>PJQD01000115.1:0-262733 GCA_002922495.1 Rhodotorula taiwanensis
GAACTGCTGGAGAGCAAGCGAGGTGACTGGCCGAGGGCTCGGGTTTTCTGCCACTCACCATGGGTGCACCCACGGTGAACGGCAACTCAGGGGAGGCTTCCACCGGACCAAAAGACTTAGCCCGCTGAGAGTGCATCTGCAGCAACAGCCAATGCTTTTGACTTCTCCTCCTTTGGCGTGTCCTTCTTTGTTCCGCCCATGAGGGAGTGTGCCCTGCTTCGTTTCCTCAACCTGGCGTTCTGGTTGGCTGGTCCCCTTGAGCATTGCAATGTGACACTGTGACAACAGCTTGACAACACAGAAATTGCCTCCATCCTGAGCGTCGCCGCCGAGAGCAACGCAGACGCGGGGCAGCTCTATCTTCCTGGCCGGCTTGAATGGGTCAAAGCTGAAGGCAATCAGGCATAGTAGAGCGAGGCTGTAAGACAAGGCGCGTGATCGCCAGAGCCCTCGGCAGGCTGCAAGTTCCTTGAGGAGCTGCAACATGCGGATTGCCCCTTGAGAGGCGTGCTACAGCTCAAGATGCTCAGCTTTCGTAGAGAAGACAGATACGCGCTGTTGGAGCTGAGAGGACCACAAGAAAGCGTCTGATGCCCGCACGGAGGTGCAGCCCATTGTCAAGCGCCACCTCAACAGGCAGGCAACAGTCACGTGTGCCTCAAACTTGGAGAGGGGCGTGTTGTCCGCCTAGGACTCGAGCCCAGATTTCACAGGTACGCTGGCACCTACAGGAACGTATGACAGCTGCAGAATGCAAGCTGTTCAGTCTCGGGGAGTGTCCGCTGAAGATGCCAAGAGCGCAGCACAAGGTTGAGTCTTGAGCATGTCATACATGAGCAATCTGACAGCTCGGAGGTACCGAAGTCAGAAGGCCGGGGTGTGCTGGTGGTCCTCGGGCAAGACTGGCCCCTAAAAATTGTCTACATAGCCGGCGGAGCTGTACAACATCTGGCGTGGCGCAGACGCAGCAGGATGCTTTTGAGGTGCGCAGACGTCCAACTTTGCCCGCATGTAGCCGAGGTCCTCGTGTGTAGTGTGGATGCAATGGTTGAAGGGGTCAGTTGTCCTCCTTGAGGTGGTACAACGCGCGGTCCGGCTTGGGTACCTCTCCGGAGTGCAGAACGTCGTCTGCATGTAGAGCTCTTCTGTCAAGCTCCAACGGAGGTGCGTGCACCTTTTCAACGTCTGCCTGGCGGACAAGCAGGTTGTGCCATGCTGCATGCGTGAGGGGGACCTGTATTGAAGTGAACTTGGCAATTAGATAACGTATTGCAGAAGTCTACATCGGGCCATTGCATAAAACCTTGCGCAAGAAAACAGGTTTTGTGACCTGTGACGTAGCCATCCTGGCTGTTCTTGCGACACTAGATGAACACTGTTACCGAGAGTACGGCGCTCGAGAACGTTGCTCTGGTTGACAGCGCGGAAGACCTTGATGTTGTCTTGCACATTGCGCGCCAAGGCGCCAGCGTTTGCAGTTGGGGCTGCTTCTGGCCTTACAATAGTTCCAGGCGTCTGTGGTTGGAAGTGCAGACGTGTTCTCAGACCCTGTGAGCTCCTTGCTGGGGGTAGGTGAGAAGGTCTACACTTGCGTGGGAGCGGCGCCAAACGGTCTTGTTCTTGCACTTGTCAACCTTTCGCGCGGGCAAAGCAGGGGCCGATGCGCTTACCAGGGGAGGCACAGGTTTGGTTGGTAAGGCAATTCTAATGGAGTATTGGCAGCATTGTTTCAACAAGCGGCACGCGGACAAGCGTTGTTGGCAGTGCTGCAACTACTGGTGCTGAAGGCTGACCAGCTGAGATGACAGACGGGATGCCCTGAACAGGAGCTGTCAATCCTACTGCCTAGACAGCGCCTTGCGTAGTACACGCGCTGAGTATGACAGTGTGGAGTGAAAGTAGAGAGGGAGAGGCTACGGACCTGCGATCCAGGCAGTGAGAGTGAACTTCTGGAGAGCAAGCGAGGTGACCGGCCGAGGGCTCATGTCTTGGGACCACTGACAGGGGCCAGGTTCACCGGAAATGGGGTGTTTTAGCACCACCCCAGGCAAGGTAACTGTATGAGCCAGATTTTTGTCTGCTGTTCTGCACCTGATGTGGTTCCTCTTTAAGGCCGCTTGCTCTTGAGACAGTCAGAGTAGATGCCTGGAGAGCTGAGAAATAACTGAGCCTGGGGAGAATGACACCTGGGTCAGAGGCTTGGCCTGCTGAGAGCGCATCTGCAGCCCTAACCTCCTTGCTCTAAATAGTCAGAACACAAGCGCAACCCAGTAGGGAGCACGACCACGGGACAGTCACAATTGTGGGGCCTGTGAGTCTAGGTATAGGTATCAACATGTTGGTTGGCTGGATTGGCTTACAGACGATTGTTGCTGCCAGACCCTGTCTTGCTATCACTGTCCCTGCATTGCTCCACACAAGACATTCCATAGTTGCATCTCTGCTCAGCATGGACCTTGCCAAAGCTGCTCACTTTAGCTGTACAATATACTTCAATAGCAGCTGTCCTCCCTCTAACTTTTGGCACCTACAGGGCCCCTGCAGAAGTCCCTATGCCAGAAACCCAAGGAGACCCTTGACCAGAACCTGTCAACAACAGACTGCTACCCCTGCATCAGAGAGAGCTGTGTCCCGCTTGCCCTCACAAACCAGCTTGGGTACACTCCCTTCTTCTGCATCAAGAACAGTTCCTGTACATCCTGTGCTGTCTCAATGCATCTCTTGTCTGTTACTTCCTCCTTCCTAGGGGCCTCTTCTCTGGTCATAGCCTCAGTTGAGAGGGAAGCAGGGGAGAGAGAACGCAGACAGGAGTGAGAGGCGCGAGCCAGAGGATAGGATAGGATATATTCCAAGTTTAGAGTCGGTATTGAGCCTTAGAAGTGCTCATGTTGAGAGGAAGCCTGAGTGGTTGCTGCTCTTCTTGGGATTGATGAGGAGCGTGTACAGGTCCCCTCAACCCAACTTGTCATGATAGCTATGCTCTACGTGCGCTCGCTTGCTGTCAACATTCACAAGGCCAGCTCTCTCTTTGTTCTTGAGCATCCTGCGCTTTTTGCTGTGCAAGCTTGTTCACATCTGCTCAGCCTCTGAAACAAGTATGTGAGTCAGGAAGGCCTTCATTGTGCAAGAGAAGGCGGCTGACTAGGACTGACTCTCAGCTTGCAGAGCAAAATTGTGCTTGACCTTGTATCAGGCTGAATCCACTCTCTAAAGAGCCGGCTAGAGAACACGGGGCAAGGGAAGTAGAATAGACAAGGGGATCCAATACACTTCTAGTTTCAATAGTCTGGGATCTAAGAAGCCGAGTGCCCGTGAGCAATCCTGCTAACCCTAAGTAGGGAAACTTTATTGCAGCCCTTTCTGCAGTGCTAGACGCATCTAACGGTGTTGGTCAACAGTGATTCACTTTGAGAGGACTCTTTCAAGCCTGAGTGCGCAACATAGAGGTTAGCACCCTGCGTTCAGGCGGTCCTATCCCGCACGCAAGACAGAGGTAGCTCTGACCCCATTGCAAATTTGTTGATCTCATCTTTTCCTGCTTACAAACTGCTCCTTGACTGATGGTCAGTCACACTGCCTCTCCGGTCATTCCCCCTTGCCCTCTCCACAGGTGGAGCCGCTCAGGCGGAACGTCAATGACCAACGTCACAGTCTGCTCCTGATCCGCTCTTCTCTGGAAGCAGCGCAGCTTGGCATACCAGTTTCCTGTATCATCAGGTTGTACAGGTGGTCTGCAAGGACAAGGACACCTTTCTCACGTTTCCTTTCACCTGCCGGGATTTAGCCCTTGCACTTGGGCTGAGTTGCAGTGCATTCAACTGTTTCAGGGTCTGTTGCGGGGACGGCACAACAGACAATAACATCATCCAGCGGGCCTTGGAGAGCATTGGAGAGCCATCCACAGTTGCCAGGCGCAACACGTGCAAACTTGTAATGGCAAGTGCGTTAATTCCAGTACGGCAACATTGCGTTTGTGTTTGCTGGTTCAACCACTGTATTGCAGCTCCCCTCCTTGGAGAACCAAACGTGACTCCTTTTGCAATCCTCCTGCATGCAATGCCAATTGAGCACCTTGTAAGTCTGCCTGCTGCACCGTTGTTGTCGAGTTTGGGTAGCTGGGCATAGGGAGCTGTGCTAGTGTCCCTTGCTGTCCCTGTCTGCAGCATGGGAGCTGGACATACAAAGCGCACAAGTATTAGACTGTCCAGACTTCCGCCGCGGAGTTTCTGATGCTGTACCTGTATGATGCCGACGCGCTGGCCAAAATCTTTTCCAATGCCGCCTGAACAAGATTATTGTCCCGTGTGTTCATCACTTGTTGTAGGTAATTTGCTTTGACCAGCTTGTCGCTCAGTGCGGGCAAACACAACCTCCTGGATGTGCTTGCTCATGTGCCCATACCTGTGTAGTACTTTCCGAGATGAGGTGCCGAGTTGGCACCTTGGCATTCCTTTGCTCTCTCTCTCACACTTCTCACGCTGCACTTGACACTGTCTGCTGTACTCGTGCTTGCTCATGAGGCTCTGATGACCCGCCTCGACTATCGCCCTCTTGCCCGGCCCCCTCCTCGCTTGTCGCTCCCTTCGGCTCGCTTCCAACAACGGCAACAAAACTGCGGCACAGAAACAAGGTGGATTGATTTGTTTGGTCAACATGGCAATGGGAGGAGCACGGAAAGGGCACGGGTCACGAGGACTTGGGGGGGGGTTAGCACGGGGAGGGCTCTGCGCACAGAATTGGATCGACACTTGGCTCACGCCCTGAATCACCTCCCTTTCCCTGCAGAGTCTTCCCAATTGGCGCTTCGGCGCTCGCCTGGTGCGGATCTTTATGATCTCCCGGCACATTGTCTCTTGGGCCTGGTCCCCTGAGAACGGTTGTCGTGCCTTTTCCTCCTCGTCTTGCATTGTGTTTTCCCCAAGGAGACCACCGCTCTTGTTGAACATACCGGTCTGCAAAACATCATCATGTGAGGCTGCGCTTGTCTACTCATTGTAAATAACAGATGGCAGAACTTGGCGGTTGTGGCAAAGTCGGCTCAGGAGGCTGCAATCGGCTCAAGGATCAAACTGCTTGCCTCGTGGCGTGAATGTATCCGCTGCATGAAAAGGCAGCTGGAACGCCAAGGACAATTGTATGCGCGACCCCCCGTTGCAGATTGCCACGGAAGTGGTAGCCGCTCGAGAGGTGCAGGAACTGTGGCAATCGGACACCGTTGCTGACGCTTGAGCCATTCTTGCTGCAGTTGCTCCACTTGCACAGCAGGTGCAGCAATGGCTGCGCCACGATTGAGACTGCTGCCCAGCGGACGGGCGCAATGCCCTATCCCTGCAAGTAGGCCATCTTCTACCACACCAAGGACATGTAGGCCTCCCGTTGTTTGTCCTCCCGCACTTGAAACCTGTAGATACAACGCTTGAAAAGATGCAGTCTTGCAAGGAATAATGCAGATGGACAACATTGGGGAAGCACTACAATTACAAGATTGTACTTAAGATGGACAACACAGGGAGCAATCTGCAACAACAAGAAGGTCCTCTAGTCTATCGAACCGGTTGGTTTTCCAATACTGCAACCTCGGCCTGCAAGAGCTGGTCAACAAGGGTTTCCTCTTCTTCCGTCAAAGTGACCAGTCAATTGCATAGGTTGGCGATGTTGACTGGGCTCCCGCAATTGTGCCACAGTGGGTCTGTAATGTTGAGGATGCAGGGTAGCAATTCAGTTGCATTCCTGAACTCTGTGTCGTCACGAATCTTGCCCCGTAATGCCCTTGAGACCTTGCAGATTGATTCTTGAGAAGCGACGCCAAAAGGGTGATGCTGGCCTCGCAGAAGACTGAAAGTGCGCTCATATTCAGCAAGAGTGTAAGCCCTTGCAGATTCAAGATCAGGGCTTACCTTGTCAATGTCCTCCTTGAGTGACTTGCGGAACGCGGTGGCAAACTTGCTTAAGGCCGGACCTGCTGATGTCTTCTCGAGTGGCACAGTAGTTGCTGTGCCATCTTCCCCAATCACATTGACCTCCTGCGCCCTTGTACGGACAGAGCCCCGCGCTGCAAGCCCACAACTTGCGCCAAGCGTCATGCCATCCAGAAGGGCAGCCACTAATCAGTGGGGGTGCAACAAGCCCAACGTGGTTGAGGTTGGCTGTAAGAAGACAAAAAGCAGCCAAGTCAGCCAGAAGAGAGTAGGAACTGCAAGCGGAAGGACACACACGCGACATGGAGTGACAATAATGATCCACCAACTTCAAGGATTGGCAGTGCTGGTCTTGACATGCCTGAGCTTGAGGCGGGCTTGTAGTTCTCGGCCGCTTGCTCCATCTCAATATTGCCCGCCGCTGCATCACAATTTGCCTGCTGTTGGGCCTTCTTGCATTGCATGTGCGCTTGACATTTGTTGGACGTCTTGCTGCACCCAGTAAAGTCCGTCTTGGCCACCTCCCAGATGGGCAAGAGATTGGCAACAGCGTCGGCATCCTTGCAGCGCACACGTGGCGCGAGACCCTGATTGAGGAGCAAGTTGTACTGGGATTCATGATCTTGCCAACGCGGCTTCAGCTCCACCCGCCGAACCCACTCCGCAGTCTCTGCCCCGCAAAATCCTCAACATTGACTTTACCGAACCGCTCGGGTTCCCACCGACGACCACGTTTTCCATCGATGTTGACGCCGTCTTTGGCTACTACGAAGCGCCAGCGCCTGAGCCGGACTTGAACAAGCCCTCCGCTGTGATGCCAATGCCGGTCCTCAAGATCGAGTGGGCAAACGGGGAAATCAATGTCTACCGTGACAGGTTTGCGGACTGCTCTTTCCGTACTCTCCAGAACTTCTTCTCGCTTGGTGAATTGGCCATGTAGTGCATTGATGTTGTAAAGCTACTCGTTGTGCTACTCGTCATGCTCCTCGCCGTGCTACTCGCCGCGCTACTCGTCGTCGTCGTCCTTCTTCTGAACCGTGTGCCTGTACTTCCTAACCGCCGCGACCTTGTTCTGGCTCATCCCGCGCAGGATCCAGCGCACGTTGAGGTTCTGCTGGTCAAAGGGTGTGTACAGTAGCGGTAAGACGGCAAGTCGGCCTCAGCGATCTCAGCAAGACAATCCAGGTAGGACAGGAATGTTTTGATCTCACTTTGCGCAAGTTCTGTGAACTGACAAATGCACTGGCAGATCTACCTGAAGCAAATTAGTTGTGAACTTGACAGCATGGCTGCAATAGTGCAGCAGCGAGTCAGCTATTAACGCTGCAGCACCTGAGTCTTGCGATCCCGGCAAGCAAAACTTGTGTGGAATGCCACAAAGACAGTGTTGACTAGTCACGTCCACCATTTTTACGCCGTTCAAGTCTGGAACCCTTACAAGAAACGACCTCATTGAATGACATCCATCATTTGTCCCTAATGCATGTTGGCGATGCTAGCTCCTGGAGTTGTGCTAGCTCACGGAAGCCAACAGGAGAGAGGTGGCCAATGACTGAGGCGAGAGTGGATGTGGAGTACAGATGGGCAAATGTTAGATAGCAAGGGGTCAGACAGGGCAAGGTGCGCTTGTCTGGTCATGTGACGTTGACATGCTCAAGTCAGGTTGAACCCAGGCATAGAACGGTTGCAAGCACCACCTCGACAAGTATCACGCACTGATCGAGTAAAACCTGTGCAAGAGAAGGTTGAGTCGTGAGGAGAAGCAGCCAAGACAGTCTGCGCACAAGCAGAACAGGCTCACTCTCCTTCTTGAGTAGGACTTGGTGCTTGTTGCCAAGAGGGCGCTGCCTGGACCGTATGACTGCATGCAAGGATTGGGACTTCTGGGCGGTGAACGGCCGCCGGCCAATTCTCAGTTCCTCTCTGTTTGACTAATGAACGTCGGGAAAGGGCCAAGAGCATGTGAAGCAAAAAGAGGGGAGCTTCAAGTAAGCCCCACCCCGTTCCGGAATATGGTCAACCTCCTTAATCACTCGCGCGGTCCCTAAAAGATTCTTCTCCTGGCGGGGATCGAACCCGCGACCGTCACGTG
Organism: Rhodotorula taiwanensis; assembly: GCA_002922495.1. NCBI lineage: Eukaryota > Fungi > Basidiomycota > Microbotryomycetes > Sporidiobolales > Sporidiobolaceae > Rhodotorula > Rhodotorula taiwanensis. The sequence continues at coordinate 8,011 of PJQD01000115.1, forward strand.
ACCCGTGCCAAAAGGCAGACCAATTATAAGCATGCTGCGCTAACCAGCTGCGCCACAGGAGACATTTTGCAGTCAAAGCGCGGCGAGTTTTGCGCTCATAATCCGCAGAGACCGTCATCGCGTGAGCTATCAGCTTAACCGATTTTCGCACGTCCCGACATCACGAGCTGAACACCTCGACAAGCCTTGCAGATCAACCGACCATACTCCTCTTTCGCCCTCGCATTCTGACCTCCTCGAGTCGTTTCTCCACCCGTTCCCATTCGCCTTTCCTGCCCTGCTGCATGCCTTCCTTGTAGCCCTGTAGGACACGCTCAAAGTGAGGAGCGGTACCGGGCAGGACCGGATGTGTCGACGCGAAGGCGCGCTCCAGGACGTAGAGGTCCACAGCGCGTTCCTCGGGCATGGGCGATGACGACGACAAGCCGAAATCAATGAGGACCTATTTTGAACGAGACACATCATTTTAGTAGCCTCTTCTTGACATCTCACTAGCCAGCAGAACGCACCAGATCGGGAGAGGGACTGCCCGGGTGAGCTCCTGCCTTTCGCACCATGAGGTTTGACGTTGTCAAGTCGCCGTGGATGATGTCGGCGAGGTGCATCTTTGCAATCTGCCGTCCGACAGCAGCGAGCATCTCGTCTGCAGTCGCGACATGTCGTCAGTAAGAGGCTGCGAACGCTCGAGAGGCACTCGTGCGGATTCACCTTCGTCGATGCCCATCGCTTCCAGATCGTGTCCTACTCGCGAAGCCTGACCGTCGTCTCGGGTTGACGGAACCTGATCATCCTCCTGTCCACCGCCGAGCAGTTCGCGGACGGTCCACCCGTCAATCCATTCCATTCCGAGGCAGCCCTGCCGAGCGTCGACGAGCCGTAGTGCCGGAACCGAAACGCCAGCCTTGATGCAACGCACGAGCGCGCGCGCCTCCGACGTCAGCCGCTGCCGTGTCAGCTGCGAGTCGAGACTCGGGTGCCGGTACCGTTTAGGGAAACGGTGCTTGAGGAGGATAGTGATCGAAGCCGGAGGATCCCTTCGCGAAGCCTCATCTTCGCACGCTCGGCTGGAGGACTGGACCATGAGCGGAGACGGCAGCAGATCGCATCTGTAGGCACGCTGCGTGCGTTGATGGCGTGTTGCGGTCAGTCGGCGAGTGATCGGGAGCGTTCCGATGAAGCGAGAGCCCACCCCTTCGGCCCCCTGCTTGACCAGCGTAGAACCCGCGATGAGCCTCTGAGCGATGTCTACAACCTCCATGGTCACTTGCGTGCGAAGTCAGCGAGTCGGTCTGACGAGCGAGAGCGAAGTTGTCGCCAGAATCATCGGCATCTCTTTTTTTCGGCGCAACTCCTTCTCCTCCTGCGGCAACCTCCATTACACGCGTCTATTCGCGCTCCAAGAAAACGAACGGCACGGCGAACGATGGGCAATCCGACCGCGACCGACGCAAGTCGTGCCAAGGCCGGGACGCTCAGCAAGGGCAAGAAGGGGACCGCCAGGAAGGACATTGCGCCTGCGACAGGCTTCTTTGCGCTCCCGCCGCCACGACCAAAGTACTACGAAGAGGATGGGCTTCGGAAAGTTGCGCCGTACATGTGAGCCTCACGTCCTCACCGCGCAATTCTCTCTTCCGAGAGTACGCTGACAGGGCATGCCTGTGTCGTGTCGGGGGCGCAGGTTCACCTTCCACAGCTGGGCAAAAGAGCGTTGGCAGGAGAGAACGCTCATTGACGTGTGAGTGGTTTCCTCAATGGGTGCAAGTGGGTGCGGCCGCCAGAACTGACACGCCCCGGATTGACCGCCATACCGGAGCAGCTACAGTGAATTCAGGTCCGCGCACTTCTTTCCGCTCTCAGCTTGAGAGCTAATGGAAGCTGATGCTGGACAGGGTCTTGGATCAGGGATCGGACGACAGAATACTATGTACGCCCCTCATTTCGCTCTTTCGCGTTCGCAAGAGTCTCTCCGAGCTGACCGAGAGCGCGCTCTACCGGCACAGGAATGGGCGATTGAGTCCGGTGCGACGTTTTGAGGCGCTTATTGCGCCGTCTGTCCCCACACTGAGCCACACTTCTCTCCCCGTCACAGGCATCATCCTCGTAAACAACGAGAAGAGCACGCCGGATCGCGTCCTTCGGAACGGTGATCTGATCTCGAATATCATGCACAGGTGCGCTCTGCGTGGTGAGGCTGTTGTGGGTGGAGCACTGAACAAGCCGTGACTTGCGCAGACACGAGCCTCCCGTTGCCGCTGGTCCGGTCCGGATCCTTTACGACGGCCGCCTTCCCGGGAACGATGGCGAAACTCTCGTGGTCGAGAAGCCTGGATCGATGCCCGTACGTGACCTGATTGCAGATGCTTGATTCGATGAGCCAGACGGAGCCTGACTCCTCTACTGCAAACAGGTGCATCCGACCGGCCGGTACAATTTCAACACGCTGCTCGAGATTCTCAAATACGACTACGACTTGCCGCTTGTGCACAGTACGGAATCAAATCCATCCGACAGTACTGCTGGCCTTTACTGACCCGAATCACCGCTCGTAGCTTCAAATCGTCTGGACCGCCTCACTTCGGGCGTCATGATCTGCGCCTTGACGGCCGACGCATCAAAGAAGCTAGGCGCCTGGTTCGGTGGCCGTCGGAACCACGAAGGGGGCGTCAAGAAAGAATACGTCGCACGCTGTCGCGGGCGATTTCCAGAGTGAGCTCCTAGCCGAAGGGCTCCCTCTCCGATGCCTCCGTTGCGCGAGCAAAGGACTGATCTCGGCCATCTCAGTGGCGAAGTCATCTGTGAAGAGCCTCTCTTGACGATCGACCGTCAAATCGGCGTCAACGTGGTTCATCCCGAAGGTCGAGTAAGTTGTGTGCAGGATCAAATGTGAGCGACCCTTGTCGCCGACTGACCGTCTCTTCCAACAGGACTCGAAGACGATCTTCACGAGGCTGAGCTACCACGAACGCAGCAATACCAGCGTGGTCCACTGTGAGCTCCCAGCGATGAGTGTGCCTTTGCAAAGCGAAACTGACGTACTGTCTGCGCGACAAGGCCGACCGATTACGGGCCGGTCTCACCAGATCCGAGTGCGTCTGTAGTGCGGGAGCAGAGCCTTGGCAGTGAAGTCGATCCTGACTTGACCGGCGAGACAGGTTCACCTACAATTCCTCGGCCACCCCATCGCGAACGACCCGATCTACCAGAATACGGCCGCATGGGGCGCGTCTGGCGGCAAGGGTGGCGTCTTCGGCGAAGATCGCGGTGGCGATGTTACGGACCGTGCCGAGCGGAAGATGCGCGGAGAAGCTTTCATGGCGAAGGAAAAGGCCGCAACACAGCCGCTGAGGTAATCGCACTCGTCCGCGCGCGGGTCTCGTTCTCGCCTAACTCACTACACCATCTGCCAGCAGCAACGGCGATCTTGACAACAGCAGCGTTCTCCCCGCGCCACCTATCGCTCCGCCGCGCTTCAATCGCGCTGGCGACCTCCACGCCGATTACGTCCGAGCAAACAAGGCAGACGCCGCGGACGACGCTCACGCTAGCGACCTTGATCGCAAGCCGCACGACCTGCGATTGACGGACGCCGCCGCCAAGGCCATCACTGCCCTCCGCGAGGTCAAGGAGCAATCGGACGGGTTCGCTCGCGCGCGTGACCTCGAGGGCATCGAGCGGGCGCGAGTCAAAGGGGTGGGCGCGATCGATCTTGCCGCGCTGCCGCACGCCCAAGTGCCGGCCGGTCAGGAACAAAATGTTGCCTCGGAGGAAGCTCGGCACTTGCGGGACGTGGAAGACGGATTCTGCTCGACTTGCTTCGTTCCGCTTGTCCCCGATCCCCGACCCGAACAACTCTTCATTTGGTTGCACGCCATGCGCTGTAGGTCGCGCCTCTCGGTTCGCTCCTGCAACCGCGGCGCGCCGTTACTGACGAATCCTAGCTCTGCAGACACGACCATCGAATGGGACTGGTCGAGCGAGTTGCCGTATTGGGCAGAGGCGTCCTACGAAGTACCTCTGTCGTCTCTGCTGTCGTGAAACGCATGATTTGCGGGCAGAAGCGTGCGACAAATTTTCTCGCACGAGAACTCGCGCGCCGAGAGATGGCCGCCTCATCGCGAGCCGACGTCATCAGGCCCAGGCTGGATCTGCACTTGCCCCGCTTGCACCTTGTCGTCCTGCCCTCTTCTCCTCTCTCTCCTCTCTACCCGCTCCCCACCCAAATCAAAGCGTACGCACACTTGTCATCTCGGCAGGGTCGAGCCCACCACTGATCCTCTAGCCTTTGCGCAGACAGCAAAATGTCCAGCGACCCCCGTGACGACGTCAACTCGCACACTCAGAAGAAGCCGGTCGGCGCCGAGCGCGGCGCTATCGTCAACGAGAACGAGCAGTACTTCCGCGACCCGCCCAACAACCTCGGCCTCAAACACCCGGAAGAGCAGGACCGCGCGAGCGACTTGGTCGGATCGACGTCCACCGTTGTAAGCTAATCATCTCGAGGCTCCTCTTCGGAACCGCTATAGGCATACTAAAGCTGATGACGTTCCTCTCGTCTAGCCCGTCTCGGACAATGAGCAGACCGAGGAGGAGAAGAAGCGCGTCCGCGAGCTTGCCGAGAAGCTGAACAAGTAGGGACGACGCGCAGTCACACGACACCAGTACATACCACCGTTCGCCGTCGTCGCATAGCATCTGCATCACAAATTGTCCATGTCGTCTGCCTGAACGAATCTCGTCGTGCGCGAGTGAGTGCTTCTCGGGATATGCGCTTCTCGGGAGAATTGCAACCGTAAAGGAAGAACAGACCATGCTTTGGACACCAACGAATCATCTACAGCTCGCGGGCAGGAGTCGCGGAGTAAGCTGAAGGACATGCGGATCCTGTCGGCAAAAGCGTCAGCTCAGCCACCGATTGCATTTAGGAGTTCGCAGTGCGGAAAACTCTGTCACTTACAGCCTCAGTAACAAGGAAGTTCTTTGCGAGGCGGATATGCGTCGCAGGCATGTATGCAAGTGCGGGTGTAGCGCTCACGTTCGCGTTCGCGTCCGTGCTTCCACCCGGCGTGGTAGTACGCGTCGCGATCCTTCTTGCGCTCGGAGTCCAACGTCGCGAGAGCCGCCTCGCAAGTGCTGAAGCGGCCCTCGCAGGCGACGAGGCGTCGGCGGAGGACGTTCACGCGGACGAGCACGAACGTGATGGCGCAGAGGAGGAGGACGACGCAGATGGGAGGGGCGATCATCGCGGCCAGGCGTTCCCCTCTGGACAGCTCCCAGCGATTGCACCATGGACGTCCGGACGGCGTGTAGTGTATGCGGTCTCGCGGGCAGTCTGTCGGAAGGAGAGAAGGGAGTCAGCAAGTGGCGCCCTAGCCAAGTGAGCCTTCTCGTGCGCACCTAGGATGCGGCTCTCGTCTAGTTCGCTCATGGTCGGTCCGACGAGCACAAGAGGAGGCCTGCAGATCGCGCTGCTCAGGCGAAAGAGAGAGGCAGTCAGTCCGGAGCGGAAGAAAGCGCGCGCGCGTACCATCTACACAACTTGGCCGAAACCGCCCATCGCGCTGCCGGCGGACTTGCCGCCACTCCAGACACTTCTACGCATCAACACGCCTGACAGCAACTGCTCGACGCTCCGCAGTCTCGACGATGCCGAACAGACCCGGTCTACACACGATTAATTGCGATATTCGACTACTCGGTCTCAATCATGGAAGCGTCTAGCGATAGGGCGTTCAAGAGCAAATTGACGTTGCGCTGTCGGGACCATCAGGCGTTAGCAGCTTGGACGATGACGGCGACAGCCTGCGCAGAATCGCGCGGGAGAATCCAAGGAACGTACAATCTTCATCGCTGCCTGCTCCGCGGCACCGGTCGCCGCCTGGGTCGCCTTGACTTCCGAGATCTGCCGCGCCGCGCGGACATTCTCGATTACCTTGTCACGTACGCCCGTCACGAGTGTCTGCTGCTGGTCTGCATCCGAGCACACCGCCACGCTCGCCAAGAAGCGCCAGACCGGCTCGTCATCGGCGTCGACACCCGGGCGCAAGGCATCGAGCGATTGATACTGCGCGACGCCGAACGGAAGGGCGGCCGAGAGACGCGACGACGGGAACAAACCGAGGAGGGAAGGAGCGGACGATAGGACAGAGAAGAGGTGCGTGAAGGTGACGGTCCACTGCTCGAGGTCGGCAGCTTCGGGCGCGGGCGACGACTGCTTCAGCGATTCGGCGCGCGACAGCAAGATCGTCAAGAATGCCAGACCCGGCTTGGATCGGACGACCTTGATGAGGTCGTTCCGGTCCATCATGAGACCGAGCATGCCGGTGACCATCCGGAGCTGCGCCTGACCGACCACGGTCATGATCGGCGCAACGAGGGCGTTCAGGAGGGATTCCGTCTTGGTCTCGACGGCGGCACGGCGCTGGCGGCCCTCCGCGGTGGTGTCGAGCTGGTCGAGGACGGCCGCCTCGCGGACGACGTCGAGCGTGTCGAAAGTCGCGACGAGCAGGGTCATGACGGTCAAGGTCTGCTCGGCGGAAAGGTGGCGAATTGCCCGAGGCAGGATACGGATGCCCTTTGCCACCGAGAGGAGGCTGACGAACGGATGAGGGGTGCTGCAGGAGCATCGAGAAGCGAGATCAGTGCGCATTCTGCCCGAATCATCAGCAAACGGGGACTGAGACTCACCAGGCGTCGAGCGGATCCATGACGTGCAGCGAGTCCCACAGTCGCGCCACGAGCTCTGCATACTTGGTCTCGCCTTCGGCGACCGCTCGCTTGGTCTCCTCCCATCTCTCGTGGACCTGCTCGCGGACCTCTCCGTCGACAGTCATCTGCTCGTACTGAGCACGCGCGGCCGACTCGGCTCCGAGCAGAGCAGGCTGGATCCTGCGCAACTGCTCGAGATCGAGGACGCAGTCGTACACCTCCTCGATGATGGCGAGTGCCTCCCGGTACGACAACGGGCCGTTCGACGGCGCCTTGCCGAAGGCAGCGGCGGTCGACGAGTTCGTCGAGGTGATGAGACCGGCGCCGCTGAGCAGGGACTGCCCCGTCGAGACGCCGCGCTTTGCCTGACCGGCCTCCTTCGAGGCCGTTGCGGGCGAAGTGGATCGATCTTCGCCCGAGGTCGGGACCGCCGAGCTCGAAGGCTTGACCTGCAACAACGGCCTCGGAGCGGACCGCGTCCGCGTCGCAATCTTGCCGAGAGCGCCATCGAGTGAGAGCGTGTGGCTCTCGTGCGTGTTGCGCTTCTTCGCGTTGTCGACGAGACGCTGGACGTTCTGCGCCATGCGGTTCATAGCGTTATCGCGACGATTCGGACGGCGGTTGCCGTTCGAGAAGCCGTTGCCTCCGTTCATCGGTGGGGCTGGGAAACCCGGCTGAGCGAGAGGACCGCCGCCGACCGCTGCAAGAGCCGCCGACTGGCGCGACGCCTTGATCGCCGCCATGATGTGGAAGTAAAAGTCGTCGGCGTACGGATCGTCCGTGAGCAGCTGCGAGACCTGGATACGAGTGATGAAGTCCTTGTCCGAGTTGGACATGAGGTTGTTGTGCTTGGCCTGTTGAACCGGTGAAGGCAGCCATCAGCATCTACACGCAAGTCTCCACGAAGGCTAATGGGCACGCACCATGCTGGCAATCTTCATCGCCTTGCGTTTGCGCTTCTGCTCCGCCTCCTCGTACTCGAAAATGCGCTGCTCGACCGCGCGGACGAGCTCCTCGGCCTTTTGGCGCTTAAGAGCCGCGTCAGCGTCTCCCTCGGGGGCATCACTGCCGTCCGTGGCATCCTTATTGACGGCAGCGGCGGCAGCGTGAGCATTCTGCAAGAGGGCGTGGAGCTGCGCGCCCATCAACGACGGGTGCTGCTGAGCGGGTCCGATCTTGGCGAGGACCTCGAGCTGCTGTTCGACGTTCGCGATCGTACCCGGCTGAGACGGGAGCGGAGGGAACAAGGTCGCCATGAGGTTCGGCTCGCCGCCGGCGTTCTGCGGAGGCGGCATCTGCGCGCCGAGAGGGGGGAACCCAGGTCCAGGCGTCCCCGGGCCGGGACCTGGATGACCCTGAGCGAGGTCCATCCTCTGCATCCCACCGACGAGGTGTTGCGGCGGAACGGGACTGCCACCGTGCTGCAAGCCTTGGACCGGCGTCATGATGCGCGGCGACGGGGACGCCATGCCCGGCGAGAACGGAGCACCGTTCGGTCCCGGCCCGACCATGCCAGGACCAGCTCCAGCTCCGGCCGGGGGCGGCGGCAGCTGGTGACCGAAAGCGGCCATGCGTTGCGCGACGAGCTGATGCTGGATGTGCGGCGGCAAAGTCGGGAACTGAGGCGGGAGGGTCTGCAGGACCTGCGGCGGCAGGTTTCCGAAGAACATCGGCGGCAGCGGCGGTGCGCCGGGTCCTATGCCAGGCGGGAACGCGGCCTGAAGCTGGGGGGACATGCCGGGCGGGAGCTGGGCCGTGACCGGTTGCTGCTGCTGCTGAAGTCCGGCGGGCGGCTGCTGCGACTCGGCTTGACGACGGCGCAGCATCTCGGCTTCGACTTCTTCGACAGTCATAGGGCGGCTGGCGCCCGATTGCTGCTGCTCGGCTGGCGCAGTCGGCTGGGGCTGAGCGGCGGCCGATGCCTGCTGACGGGCGGCGGCCGACTGGGCGCGCATCTCTGCCTCGACCTCTTCGAGTGTCTTGACCTGGCGTGACGGCTGCTGCGGCGCAAGGGCTGCAGCCCGGGACGGCACTGCCGCAAAGGCGGACGACGCCGGAGCACGCGACAGGAGCGGGTCATCGTTCAGGCTGGTCCACGGCGACGACGTCGACGACGAGGTCGGCTTGGTCGACGACAGCAGTGGGTCTGCACCCCAGTCGCTGCTGAGCGGGACGAGCTCCTTGCGGTTGCCGTACGCGGGCGCCTGGTGAGGCGGGGCGTCGTCGGTTCCGAGGAATCGCGAGGTCGACCCGGCAAAGTCAAAGTCGCGGTTGGCCGCCGAACCGTCAGCTGGGCCTCCGAACGTCTCATCGTTCAAGTCGTTGTCGGTGTCGTCGAGGAGATGAGCGAGATCGGAATCCTGGCCGAGCGAGTCGAACTGGTAGATGGCGAGGTCGTCCTCGAGGACCCCTTGCATATAAGGGTCGCTCGCCATCTTGAAGGACAGACAAGTGCAAGCTGCTTGTGTGTCTCTCTATGCGCCTAGACGAGGCTTGGTCAGGTGAGGCGAGGGAGCAAGTCGGGGCGTCACCTCTGCCCGCCGAAAGGTCTGTCGGTCGACCCGCAGCATACACTCGCTCTCCCCCCCCGCTCGCCAGCTTGCCTCTGCAGTCGTCGCGCATCTCTATCCGCACACCGCCCCTTGCCAGAGGACTGTGGAGACGCGGCTATCAAGGCAGTCCTGATGCGCCTCTCACCGCCCTGGAACGCGCCGCTATGCTGTGCCTTTGCAGCTCTCATTGCGGTCATCGCTCCTCGGCCAACATTCGCTCTCGACTCGCCCGCTGGGTCTCCGGTCGAACGAGGCGACACATCGCCGAACCCAGAAGGCTATGAACCGTACCTCTCGTTCCCTCACGGGACGAGGACCGGACATGCGTTCCTCCCCTTCCAGCCCGACGATCCGATTCACCCTCTCCTCGCAAACTTGTCGCTCCCTGAAAACCCGACAAACCCGGCCTACCCGCCTCCACAATGGGCCAACAATCGGCATCCGCTCTACACACCCGGGAAACCGGTACCCGAGTTCAAGACGGAAGAGTTCCAGTTCGACCCCGTCCGGCTCGACAAGCGTAAAGTCGTCTCGAGCGTCCCCGTCGACTTCCCGCCGTCAGCATGTGAGCTGGTCATCCTATCGCTCTGTCGTGGACCCAGTCGCTCTTGACTGACGCGAGAGGCGTGCTCAATCCCGCAGGGATCGACATCAACGATCTCTCGACCATCGCGACCCTCGCCCAAGCCGCTGTCGCACGCATGCAGACTTGGTACGAGGGCGGTGTGTTCGAGTGCGTCTTTCAAGTCTTCTTTTTTTGGTGGTGTCCATCCGAGCCTCGTGAGCGGACCGAATTGACAGGAGCGACGCTCCGCAGGTGGACGGGATGGTGGCAGACTCCAGTCCTCGGCATGGCGTACACGAGTCTCGACCTCGCCCTCGGCAACAAAGGTCCGTCTGCCCAATTGATCCGTCTGCCCGTGTGAGCTCGAGCCCAAAACGACATCTCGCTGACCGGATTGGACTCTCCACAGTTAACGAACGGCTCATCAAGGACTTGCTGATCAGTAATGATGGGCTCGGCTGGATGATCGACAAGTACATTGACGACCAGAGTGAGCCTCCGAACCTCCTTTGCCTCGAGAATGGTAGGACGACAACTGACGGCAGGATGAGCGCGCCCTCGTACAGGTTGGTGGGCCATGTTTGCCTTGCGCGCACATCAGGCGTACCCGAACTCGACTTGGCTCGACATGGTCGAAACGATCAACAACAACAACACGCTCTACTGGGACACGACGTGCGGTGGCGGTGTCCTCTGGCTCACCTACCGCCCTCTGATAAAAAACACCATAACGAACGGGTCCGCGCACAGGCTTCTTTCCCTCCACCCCCGATCGGCGAGCGCGCGCTGACCGCGCATGATGCCCTTGACAGCCTCTATTTTAGCATCCTCACTCGCTTGTACCGCTACACCGGCAACGAGACGCATCTCGACTATGCGATGAATACACTCAACTGGTGGCTCAGTTGGGGCTTCGACGCCGACACCGGCCAAGTCTACGACACCGTCACCGCGCAGTGGGAAGGGCAGTACCCGTCGTCCGAGTGCCAGCGGACGGGCCTCGAGACGTGGACCTACAACTCGGGCGCCTTCTTGTTCGGCCTCGCCGACCTGTATTACGCGACGGGCAACACGCGCGTCCTCGACCTCGCGAGGACGATCGCGTATGCCGCGATCCGCGACTTTGTCCCCGATGCAACGACCGGCATCCTGGTCGAGTCTTGCGAAGACGACCCGCCTCCCTCCGCAGGGAAACCGCCCGGCTGTCAGCAAGATGAGACAGTCGTGAGCTAGAAAACGTCGCGTCCCTGCCCCCGTTTCCCCCGAACCCGAAGCTGAGTTGTCTCGTCTCCGGTCGCAGTTCAAGGGCATCCTCATGCTGGGCATGGCGGAGCTCTACGTCGCACGGCCCGATCCGAACATTTACAACTTTATCAATACCCAACTGCTGTCGAACGCGTTCAACAACGTCGACGACTCGTGGTTGTTTGGCATGTGGTGGGGCGGTCCGGTGCGTTGACCTTGCTCCCGTTTCTGTCTGCGGCGAAGGCTGAGACGGGAAACATCCTCCAAATGCGCACGCAGTGGAACGAGACGACCGCTGGCCCGAAGACGCAGATCAACGCCCTCTGCCTGATTGCCGCCGCCGCAACTGTCAACGCCGACTACCTCTCCTCGGCAGGCGTCAACATTGCGGTCAAGTCAGCTACAGACCAAATCGCGGTCCCGGCGGCGACAGCGACCGGTGCTGCCGGCAACACCGACCGCAACCAGGAAATCGTACAGCAGAACACCAACGCTGCTGTCTCAGCACGCGCGAGCGTCCTCGCCCTTGCCGGGCTCCTGACGGGCGCAGTCGCCCTCGTGTTGTACTAGAAGCTCGTTCTCGATATTTCGGCATAGACAATTCTCTTCAGACATCTATCTTGTTGTAGCCTGTAATGCTCGTCGTCTCTGCCCAATCTTCACAGCACGCGGGACCATATACCAGTGAGTTCGTACTAGCTACAACAACCATTCCGATCGTATGCCCCGCGGAGGGAGGAGATCTAAACCGGCGAGAGGTCGACCGCAATCGAGCCTTCTATCGTCTCTCCACCCCAGCTGATCGTCAGCTGGATCACGTCCTCCGAGATGTCGCTGTTTGACGGCGGTGTGTACAAGATGCCGCGGAGGAGCGCATTGAGGTTCCGCAAACTGGCCTGACCTTTGGCGACCCGGACCTCGAATGACTCGGCGCTGGCGGGAGCGGCGTCGCCCGTCGAGGAATTGATGATGATGCCAGATGATCCCGTGCCTTCCGTGAGCGTAATGCTGCCGCCAGAGGCAGTTGCGAGGCGGAGCGTCGCGTTTGGCGCGCTCGAGGTTCGCGGGCACCCGCGCAGCGATATCAGGTCGGTGCCGTCGAATCGTCCGTTCAGCGAGCCCATCAAGTCGACTCGAGGGATCTCGAGCTGTTCGAGGCGCGTGCGCGTCCTGTACCGATACGTCTCAGGGTGGCGCAGTGTGGGCCCGTCGGACCACGACGACGGAGCTCGGGCAAGCTCATCGTCTGCCGACGACAGGCGGCCCGTTCGACGAGGGACGCCGAGTGAGAAGAGAGCAAAGGCCTCCGCGGCGATACTCCCCGGCTGGATCCGAAGGTGGTTCGTCATTTTGCCGAAGAGGTGAACGGACCAGGATCCCTGTGCCAGGCGACCAAGCTCCTTCTTCGCCTCGCCCGCAGGAAGAGCGCGCACGAGCTCGTGGGCGGTGATCCAGTTGCGCGGGTAGAGCACCTGGGAAGGCACGATCGACAGCCCGTGTTGTTCGAGCTGGAAGCGTCGGGCACCGATCGCTTTGGTGATCGCGCGAGGTCCAACGCAGCCGAAGCAGTCTACCGTGTACGCAACGGAGAATGCTTGCTCCGCCGCATCGCGGAAGACGGTCCAGCCGCGTCGGAAGCGCATGACGCCGGGCGCGAGGTACAAGCCATCCTCGTCGAGCGTCCAATCGAGATCGCTTGCAAGGGTCGAGTAATCCGCCCCGATGTACTCGAGGTCGGCATCGGGAGGCGAGCGGATCCAGGGAGCATCCATGTCGAGGTCTGCGGTCGCGGAAAAAAATCAGATTGCGAGGTTGGCTCGCTCGTGCACCGCGTTCAAGACGTACAGGTACCGCCGTAGCGAAAGAGGAAGAGGTAGCGGAGGTAATCGGAGAGATGCGAGAAGCTGCGGATGTCCAGGCTATCAGTGACCCGCCGGGACTAGCCTCGAGTAGGAGAGCACTCACAAGCTCGGCCCCGCCTGCCATTCGTCCCACTTCTCCAGCCAGCCACGGCTCTGAGGCCCGAGGAACCAACCGCGGCTGAGCAGTTCCTCCTTTCCAACGCGAATGACATGGATCGAGTAGCCATGGCGGGAGTACGCGTCGAAGAAGTCGGCCGGAAGCGACGTTGAGAAAAGGATGAGGACCGCTCGCGGCTCGTGTGCCCAGATCGTCTCAATCGCTTGGTAGTGCCTTTCTTGGAAGGTGTCGATCGGCGTCGTCCAGCAGAGCATGTGCAACAAGTGCCAATCCTTCGTCGACGAGAACGGCGACGCGTGATTGGACAGGATGCCCGGGACGATCCACGGGTCGTCGGCGCCGCCGATGACCATGAGCTCCTGAGGCACGCGGACCGGCGCACTCGTGCTCGAGAGCGAGCCAGAGTCGGGCTTGTGCGAAAGCGTGGCACCCTTGAGATCGTCGCACGCAAATCCCCACGAGCGCCAGTGGTTGTCGCGGCCGCGGCAAGACGGGTAGCACACGCCGCACCACCTTTGGAGAAACCCTTCGCACTGCTTTCGACCGGCGACGATGTTGGCGTACATCTCGCGTGGACCGAACCCGTTCGGCTCGGTGTACTGACTGCCGAAATGCTTCGCAATCATGTCGTTCTCGCACACTTGCGCCTGCTGTATCCGATGGTCGTGGATAGGGCGGACGGCGGACGGGTACAGCCATAAACCGAGGTTCTGATCTTCGTTTTTCACGAAGAGCCTCGATGCGGCGGGAGGTACGATCAGGTCGACGAGATCCTTCGACAGGATGTGCAGGGCGCCAGCGGTGTACGGCGGGAACGTCGGAAGGTCGTACGCGAAGTCTGCGTTCTTGTTTGAGGCGTCTTTGATTGCCGGAATATCCCTGCAGACGAAAGGAGGTGAGGGCGACATTTTCCGCTGCCGAGGGGTGCGCATCGTACGCACCAGTACGCAAACCCGCGCCAGTACTCGCGACGCCGACCCAGCTTCGCCAGCTCTTTGGAGACGACGTCCATGCGAAGCAGAATGTCGTCGTCGGTCTTCAGAACATAATCGACGTCGAGGCCGGCCGCCCATTTCCAGCCCTCGTAGATCTTCTTGCTCAGATGCTCGTAGGTATCATGCGCGGGCACGAGCAGCATGTCGCCGAACTCTTCGGCTTCGGCTTCGATACCGGGTCCGGCCCTGGTCGCCGTCTGCGGCGAAGGCGGTGTCCCGAGAAGGAAGCGATAGTCGACGGTGATAGACGACGAAGGTCGCGGAAAGAGGCGGACCGACGTCTCGCGAAACGAATAGCGGTTCGTCGACGAGCGGTTCGTCCAGGAAGAAGTCACGAGGACTATAACGCGGATGTCGGCGCCCACTCCGGGTTCCCGCTGCGACACCTCGGAGGCCGGAGCGGCATGCGCAACGAGTCGCGACGTCGAATTCAGCCGCGGTGAGCCGAGATCGATCCCTCCGCCGCCTCGGTACCGCGCATCGTACTGCTGCCACAGCAGCGCGTTCATCGTGCACCAGCCGAGCAGCGCGAACGGGAGGACCGTGCCCCACAGGACTCGTTTCCAGCTCAAGACGCGTTCGCCTTTGCGGTACTTGTCGGTGCGAACGCCCGGTCCGAGCACAGCCGTGACTGCGAGTGAAAAGAGTCGCCATCGCTGTCGGTCGGCTCGGTCCTTCCGCTCGACGATGTTGCTCGTCACCCATGACTGAATGACGTTCTGCAGACACGATCGATCAGTTTTAGGTTTTCGCGGCGAGCGCGATTGAAGGAACTGACGCAGAAAGCTGCGGTCGTGGCGCAGATCATCCAGGCTGCGACCGGCTGATCGAATGACAAGACACGGTGCGTCGTAAGCGTGAGCGGCCAGCAGATAGCCTGCAAGCTGACCACACGGATGACGGTCGGTACAGTCGTGTAGTAGACAAGCCACCTCCTCAGGAGGCCCCGGGCGAGCGACAATGTGAAGTAGGCCGTTGCGAGCGCCCATAGGCCGGAGAAGAACCAGTCGAGTCGAGTGCTTCGGGCCTCCGTGACGCCGCCGGCTGATCGAGTATCCCAGACGGATGCCCAGATGAGATGCCGAGTCGCGTAGAAGCGCGCGGCGGAGTAGAAGAACCCGAGAAGGCCCGGGAGAACGGCAAGGAAGTTGAGAAAGATGAGGATCGGCGTGTAAATGTGGTTGCGTTTGCGGTTCGGCGACGAGTCGGGCGAATTCTGTCGAAGAGGAGAACCTGGCGTTCAGTAAGTGGAGTTTGATCTAGGTCGAGCAAGTGGAAGGGCTCACTGGACCTGCCACCGACTGCCGCGAGCTGTTTGTTCTCGACGCGGTTGTCCCTTCCAGGCTCCCGCCGACACCCTGTTCACTGACGACTCTCCGTATGTGCGGACCGGCATCGGTCGCGATCTCGTGCGGAAGCAGCGGTCGGCGGGAGGATGTTCGCGCTCGCGGCGGGATCTCGAGCCGGTCGTCGTCGGCCTCTTCCGAGCTCTCGTTGGTAGCATCTCGTCTCCAGTTGAACGAGCCGTTGATCGGTGGCGACGGTTTCGGCGTAGTGTGAGCCGAGACGGGGTGACCTTGGTGCAGCAGCGACGACGACGTGCTCCTTATCCGCGGTGGAGGCCTCTGCTGAACCCCGATACCCATATCGCGGAAGCGTATCCGACCGTCGAGGACTGGCGGGAGCCAACTGCCCGCCGCAGGTGCGCTCGACGAGAACCCTCCGGCTCCTCCGAAGTTGACGAGCTGCGGCACGCTCCTTGACCGCAGCGGCGGCGACACGGGCGCTGTATACGGCGGCGGCGAGCCAGTCGGCACGGCATGGTCTATCTCGGAGGAGACGGGGACGCCGGCCGATACGCCTGGAATTGGGAGCGGGAGGGCATGAGTCGGCGGCGAGACGCTGCCGGTCGTGGACCCCCTTGACCTCGGAACCCTTGGGCGCGCCACCTTTTCGCCGTGCACAGCTCACACTGAGCTGCTTGTGCGGAAGACTTGTCGAATCGCTGCAGTATAGCCGGTCAGCAGCTGTTTCTCGATCACCCGCACGCAGAATCCGAGTTGAGTGATGTATGGCGGCCGTCCCGAGCTTGGTCCGCAACTTGTGCGCGACCTCCGAGTCCATTCACTCACATTCGACTTGCGTGGACGCGTCTCACTCGACCTGCGGCGCCTGAAGTGCTTGCCGCCGGGAAGAGACCGATCGGTTCGGTAGCCGAAGGGCGGAAAGTGGACTTCCGAGTCCGCGACGAGATTAGCTCGGGAACCAGGTCCGAGCCTTTCAGAAGTCCGAGAAGTGCTGATGGCAGTGTACGTGGATCTATAGGGAGCCCGAGAAGAGTCGCTTCGATCGCTTTTCTCGCCGGCACCCGCGCCAACCCGCTTCCGCGCAAACTTTCATCAGTTATCACTATAGCCTCGTCTTCCAGCTCAAGGACCCGCGTATGCTGGCATGGCGGAGCTACAAGAGCTGATCGCGACCCAGCTGAGCGCCCTCTCGCTGAGGAATGACGATGAGACGGTCGAGTTCATCGTCGGACTCGTCGAGGAAGAGTCGTTTGAACCAGAGGTGCGCAAGCTCGAGGACTTGAGCTCCAGAGGCAAGTGCTGACGGACGAACCACAGGATCGAAGAAGCGCAATCCTTGGCATGCTCGAGGCAGACGAGGACGACGGTGAGCAACAGCAGCTCCTTGCTTCTCTTCGGCGTTCTGCATTCCGCTCACAATGGGCGCTGACTCAGGCACTTTGGTGCAGATACGACCACTTCCTCGGTCGATAAGCTGCTCGAAGAGGCATCTGCGCATCAGGAGAAAGTACTGGCGGAACGGAGGGCCGAAGAGGAAGCTGCCGCAGCGGCCGCAGCAGCGGCGGCCGGAGGCAAGTGTCGCCGCCCCACCGCTTTTCCTCTTGCCGGACGCCGACCAAGCGACTGACCCTGTGTGACAACACAGACACGAAGCCGGAGGGCAAGAAGCTCTCGCCGGCAGACGAAGCCAAGCGAAAAGCTGACCTCCTCAAGGTGAGGCGCACGCTTCGACACCGCGCGGGGTTATTTTCGTTCCTGATGACCACAATCCTTCCATCCCTGCAGCAATACGGATATCTGGAGGAAGAGACCGAGGCCGATCGGATAGCGAGGGAGGAGAGCGAACGCGCTCCAGAAAAGGCGCTCAAAGATCCGAGTCAGATGAGCAAGAAGCAGCGCAAGAAGGCGTTCGAGGGCGTCGGTAAGCTCTGATCTGCCTCGCTGCTCTGTTGTCCTCTGCTTGACCTGATTCGCCACCCCGGTGCAGACTTGCTGGCCCTGCCCAATATGAATAAGGCGCACGTCGACGCCGCCGATAAGCAGCGGCGAGCCGCCAGTGCAAGTGAGTCATGGCACTCCGGACTGCAAGAAAAGGTTCTACAGATTCTTGCTGACACGCCGTCTTGGCTACAGGTGCTGCGCAGGCGAAAAAGGCTCGTGACGAGGCAGACCGGAAGAAGCAAAAGGACGATGAAAAGCGCAAGCTCGAGGAGAAGCGGAAGAAGGCCGCAAAGGTAGAAAGGAAGGCATAGGTCCCGGACGCGCAGGATCGCGTGACGAGACTTGGAAAAGGTCCAGCATGGTGTACATCGAGGGCGCGCGAGAGGACAAAATCTAGTTTCGAACACGGGGAGGTATCAACAACAGGGTGACGCTACGCGGTCTCTATTCCTACGGCACACACAAGATATACAGGCCTATGATCGGACACGGCCCCCATTCGGTCTATATTCATGATTGAATCATACTTGATCGGCATCACTTCGCCCGGCATCGGTCCGACGAGTCGCTTGTGTGCGCTGTGGCGGTTCGCGCCTGCTCGGTCGGAGCTGGTCTCGTGCACTGGAGACGAGAGGAACGGCAGGGCGACGGGGAGGGACGTAAGGAACGTGCGGAAGCGGGACGACGACCCATGTCCGGCCTCGGTCGCACGGTTGTGAAGGCGATTCAGTGCCGAAGCGAACGTCTTCGCGCGCGGTAAGCTCAGGTTCGCAGGGGTGGACTTCTCGGGCGCCGTCGAGAGCATCGCAGCCTTCTCGTCGACGGGGTCGGTCGTCACGACCAATGCGGCGGGACTATGCGCGGGCGAATTGCTCGGCGAGCTCTGCGGCGAGTCTGACGAGAGCGTGAAATGTCGGCGAGGAGCTCGGCGGAAGGGCGCAGCTTGCGGTGCCAACCCCGGCGGCGGAGGCGCCTGAACCGGCTCGGGAAGCGAAGTATCGGGCTCGCCGGCGGATGGCGATGCCGGCATCGATTCCGCTGACAACTTCCGGTCAAGGACCGTCAGGACCGGGAAGGATTTGACGCGGTGCCATAGATTCGCCGGCGAGGAGCCGAGAGCGTCGGACGAGTTGTCCCGCGATCCGTGGCGATAGAGGCGGACTTTCGACCTCGACCGTCGATTCCGATCCGACGGGAGCGAGCGCACCGAGCGGCTCCGGGTCGGGGCAAGCGCAGAGGGAGCTGGACAGTCGTTTGCCAAGATTGCTGGGGCCAGAGCCGGCGGATCATCATCCTCAGCGGCTTTGTCCTCGGAGTCGACGTCCGGTTTCCGATTCGGGTAGAATAGGATACGGTCCGTCCAGCTCTGCACTCGCTGCTTCTTCGAGCTGTCCCACGCCGGCTCGTCCTGCAGTTCGTTTGGGGTCGGCTCTGTGGAGTCGTCGCCAATAGGCGCGCTTCGAGGCGTAAGGGTCGACTGCGACTGCCGCAGGATCGGCCGTGGCAACGGTCCTGGTGACGCTGTGGTTGCTTGATCGTTGAAGAGGTCGGAAAGCGCGAGTCGTTGCCCGTTGTTCTGCGCCCGTCCACGGCTCGCCTGCGCGCGGAGTCGTGCAGTTTCCAAGGCGGCCAAGGTGGAATTGCGCTTGACGAGCGTAAGGAACCGTACACGCGCATTCCTGACTGGGTCTGCCGTTGTCGCATCCGCGACCGGAGGGATCGCGAGCAGATCGCTGTTTTCCGCAACGATGGCGTCCAGCGCTTCAACGTCAATCGTGGACGCGATCGATGCCGTGTCGTCCTCGGCCGACTCTGCTACAGCGTCACCGTCGAGCTGCGACGAGTTCGGGACGGCGCTCGTTTCGAGATACGGGGAGAGCGCGCTTGAGGCGGGTTTAACCGGAGGAACCGATTTGGCTTTGTGGTGGTGACGCGGGTGTAACAGGATCGACCGCTTCCGAGTGAGTTTGCGAGGCACCTTGCGGAGGTCGTACTTGTACGTTGGACCGAAGTTGATCGGCGCCTCTCCGAAGCCCGTCAAGGCGCCGTCGGGTTCCGCGAGGACCGCGCGAAGCTGATCGAACTGCAGCGCATTCGCAAAGTCCCGGGCCTGGACGAGCCAGTCGGCGTGCAGGCGAGAGATGTTGAGGCGAAAGTTGAGGTCGCCCATGAAGAAGACCTGGTCGAAGTGGTCAACGAGCCGTTTCGGCTTCGGCCCAACCGTCTCGAGAAAGTCGTCCACTTCGAGATCATCGAGGATCTTTTGAGCGTTGGCTTTCCGGATGTCGAGTCCGGATGCATGCGCGGCGAGATGGGCGGAGACAAAAAGCAGTCTCGACGACGCGAAATTGAGAGAAACCCCAACGCCTGCGCCTCTTCCAGCCTGGTCAGCGCTGGAAACCGATTTCTGGCAAGGGTTATCGGAGAGTACGCACCGCCTTTGTTCCCGACTCTGCCTCCGATGAGCCCGGCCGTCACCCGCCCTTTGCTGACACCCTCGACGAACTCCTCGCAGCAGCGAGCGACGAAGACGGCGCAGTAGATGCCCATGAGGCGCTCCTTTTCGACTAAAATATAAGGGCCCCGGCGCGATGTGCGAGACGAGATCGACGCAGTCCCGGCAGCGGACGGCGGTCGCTGAGACGGCAGATCTTCGACGGACTCGGCTGCGCTGCGCTCGTCGTCCGTACAGGGGGCCGCGGGACTGCGGCCCTCGTCATACGAAGCGTTGGCCGCATCGACTGACATGCTCTGTCGACTGGGCGCCGCGTGTAAAGACGTATCTGGCGAGGCGTGATCCGTACCGCTGTCCTCTTCGTCTGACGATTCGGCAGTGTCGGCCCCGCCGCACAGGTAGTTCTCGAGGAGCGAAGTCCAGCTTTGTCCCCGGAAAACGCCGCCGGATCGCGCGGTTGGGCATTCTTGACCACATACGACGATGATATGGTACGGATGCTCGGGAGACAGAGGAAAGCGTGGTAGGATCGGTTCGGCCGCAAAGGCTGACGCTTGCGAGGAGATCGATTCGGCCTTCTCTCGCCCGCGGCTGAAGAGAGCGGAGGCGCCGCTGGACGAGCGCTTGCGTCTGCTCCTGCTCCTTCTCATGTGCGCTTCGGGAAAGGTCGACAGGTCGCCCAGGAACTCGCTCAAGTCTCCGCTGGGAGCCGGGAGGTTATCCGCCATGTTGAACGTCGCGATCCGGATCTTGAGGTTGGGGCGGACGTCGTCGACGTCAGGGGGGTCGGCAACGATTGGAGAGGGCTCGGCAACGAAAGTGGCAGGCGAAGCGGCGGGGCGGAATGAGGAAGCGGTCGAACCCGATCTCTCCCTTCTCCTGACATGAGGAGACCCGTCTCGGTCTTTCGGCTGGACAAGGAGAGCGATCTTCCTGAAGAGTCGTTTCGGCGCCGGCTCATGGTGCTGATAGTGGATCGGCGTTCGTCGCCCTGCAAAATAAGTCAGATGTCAGCGGGATTCGACGAAGAGCGGAGGGGAATGGGCGCCGCGACCTCACCCTCGCGGTATGAGCTCGCAGCGGACGATGCTCGCGACAACTGCGGCCTCTCCAGCGGACCCGGGCCCCTTTGCGGCGACGCCATCTTTGCCGCAGCCGGGCTCGTTCCGTCGGTATCCGCCTTCGTTACGGTGTCACGTCTTTTGGGAGGCTACGGCTTCGATACGCGGCATGTGCCTCCGCCAGCCTCGAGAGCCCACAAGCCAGTCGCCTGGAGAGCTTGCACCCAGAAGCGAGTCCAGCAGCGTCGAACGGCGTCGGTACACGAAGGGATGGTCCGTGGGCGTTGTGCGGCTGAGCGAAAGCGCACAGTAACCACGCGCTGGCTGGCAGTGCGGGGCCAGAGTCTGAGCGGGGCACTGAATGTCTTCGTTTGACGATACGGCTTCGCTATGGAGTCTCGTTCGGCCTGACGCTGCAGTCGCCGAATCATCGCGTCGGTGTGTTCGCCGTCGATCAGTGTCTCACATTTTCCGCTGACTCCGTCAGATGTGTGCGCCTACGTACTACCGACTCGATCCGAGTATGAAATGCCTCTCGTGTAGATAGCGCTGGCGTTACGCCTCGACTAGGTGCTTGCGCCCGTCAGATATTTTCGCCGGCCGCGCGCGCTGCACGCCGCGGCGCGACGACGCCCCGGTTCTCCGGAAATGCATGATGGCCTCGTCCCTCTCCCTGGTGTGCGCGGCTAGCGTCAAAGCAGCGCTGCAATCATGAGCCCCTGATGCCAAAACTCAAATGTCCGGTTACTAGTGAGCGAAAGGGGGGTACGCACCCCTGGCCAGCGCTGCGAGTGATCGAGAAGCGCGCGAAGGTCGTTGCGCGGGGTCTCGCTCTGGCTTTCCGCAACACCGACAGCTCCCGTATTGGCATTCTCACCTCAGTCAAGTGCTGACGAGGCTGACGAGAAGCAGAAATGAGTGCGCACCGGGACAAGGTCGAGTCGCACGAGCTGCTGCCGGCTCGCAAGGAGCGAGACGTCGAGGCAGTCGATTGCTTTAGGGACGACGACAGCGACGACGGTGCCAGCAGTATCGCTTCTGTCGACGACGGCGACGACGATATCGAGCAAGGCCACGCATATGAAGCAGGCGGGGGCGAAGGCGCGGCGGGTGGCAAGCGGAGTCTCGCCAGGGGGGATTCCCCGTACAGCTGGAAACGATCCCGGCGGTTTCTCGCCGGCATCGCGTCGGCCGTCTTCTTCGTCGGACTAGTCATCGTCGCTGCGGTACACCCCGTACCGAGGGACGTGATGCGCCACACCTGGCACCGGTTGCCGTTCACTCGACCTCCGAGTTCGAAGCAGCAAGACCTCATGAACTCGATGCCACGCGTCGAACGCAACTCGAGCGTCTCGCTCAAGGACTTCCTCGAGGCCCGCTTTGATCCGGCGACGACCAACATCATGTGGACGATGGCGACGGGCGCCTCTCCGTCGTACGTCCCGAACGCGCGGAATTGGGACCTCAAGCGCGCCGAACTCGGCATGACCGACTCGGTGGTCATTCTCTGCCTCGACTACGACTGCCTCGACGAATGCGAGCGGACCGGACTGCGGGCGCACGCGGCATATCTCAAAGACGAGAACGTCATCCCACCGCCGAGTCAGCGGCTCGCGAAGCGCGGCGCGGAGCGAGGTCATGTCCTCGCCTATCTCAAGTTCAAGGCAATGCTGGATATGGCCAAGACGGGGTACTACTCGCTGTTCTTCGAGGGCGACACTTTTCTCACCGCCGACCCTTTCGACCACATGCTCTCTCGCGAAGACGACTCCTGGGACGTCCAATTCACCGTCGACTGGGGTTACCTCCTCAACTTCGGGTTCATCTATGCTCGAGGCTCGCCGGAAACTGTATCCTTCTACCAGCACGCGTACGATCAGTACGTCGCGCACAACCTGTGGGATGTGGGTCGAATCTTCCTTTCGCCGGACCGCGGTGATGAGCGTCTTGCTGACCACGCCGCACTGTTCAGCAAGAGCTCTTGTCTAATATGGTCCGCACGCTCGGGGGCCGCGAATGGCACGGCGAATCCGGCAACGAGTCCTGGTGGCTGTGCGACCAGATCGGCTTGCGCCTGTACATGCTGCCGCTGCATAAAGTGCGCTAAATTCCGAACCTTCGTCTCCGCTAGGACCGGATCACTGACTCGCATCCCGACAGTTCTGGGCGACCCACATCTCGGGTCTCGACTGGTAGTGCGTCTGTTTCCGCGCATGCAGCGACGCCCGACCCGTCTGATCCCCTCGGTCCTCACAGCCACCTACCGCCTGATACTCCTGAGCCAGTGATGACGCATCTGACTGCGGTGACTTACCGTGCGTTGGCTTTCCGCGTTTGCGCCCTTAACTTCGCTGATTCGCGGATCTCCGTGCAGCGAATCGCCAATTCTATCCCAGTGCGTCCGCCTCGAGCGCTCTCCAGCCTGATATTCAATATTGGAACGTGGACTGACGCTCCCAAACATGCAGAGGAGCGCGGTTGGGCCACTAACGTCGACGCCTTCTACACCTCGCCCCGCCCGATCCTGCGAGCATCATCAATCTCGGCCGAGTATCACGCCGCCGCCCACTATGCGCGCATGGTTCACGTCCTCGCTGTCCGGATGGGCTGGGCGCTGCAACTTCCCGGGCTTGTGACGATCAGTGGCGCGGAACCAGACGGGCAGGAGTGGACGTTCACCCGCGACTGGACGCGATTCTTCAGCGTCGACGCGGCGGTGGCGAGTACCGGGCTTGGCCTTACGAGCTTGCTGTAATGCTCGACTGAGCTGACTTTGGGCCGTCCCAGACTAATCACCTCGACCTCCTCGAAGCCAAGTTCTTCGAGCACGGTGCGCGATACCTACCCGCAAAAGAGCTCACGGCGTGGACGAGCCGCCACGATACCGTCGACATGTCCCGGTTCACGTCGCTCGACGCGCTCGTCGAGCACCTCGAGAGCCTTCACGTATCGGAGGCACAAGGCCGGATTATCGAATTGGTCGGCTACGACAAACCGAAGTCGACTGCCGCTCAATGGGCTCTCGACTCTCCGTCCGTCAGCGAGGTCTCTACAGTTTGGCGTGAGGTCCCGATGTGCCAGGACTTCCACAAGCCCAACTTGGTGAGCTGCGTTGAGCGTCTGTCCAATTAGGCGAATCGCACTAACCTCTACCGACTTTCCAGCCGTTCCCTTGGTGTGTTCATTTACCGCTCTCCTACGCATAGACTCGTCCGATACACTTGTTGTTCCCGCGCTGCGCCTCTTATACACTCTTGGTCCGTAAGAAGAGCGCGTCACCTTCGCTCCTGCTCCGCGTGTAGATCTAGATTAGACTGCTTGCAAAGGGTTCACTACGGGAAACGGAAAGGAAAGGAGACGTGGGGAGGCTACGCATCATGTACTTTTGTGCTGCTGCGAGTCTTAATGCTGAGGAGGAGCCGGGATCATCATCCGCTGAACGAGCAGCTTGACGGCCGCTTGGAACGGCGTGACATCCGTTGCGCCCGACGTGATCAGCTGCAGGTGCAGGTCCAGGGCTTGCGCTTGGTTCCGCGCTCGAATGGCTGCGGTCATGCGCCGAAGCGGGTTGTCAGCCGCCGAGTGAGCGAAGAATGGCAAAGGGGAAGCTCACCTTGGCAAAGTTCGAGCACGCGCTGCGTTGACGCTTCAGACAAGGTCTCGCAGTTCAGCATATCAAAGAGAATGTTGAGTCGCTTCTCGGTATCGTTGACAATCTTGACTTGTTGCGGCTAGCACGAGGGCAACCAAGTAAAGGTCAGTTCTGCGTGCACGCTCGCCCGTCCGCCCGAGACAGGGATGGACGCACCGGAGTAGTCTGGCGCAGCTTTTGCAGTTCGGCCGACAGGGTATCAAGGATGGGCTTGTTTGCCGGCGGGATATGGGAACGATCGCCGGGCGCTGCGGAAGTCAGCACTAGGTGAGCACAACTGCGACTCTGCGGATGGGCGACAGGAAACTCACGGTACTTCATGCGAGGAGGTTGAGGAGGCATAGCCTGCTGCGTGGGCTGCGGTGCAGGCGGCTGCGCAGGAGCGGGCGGCGGTCCCGTCTTGGCTGCCATTGGAGGCGATCCAGGGAAGCTCGACGCCGGCGGCGCTTGCGGCGTCCCGGGCGCGCTGCACGGCGGCGGCGGACCCACCTGACTTAACTGCTGAGGAGGCGCGGAAGACGCTGGAGGAGGCGGCGGCCTTGCAAAGCCAAAGGGAGGAGGCGGCGGAGGCGGCTGCTGCTGCTGCTGCGGGGCCGGCTGGTTTGGCTGTTGCTGCTGCATCGACTGCTGCTGCGGGGCTTGCACCTGCTGCTGCTGCTGCTGCGGCGGCGGCGCCTGGTTCGCAGCATTGAATGCCGGCATCGTTGCCCCGTTCACAGAGGGAGGTGCCGGAGGCGCAGCGTTCGCACGAGGGGGCGGTGGCGCACTCGGCGTACCGGTCCGAGGCGGAGGCGGAGCAGCGTACGTAGGTCCGGACCGCTGCGCAGACATGGGCGGAGGCGGTACGACAGCTCCCTGACCTGGCGCAGCGCCCGTCCCGAATGCCTGACCCGGCTGCTGCTGCTGCTGAGGCGGCGGTGGCGGCATTATCGACGATGGTCCAGCCGCCGCTCCGTTCGGGGATTGTCCCGGCCCGAGCGATCCCATCAAGGAACGCGGAGGCGCCGGGGCATACTGCGGGTTTGCGGCGACCGGCGGCGGCGACAAGACGCGACCCGACATGGGAGGCGGAGCAGCTTGGCCGGTCATCGGGGGAGGCGGGACGGGAGCAGGCGTTCGGTTCGCGCCGCGACTCGGAGGCGGCGGCGGGACTTGACCGGCACCCAACATGGGGGCACCGTAAGGCCCCGGAGTACCGCTCGGGCTCGAGTTCGGGAACGGACTCGTGATGGCGGCAGGCTTCGGCGCACCCGGGGCCGGCGACGAGCCAGCAGTCGCCGTCGGCGCGGGAGTGTTCCTCCGGGGAGCAGGCAACGTCGGTACGTCATTCCATCCGCCTGCTGCCTTGGCGCGAGGAGGAGGCGGCACGTTCGCGCCGGCGGGAGCGTTCCGAGCTGCAAAGTTGGGCGATTCGGTCCGAATAGGCGGCGGACCAGGGAGGCCGGCGCCCGGGTTGCTTGCCATCGACGACGGGCCGTACGGGTCGTGCGAAGCGGACGGTGCCGAAGCATACGCGAGACCGGTGTTCGCCGTCGGCGCCGGCGCGTACGGGTTTGCAGCGATAGAAGAAGGAGGTGCCGCAGCGGGAATCGCCGACGGCGTCGAGGCCTGCGCAGAGGGCGCCGGAGCGTACGGGTCGTCGTGCGGGTTCGTCATCGGCTGTGCTGGCGCGTACGGGTTGCTGCGCATCGGCGAGGCAACGACGGCAGGAGCGGCGCTCGGCGCCGATGGGGCCGGCGCATACGGGTTGTACGCGTTCGAACTCGCCGCGGGCGATTGCGTCGGCGCCGGAGCATACGGGTTCGAGTAGGCGGTGCGAGCCGGCGTGGCGAGCGGGTTCAAGTACGGGTTGGTGGCGGGAGCTGGCACCGCGCTAACAGACGGCAAGTTCGCGCGGGCACCATACGGGTTCGCGTTTTGCGCGTAGCGACCCGCCGAAGAAGCTCCGTAACCCGTCGCGGCGCCATACGTGGCCTGCTGCTGCTGCTGCTGCTGTTGACGGAGCTGCTGACCGGCCCCACTCGCGCGGAGGAGCCTCTCGCGCTTCATCGCGTTCCGGCTCACGGCCGAGTTGGTCCCATCATAGTCGGCCGGAGTCTTGGCGACATACTTGAGCGCCAAGTCGACCTTGCCTTGGTTCGCGAGCAACTCGGCGTACTCGATGTAGCGGTCGTACAGGCTCGCGAGTTTATAGATCCGCGCGCCCGACTCGGCAACCGCAGTCGACTGGGTCGGCGTCGCGAGGTCGACGTCGACGTAGCCGACCGCGTGCTGGAAGACTGAAACCTTTTCGATAAAGGCTTGCAGAGCGCGCGAGTGAGCCTCGAAGCGTGCCGTCGCCGAGGCAGCCGCGTCGTCCTCGGCCGTGGTTCCGCGAGCGAAAGCCGCCGAATCGCCGAGGCGCGCCTGCTCGTCCTCCTGCATCTGCTGCACCCAAACGCCGACGACCTTTTCGAGCTTGCCAGCGGCGAGGTAGCACAAGACGGCGTTCTTGCGCCACTGCTCGGCCGCGACGTGCCCGGCCCTCCCGCTGACGAGCTCGTACTGGTACTCGAGTCGCTGACCGAGCTGCTCGATCAAGCTCGAGAACTCGTCGTCGGTCGCAGCGTACGTGCACGCGACGACGAACGCCTCGCGCCAGTTTTGTTCGAGGTCGGCGTTCTGGATCACGTCGGCGAGGTCACGGCCGCCGCCTCCGACCGCCGTCGCCGAGATCGATTCGAGCACACGGAGGTACGGCCGGTCCGTCGCAGTCCGGGCAAAGTACTCGCGCTGCACCGCCGCAACGATCTCGGGCGACCCGCTCTGCAGCGCAAACAAGAGCGCGTCGGCGTACCGCTCGGTCGACAGGGCCAACTCGACCGCCGACCCAAAGTCGCCGAGGACGAGCGCCTGCGTGACGAGCTTGTCGGCGTCGGTCGCCTCGTCGTGGAACAACTTGAACGTCGCCTGCTTGACGTTGACGCTCTCGAGCGACGAAGGTCCGCTCCCGATCGTCGCCGCGATCGAACTCGACGCGTCCGGCTGCCCTCCGCGCGCCGCCGACTCTTGCGTCAAGCGGTCGGGGAGGGCCGACGGGCGCTGCCCAAGCGAGGCGAAAAAGTCGTCGCCGCCAAAGCCGTTGAGCCCGTCCGCACCGTCGGCGGCGGTGGTGGCGGCGCCGGCGCCTCCGAACAAGGAAGGTTCGCTCGTGGCAGCAGCGTCTTCAGACTTCGTCATCGCCTCGGTATGCGAATCAGACCTCGGCGACGAGTCGTCTTCGTTATCGGCGGTCGTCGACGTCGTCGTCGGCAATGGCGGCAACTTTGCCCTTAACTCTCTCGCGAGTTTGTCGACGCGGCTCTTCAACTCGTCACGGTCAAAGCCACCGAGCATCTCGACCAATTTCTCGCGCGCCGCCGGTCCGCCAGCACCGGGCGTCCCACCCGCCGCGGCATGGAACAACGTCTTGAGGAGGGCCCAACTCTCCTTCTCGGTCGCCGACGTCAAGCCCGAATCGCCTTCGTCGTCTTCGGCGGCGTCCCAATCGCTCGTCCCGGCGGCGCGGTCATCGCAAAACTTGGCGAGTCCGCCTTCCTCTTGTCCGGTCGCGGCGCGTTCGAGTTTCTCGGCGCGGTCGACGACGCCGGGCACCGTGACGACCCTCTCGATCGTGACTCGGCTCGTCGAAGCCGTCTGACCGGCGCCCGGAGCCGCCGCCGCAGCGGTGGTCGCGATCCGGACCAACCGGCCGCCGAACCCAAACACGGCCGAACTCGGCCTCCGGAGCCACTTTGGCGCGACCGCGAGCGACTTTGTCGGGTAGTTCTTGGCGTTGGCCGAGATGGCCTGTTCGAAAAAGTCGCCGGCGCCCGTTGCTTGGCTCGTGGCATCGTGCTGTTGAGCAGCAGCGGCCGCGGCAGCGTCGTCTTCGTGCTCGCGCGAGTTGGTCGACTGCAACGAGTGGAGGTACAACTCGCCGTCGAGCGCGGCGGCCGAGATCAAACTCGGGTTGTTCGGGACAAAGTGCGACTCGAACGTCCAGTTGCTCGACGGCGTGACTTCGGCGACGATCTCGCCCGACTGGAGCGACCACGCGAGCGTCCGGCCGTCCTTGCCCGACGACAGGACGAGGTCGCTATCGTCGGGGCAAAAGTTGACCGACAAGATCCCCTTGTCGTGACCGCGGAGGACCTGCGAGCGGGCGAGCGGGCCGTTTCCGAGTCAGCATTGTTCACCGCGAGATCCCGTTTACCCGCCCTCCGCTAGAGAAACGGGCAAAGAGTTTACACACCTTCTCGGGCTGTTTCCAGTTCCTCAAGTCCCACACGAGCAAGTTGGGCGCGTGGTCGTCTTCCGACGCCGTGATGAGTTTCGTGGGCTGCACGCGCGCGCACACACACATGCGTCAGTATGAGCAGCTCGACGGAAACGAAAGACCGCTTGGGTTCGTTGGCGGAGAGAGAGAGAGCGCAGAGACTCACGTTTTCTGGGTGCCACTTGACGGCGCTGTGGCCTCCGAGCCCGCCGACGCCAGCGCCCCCTGCACCTCCCGCCGATCCGACGCCGCCGACTCCTCCAAACCCGGCCGGTCCCAAACCACCACCACCGCCTTGGACTCCTCCTCCCCCGAACCCGCTCGGTCCGAGGCCGGTCGCGCCTCCGCTCGCGAAACTGAGCGCCGTGATCTCCCGTTTCGATTTCAAGTCCCAGACGACCGTGTGGCCCGTGTTGCTTGACGAGGCGAGGATGTGGACGACCGAGGGGTTCCACGCGAGCGAGGTGATGCTGTCGAGGGAACGCGAGCGGGTGCCCGGACTAAAGGGTTTCAGGGGCGAAGTGAGGTCCCAGATGTAGATCTGTCGCGGTCAGAGATCCCAAGGGTGGGGTGCAGGACCGGGGAGGGCGAGAGAGAGGAGAGAGAGAGGGCGGCGCGTCAGTGACGGCTCACACTGTTTTTCCCGCTCGAGGCTGCCGCGAGGAAAACGCGTCAACGGAGACGAGGGAGCGGAGAATCGTACCTCTCCGTTGGTTGCACCGCTGGCGAGCAAGTTTGACTGAGCGGGGGAAAAGTCGAGTCCCCTGACGGGACCCCTGTGGGGCGAGTCGAGCCTCGCGATCAACGGGTCCCGACCTGTCGCGCTGCGGTTCAAGAGGCAGTCCGGGTTCCAGAGTGCGACTCCTCCGTCGTCGAGTCCGGCCGCGATGACTCCCAGAGGCGTGTGGGCCGACTCTGTGCCGGCGTGTTTGCCCCAAGCGAGCGAGTTGAACCTGGCGTTCCACTGGACGGTCGCGACTGGGTGTTGGACGCCGCCTTGGTCAGGTTGGAAGGGTTGCCATAGTTCGAGTTGCGAGTCTGTCGAGAACGAGTCGTCGAGTGCGCCCGAGACGGTTCCGGTGACGAGGAGCGGTCCGGGTGACGACGAGTGCGAGTGCGAGTGCGAGTGCGAGTGCGAGTCAAGTCGAGGACACCACGCGTGGACTGCTGTACGAGGTAGAGCCGCAAAGGGCGGCATCCTTCGCTCCCGAGTGCGTGGCGCTGTAGGCTGTCGAGAGAGGCGCCGTGTGTGATGTGTGCCCGCGAGTTGTCGACGTGGAGAAACGACCTCGAGCTGAGGGGAGGCAGCACTCTAAGCGGAGGAGGAGGAGGAGAGAGAGAGAGAGAGAGAGAGGACACTATTGCGCGCGACTCGCCGCTAAGGAACGCAGTACAGCCACTGTAACAGATGGACCAGTCGCTCGTGCACGCTGACCGCGCCAGCGACGCGTCTCTCCTCGAACAATCGACCGTGACCGACTCGTCGCCGTCCGTCGAAGGTCAGTCAACCACTCAAACGCCTGTCGACCAACCCACCGACGACAACGACCACGACGGCCACGCAGCGAGCGCAGGCGTGCCAGACTCGACTACAGACACTCTGCTGGCCATCACTGATTCCGGTCGGGCAGACCAGTCGCTCCACCTCGACCAGGCTCGTGCGGCTGTCTCCCTCCTGTTCACTTCCGCACAGCCAGCTCTCGCTTACGCTTCCTTCCACTCTGCCAGTCAAAGACACCAGCATCAATCACGCTGCTCACAGTGACGCTACGACAGCTACCGACGACGACCTCTCCCTCCTCACCGAACAGGAAATGCTGCCGCCGCCCGTTCCGCTCGTTCAGCCCGTCGACGCGCACGATTTGACGAGTGCCAGCGTTGACGAGTCTGCTCTCAACGACAAGGAGGTGGAGCAGACGGTCCAGACAAACGGAGCGGCGACCGACCCGACCGATGGCCCTGGAGCAGAGCCATTCGCCGCCGAGCCGCAGCTGCACTCGTCGTCGCCTGCTACTGCTGCACCCACGAGGCAAGGAAATCCAACACCTCCCTCTCGCGACTCCGTTACCACCACCGTCGACACCACCTCCAAGCCGGACCAACCCGCAGTCGGTTCCGCTGCAACCGGCAGGAAACCCCTCCGTCCTTCGACCGGTCCCGCGCCATCGCGAGGTCCCCTCCGACCTTCGACTGCCGGGCCCTCTAGAGCTGGACCAATCGGATCCCGAACTGCGGGAGGTCCGACGCGTCCCGGCGCAGCCCGTCGACCACTCGGTTCCGGTCCCGCCTCCTCCTCGTCGTTGTCCTCTACTACAGGCTCGGCAGCGACCCGCCGTCCTCTTCCCGGCGGCGCGATTTCGGCCAGCAGCAGCAGCAGTAGCGCGCCGCTCCGTCGCCCCTCCAGCGCGACCGGAACCGCACCCGCGCCGCCCGGAAGTGCTCGCCTCCGCTCCTCGCTCGCCTCGTCCAGTAGCGCAGGGTCGATGATCGGGTCGAGACCGCAAGGAGGGATCGTCTCGACGGCGAAACCGGCTCGAGGGACCATGGCCTCCTCGACGATGGGCGGGTTGACGCGGCCGATCGGGAGTGGTGGACCGAACGCGACGGCGAGTCGAGTTGGCTCGGGTCCGAGAGGGGCGGCGGCGACGACGACGACGACTGTCCCTACGGCTCCTCGGGGGAATGCAACCGGTTCGAGGCTCTCGACGACGACGGCGGCGGCGGGAACGCGGCCTGTCGCTGTCGGTGCCGGAGCGAGTCGCGGTCCACCTCTCTCTCTTGCTGCAGCAGGTGTGACGACCGGTGGCCGACCGGGCAGTTCGCTCTCGTCTTCCCGACCCGGTTCTTCCGCCGCCGCCGCCGCCGCCAACAACGCTCCCGGTGCAGGAGTCCGCGCACGTACCGTGTCCGGCCTGACAACAGCAACAGCAGCGACGATGGCGGGAGGATCGAGGCAACTTTCACCTGCGATGGAAAAGATTCGCGCGCTCGAGAAAGAGCTGGACGAGGTCAAGGGACGGCTGGAGGACAAGGAGAAGGAGGTCGAGAGTGGTCAAGAGGCGGCGGAAGGGTTCAAGGTCAAGGTTGACAAGTTGGAGAAACAGGTCAGTCGCGAGATGAGCGGCGGACCGAGTGGAATCCCGCCTCCCGCTTATTTTCCTGCGCGTCGAACCCCGCCCGGCTTATTCATACTTCGCTCCCACGACTGGCAGGTCTCTACCCTCACTTCCGAGCTCGAAACCCTCCGCGCTCAGCGGAAAGATGAAGTCCACGCCGTCCGGACTCGGATCACCGACCTCGAGACCGATTTGCAGCGAAAGGAGGCCGAGTTGGCCGAGCGTCGGTCCGCTCACGACGACGAGGTGGTCCGGTTACGCGGCGAGCTCGAGAAGCTCGAGGCGGAACTTGCAGAGGCAAAGCGGTGCGTTGGCTCCTCCGGTGTGCCAAGTCGGACCTCCGACACGCTCGCTCGCGAGACTTAGACCTGCGGACTGACGCAGCACAATGGTCTTCACGCAGCACTCACGAGGCGGACCTAGCTTCGACACGGTCCTCGCACGAGTCGGCACTCGCCGACTTGCGCACGGTGCACACTTCCGAGCTCGACGCGCTCAGGGCCTCGCATTCGGAGGCGCTCGCGGGCGCAGCTTCCGAGGCCGACTCGGCGCTCGCTGCGCAAGAAGCCGAGCACGCCCGGGCGCTGGAAGAGCTGAAGCAGCATCACACGATCGCCTTGCGAGAAGCTCGCGCTGCCGTGACCGAGGAGCACGAGGGCCGGTTCGCCGATCTGCAAACGGAGCACGCGACTGCGCTCGACGAGCTCAAGGCTTTGCATGCGGCGGATGTCGAGCGCGCGCGGTCGGAAGCGGGAGGCGACGCTGATGCGCTGCGAGCCTCGCACGCATCGGAGCTCGAGGCGTTGCAAGGTCAGCATGCCGCTGCGCTCGAGGAGGCTCGGAAGGAGGGTCTGCAGGGTTCGACTGAGCAGGCGGAGCGGGAGAAGGACGAAGCCTTGACTCGACTCCGCGATGAGCATGCGCGCGAGATGGAGGAGCTTCGGCGCTCGCAGCAGACCGAGGCGGGCGCGCGGCAGGAGGAGCACGAGGAGAGGGTCAAGGCCCTCAACGAGCGCCTTTCGGTGAGTCGCGCCACTCTGCTTCCGGCCGGCGTCTACGAATCGAGCTGAGCTTGTCTGACGGGCGACCTCCAGACTCTCGAGGAGGAACACGCAGCCGAGCTTTCCAAGGTGCGAGAGGAGCATGCTCGCTCGCTCGCTTCGACCCAGGAGACCGCCTCGTCCGACCTTTCCACTTCAAACGCCGCTGAGCTCGAACAGCTCCGCAGGGAGAGCGAGATGACCCTCTCGCAACTGCGGGCGTCCCACGCCGCCGAGCTCGACGCGTTGAGGCTCTCTTTGGAGACGGGCATCGCGTCGGCGGAAGCGACGAAGCACGCCGAGGTGCAGGGTTTAACGCGCGAGCTCGAGCAGGCGCGCGCGGAAATCGACGAGACCAAGAACAGCATTGTCGAGCTGCAAGCGTCGGCGCGGAAGGCCGAAGCCGACCTCGAGGAGGCGCGACGAGCTCTCGACGCGGCGCAGACTGCGGCGGCCTCCTCCTCCTCACGCAGCGGCGAGCTGGACGGTCCCTCGCTCGAAGAATTCGAGCGCCGACTTGCGGACGCCCAGACGCAACTTGAGGACGCCAACAAGGCGCTCGCCGAGACGCAGGCGAGCGCACAGACCGAATTCGAATCGATGAGGAAGATGCACGAGGTCGAGCTCGCGAGTGCTGAAGAGGATCACCAGAACTCGACGAGGCAGCGACAAGAAGCGAACGCCCAGGCCATGCAAGAGCTGCAGGCCAAACTTATCGCCAACGGAGAGATTCGCGAACGCCTCGAGACGGAGCTCGAAGCCGCGCAGGTCAAAATCCGCCAGATGTCAGAGTCGCTCGCGGGCGCCGTCATGAATGTCGACCTCGCGGCGCTTCACACGGCCCACAATCACAAGCTCGGTGAGACCGAGAACGCTGCGCGTGCAGAATTGGCCGAAAAGCAGGAGGTGCGTCCCCGAGCTAGCGTTGAAAGCCTGCGTTTTGCCAAGCTGATCCATGCCGTCCTAACTCTGCAGATGATCGACGACCTGCGCCGCCAGCTCGCTGCAGCTCGTGCTACCGAGTAGTGCACGAGTGCCGAATACCCTCGATGCTCCAGCTTTGATACCTGCTGCCCACCGCAACAAACGCAAAACCGCAAAAAATACCTCTTCCACCTCTTCGCACTTTTCTTTTCGAACTCTTGTTCCCTTCTTCCCTTGCTGTAGCCTTTCAACCCGCATTCGGGCTCTGCACATGCCGCTATCTTGCGCGATTCCCAAGCGGTCGCGAGTCGAAGTGCTTTTAGCATAGTGTCTACAGGTCGCGGTCAAGACTCTACCGTCTTCCCGCCTGGTCGCACGGACGTATCGTACGCCCGAATGAGGTGCTCCTGTCCTTCCTCCGTCCTGCGATGCCGAAGAACAATGGTCAGTCCGGCTGCTGCGATGGACTCCTTGGTAGCAAAGGTCGACTCGCTGTGAGAAGGCAAACCCGCGGTTTCTCCGCATGCGCTGGACAGCCCGAACCTTCTTGATCGCCTGTCGCACGCGGGCAGAAAAGCGTCAGCCAAGAGAGCCAGGTGTCGACTATCTACGACGCGCACCTTTTGGAATTGCTCCATGCGCGGGCGATAGTCGGGAAGGTTGTACTTCTGAATCTCTTGGACGATGTGGTACGGCTCTGGCATGAAAAGCCGCTTGTACCTGCGGAGGAGAGACCACGTCAGCATCCAGATAACGAGGTGTGTCACACAGAGAGTAGGCGCACGCTTTCCAAGTGTAGTCTCGGATCAAGAGCAGGACCGGGATCCCGAAGATCGTGAGCCAGAATACGAGCGACGTCCATACTCGGCTGACGATGTCGGTGTACTCGAGCGAGAAGCCGAGCATCGGAGCGATCCAGGCGTAGAGCGGCAGGAAACACATGGTGAACGCAAAGGAGCCCGGGATGGCGAAGAGCGTGTATTTGGTCCAGATGCTGCGGATCCACGTGGAATGTTAGCAAATGTACGGCTCATGCACACTGCACGACGCACTTCGAGATCAGCGCAGCCTTGAAGAGTACCGTCACGAGAGTCGTCAGGTAGAGTGTTATTCCCCAAACCCACTGCGCGCCGATCCAGCCTTGGGCGAGGATCAAGCCTTCGCTGAAGATGGCCGCGGTGAAGATGTAGATGATCTGCGGGGCGACGCGTCAGTCAGTCGGAGCTGGCGCTGACATGAGCAGAGTACGACTCACGATCGAGTGGAACAGGGCGTTTGCGATCCATTGCCAGAAGATGCGCGTCGAGAACTGGGCAGGGCTCCTGTCAGCCGGTCACCGACGGCTCGTGTTCGCGTCTTCAATCGACTCACGAATCGGTTCTGCTGGCCGAGCTTGTACAGCTCCGGGTAGCGGTCCAGCATGCGAGCGCCGACGAATTGATCGAAGACGCCGAGTACGAAAGGCGGCAGAACGGTGAAGACGACGTTGTAAAAGGTGAGGGTCCAACTCTCCTCGAGGACTTGGCCCGAGAATGAGTTCGAGAAGGCGAACTGCAGTGATGCACGGTCAGTAAGAGTCGGGACCGGACGGCCAAGAACCGCGCCCTGCTCACCCAGAAGCCCGTCATATAGAGCGCGATGTTCTTGTAGAATCTGCTCGTCCATCGAGTATGTGTGAGCTCAAGGAGGTATGGAAGGTACAGATGCCGTGCAGCTCACGAGTACAAGATGAGCTTGCTGAGCCGTTGGTACGACCAGGTGCCGTGGACGAGCAGGAGCTTCCGCAGGAAGCGGAATTGACTGATCGCAACGTCCGCGGACCGGGCCGCCTGCAGACCCTCGTGACCTGAGATGCCGACGCCGATATGCGCCGCCTGGATCATCGAGACGTCGTTTGCGCCATCGCCGATCGCGAGGAGAATTGCCTTGAGATTCTTCTTGACGAGCTTGACGACGAGCGCCTTCTGCAGCGGCGAGACACGGCAGCAGACGACTGCCTTGCACATGACGGCGAGCTCGAGGAAAGCCTGGCTCAGATCCTTCTCCAACGCGAACGAGAGACTCTTGCCGTCTGAGGGGAGTCGACTGGTCAGCTCACGCCTCGCAAGCAGGGTATCACAGCCTTAGGACTCACCGATGATGAGCGCGAGCTCTTCGAAATCGCCTGCATTGCGGGCGTTCTTGATGGCTTCTAGTCGCTTCGTGATGAAATCCTTCGTGTCGATTGCGGTGTCCTCGTTGACGATGACCTGGGCGGCGAGGAGAGTAAGCCAAGTGAGCTGAGCGCTCGGCCAGACGAAACATACCAAGCTCATCGACTCGGAAATCAAGCGACATGAGAGACCTATGTTGATGGCCGTTTCCTGCCGGTCGCCAGTCAAGACCCAGACTTTGATGCCCGCCTGCTGGAGCGTGTAGATCGTTTCCGGCACGCCGTCCTGCAACTTGTCCTCGATGGCGGTCGCACCGAGGAGGAACAGGTCGCGCTCGATGATCTCGGCCGCCTTGTCCAGGGCGTCTTGTCGGCCGTTGATCGTCGCAGCCGCGCGAGCGTGGACCGTCGCCCATTTCTTGTACTCGGCTTCCGGAATGTCGCGCATGGCGATGCAGAGCGTTCGCAATCCTTCCGTCGCGTATTCCTGTAGAACGTCCACTCCCGGAAGCTCAGTCGCTGCGAATTGGGAAGGCAGGTACGGCTAGAGATGACGGATCAACCAGCTTACCTCGAGGTGATTTGACGTCGCCTCGGTATACGTCTGGCCTTCGCTCGCCAGGCGCTCGAAGATGACCGTGTCGGCGCCTTTGCAGTATAGCTTGATTTTGCCTTCAGGCGTACGGACGACGGCCGACATGCGCTTCCGGGTCGAATTGAACTCGAGGATGTTGAGGATCTGATACTCGCGTTGTTCCCCGTCGATGCTGACAAAGACCGATTGCGGCTTGCGTGTCTGGACCGGAGCAGCAACCAACTCAGTTGGTCTCTTGCGAGGTTAGATGCGCAAAGACTCACGGCGAACGTGTAACCGAGGACATCGGCGCCCTGAACGAGCGCCGCCTCGTCGGGACTGCTCGCCTGGTATACGATCTTCTCGTTTTTGATCTCTGGAATGACGGTATGGCACGTCGAAAGGAGGGTCAAGAACTCCTGAATGATTCGCGCCGTCTCGTGACCAGAGTTGAGATTGTCCTGCATGTCGGAGAACGAAAAGACCTCGCCGCGCTTCGATTCCTCGACGACGTCGGCGTAGGCGATTCCGCCAATCGAGCACTGGCGGAACTCCATCTGGTTGCAGGTGAGGGTCCCCGTCTTGTCGCTGAAGATGTACTCGATCTGGCCTAGCTCCTCGACGAGGGACGAGGTTCGGCAGAGCGCAGGCGTGTCGGTCGGCGCGTGGTACATGTCTGCGCGAGCCCGGCGGTCTCCGGTTAGCGGTCGAACTCGCGACTCGAGACCGAAAGAGCGGGCACAAGTCACCGAGATCGTAGTTGATGAAGGCGGCCTGCTGGAACTTGACGACTTCCATCGTGACGATAAGGCTGCTCGGTTTCACCCGATTCAGCCAGAACCCACAGCGCATAGCTCCTCGGTTCGCGAGATCGGCACTCACGAGATCGGGATCAAGTTACTCAATGTCAAGCAGAACGTGAGCATGTCCTTGATGAACTTGCTCGCCGAGACGGGGCTGCCTTCGCCGGCTTCGCCGAGCAAAAGGTACCACATGTCGTTGCCGTAGATCTTTGTCCGGATCGTCGCGCCGATCGCGCATGCGAGCGAGAGCGCAAGGAGGATCATCAGAAGGAAGACGATTTGGACGTTGACGAGGCGCTCCATGGCGGTACGTTTGATCGGCGCAGCGCTGACGGATCATGGAGGAAAGGTTAGTTGCTCCCCGTCTGTGCCGCACACTCACACGGCTGACTCACGTCGCATTCCGCATCAGCTTTGTCTCGTGACCGGTGAAGACGACGATTCCGTACAGCCATGCCGTATTCCGCAGTTGCGCCCCTCGGAGCAGCAATTGATCCGGACCGAGCGGGATCTCACTCGAAGTCGCAGCCATCCCTGCTTGACCCATCGACAAGGTCGCCTCGAACGTGTAGAGCGAGTTGTTCGGCTGCTCCGAACGGAGTTGACCCGCGAGTTGGGACAAGGCGGCGGGTGAATGCAGGTTGGCGGTCGAGGTGTGGGCCTGCTTGATCTTCAAGTTCGTTTCGCTAGCGAGTGAAAGGATCAGCGCGCGGATCCAAGCAACCACGGGATGGCTACGAGTGACCGCACCCGTCGAGATTGCTCGTCTCAATGTAGCACAGCCCCTCCGGCTCAGACGAAGCGAGCAAGACGAGATCGGCGGGGAAGAACTCGTCCGCTTCGAGTCGGATGATGTCCCCGACCTTGATACTCCGCCAGGGTTTGTCGACAAAGTTGGGACCCTGGAGAACGCGCGCCTTGCGAGAATTGAGGTCGGCGTCCGATTGATGGCGTTTCTACGGGGGGAAAGACTATGTGAGCCGACCCAGCTCGCTCGCCGACAACGCTCCCGGTCAGAAGTCGACGTACGACATCCTCCTTGATCTCTTTCAGCGCCGCGACAAGGAGCACGATTCCGAGCGGAATGATGGTCGTGAAGCGATTTGTCGGCGAGACGTTCGGGATCTGCTGAATGCAGGCGATGAAGAGGAAAAAGACGTTGGCGTACTTTGAGAATTGCTCTGCGCGCGTGACAAAAAGCCGTCAGCGAGTCCGTCTCGATCAAAAGTTCAGGCAGCGTTGCTAGGAGAACGCACCGACGAGGAATTTCGGGATGAACGTGACGACGTTGTACTTGCTCGTCGAGACGCTGTTCCCGGGCCATTTATTCGGCGCGTTCATCGCCGCATGGTTCAGGTGTACCAGCCGGTCCCCTTCATACACTCTCGGACCGCCCTTCAACACCCGCCTGACCTCGGCCATCAAGTGGTCGACGGTGCCCCTCGCGTCCAACTTGCGTTGCTCTTTCGCTTGGCGCGCCGCGATCCGCGCTTTCGCTTGGACGAGTTCGTCGTCGTCGTCGAGCATGTTTTGCGGGGCAGAGGACCGGCCGGTGTCGCCGTCATCGAGTTGGCCTTGGCCATGTCCGGCGGGGACTTGGGCATCTGCGGTCAAGGGGACGGCGCCCGAGTAGTCGGACCGACCGAGTCGACCAAAGACGGGGCGGGACCCGAACCCGAACGAGGTGGTGGAAGCGTTCAATCCGGACTCTGCCAATTCGTCGTCGTCCTCACTGCGGTTTGACCTTCCGGGGGTCAGCTCCCAATCCCGGGTCAGCCCCAGGTCGATCCTCTGTCTCCTGTACGCACTAGAAAGGTTTGTAGTCGTCGTCGGTGTCGTACCTCCCGATCCCTTGATTGCTGAGATCGACCGCGGTCCCGAACCGGTTCGCCGCCTGCCCGCTTCCATAGCTCGCCGGGTTCTGACTCTGCCCGTACTGCTCGTAGACGCCTCTCGTATTACTGAACGGATCGAGCGAAGGTGTCGACCGGTGTCCCGAGGCGAGGCTCGCACCGGCGGCTTCGGCGGAAGTTGCGTTAGTGGGGCCGTACGGATTCGACCGTGGCGCGGGTTCTTTCCCGGGCTCATAGATCTCGAGGTCGTCCTCGTCGGAATCGAACTGTTCTCAACATCGGGGCGGGTCAGCCCTGAACATGGGACCGGAGTCGGTTGCGTCGTCGCCGGGACGCGAGAGTTTCAAGACGCACCGGGTTCATCTCGAGCTGAGGCACACGCTGCCAAGCTCGTAGGCACGGATCCGTTCCTTGTCTATTCTCGTCCCGTTACGCGTGAACGTCCTCCTGTGGCGGTCGTGTCTCGCCAAGAGTCGGCACAGCCCGTCGACTTGTCGGACGAGAAGCGACGCGTCGGGAGTTCGGAGTTGCGCCGCCGGCTTAGACCTGGATCCGCGGGTACAGGCTGCGCGCAAGGACGTCCGCTCGGGCAAGCGTCTCTGCTTTCGACTCTGTGGCCTGGTCGAGCGAGCGAGCGAGCTGAGAGTCTCGGACGGCGCGTCACTCGCCGCACCGGATAGGACCGCGGACTTACCGTTCCCGTTCCTTAAGTAGGGACGCTGGACTCCACTAGCCAACAGCAGCGTCTTCTGATCCGCGTATTCTGGCTAGGGTCCCTCTATCTGTAGAGGAGGAGAACGCAACTGCGCCCGTCCTGTGGATTCCGCGAGTCCGCAGTCCAACTGGCACGCGGCTTGTATTACTTGCACTCTACTCAGACAGGCTCGGACTAGCGTCTAGAACACTCGCTGTACTCCCGGCTCGAGACTGCCCCGACTTACGCCGAGTCGCGCTCGCACCTTACGCCGCGCCTATTCCCTCATTCTCCCGTTCCGGAACTCGATGCAGCGAGTCGACTCGCCCGAGCGAGCGCAGGCAGACGCCGACTCGCCACCAGCTCCGGGTCCAGCAGAACACAGCTCTCCAGAGGCAGGAAGCTGGGGCATGCCCTCGAGCGACGGAGGACGACCAAGTGGGGCGGCGGCTCTCGAGCCAGACGGTGCCGTCATCGAGACGGGAAATGCCACGCCGGTTCAGGAGGAGGAAGTGGCTGCAGAGACCGAGCTAGACAAAGGTGTCACGCGGGAAGACAAGCTGGACCGGTTCTCGTGTCACATCTGGTGAGCTCTCCCGTCGTCCGCAGTCTCTTCGCGGTGAGGGAAAAGCACGCTCACCTGTCGGAGCCTCTGCAGCCTCGAAGTCCCAGATGAGCCGGTAGTGACTCCGTGCGGCCATCTGCACTGCTGGCCATGTATGCACGAGGTGCGATTCTTGCCGTACCTCTACCCCTCCGACCCTCCGCTGGAAAAAAAACCGAACGCAGTGGCTCGTCACCTCGCGCGGCCGAGCGTGTCCAGTCTGCAAGGCCGTCTTAACTGTCGAGCAACTGGTCCCAATCTACACGAGCGCAGAGGCAATCGATCCGAGGTGAGCAAAAACCCTTTCCGCCTTTGCCCCGCCCGGGTCTCGCTCGTAAACTGACCATCCCCCGCCCCTCCCCGCCGCAGATCCCGTCCGATCCCACCACGTCCTCGACCAGCGGCACCTCCCCCGTCCGCTCCGTACTTCCGAACTCCCGCGTTCCGAAACCCGTTCGCCAGCCTCGACCCGGGAAGCGAAATCGAAGCCATCACGTCGGGCCGAGGCAGTACCTCGAGCTTCTCGTTCCAAGCCGGAGTGTTTCCTTTGCCCGGTCTCTCGTTCGGTTGGTCATGGCCACCGACACCAGCGGCCGTCGCTGTACCCGCGGCCGCACCCGAGGAGCTCGACGGAAGAGCTCAAGGCGGACGAGTCGGCGTCATGATGAGAGATCCGCACGGGGCTGCGCGGACCCCGTCGCGGGACGAATGGTTCCGGGCCGTCGTGCAGCAAGTCTTTATGGCCATCTTCTTTGCCATGTTCAGTAAGTCGGTCCTCCCACCACGGCGATGAGAGCGGCTTTCCCCCCGGATCTTACTCTCCGAGCTTGCACAGTCGCGATCACCTTTGGCGGCTAGAGACAGGTTTGCAGGGCGGACGAGGACCCTTCTAGTCCTCTTCCTCTTCAGCTTCAACTTCGTCCTCGTCCTCAAAGCCGGCAAACTCATCCTCCTCACCACTCATCAACTCCCTTTCGCTGCCGCTCGCTGCCTCGTCTCCTTCTTCCTCCTCTTCAGAGTCGTCATCAGACTCCTCCTCCTCCTCATCGTCGTCGTCCTCGTCGTCGCCCTCAGCACCTGCAACTTTGGGCCCCCGCTCGACTAGTCCGATGGCGCACACGCACGTCAGCCGCGACTTGTCCGTGTCGAATTTGGCCGCCGGCTCCACGGTCGGTTCCTCCCCAGCCACGGCCGGGTGACTTGAACGCGTCGAGACGGCAGCCTCAAGGTCGACGAGGTCGTACAGGTGGATGAAACCGTCCGACGAGCACGTGGTCAGGACGATCGTGCTCGACAAATCCGGCAGCGCAACCTCGAGCAAGTCAATCATCTTGACACTGGTAGACACGAGACCTCTTGGGTCAGCATAGTACTCTGTCAAGCTGAAGAGCTTCTTCCGTACCGGTTCGAGTGGCCGACGAGCGAAGCGACCGGGTCCAGTTTCGGCAGGTCCAGGGCATTCAAGTCGGTCGTCTCGTCGACAGTGACCGGCGAAGGGTTACTGATATCGAACACGCGGGTCCGACCGTCCTCGCACGCGACGAACAAGTACTCGCGCTGGGAAGGGTCTGACGCGTCGAGCGGGAAGTGGCAAAACCGGACGTCGTGGAACCGAGACTTGGCAGTCATCTGATGGTGGATCGACATGTCCTACGTGAGGGGCGTGGTTTCGATGTCAGCGATCTTGCGTGAGACAAGTCGGAGCGGCAGGCACGGACGTACCAGTCCGTAGACGGTCAGCTCGTTGTTGCAGATGACCGCAAATTTGGAACCGTTCGTGTTCCACCGGACAATGTCTCCCTCTGTGAACGCAGCGGCGCATTTGGAGTGAGCAGGGCCGTCGGAAACAAGAACGGCAGCTGTCACGCCAGGGCGCTCTCGGCTCACCTCTGCTCAACCGGAGGCTCGCGACCGATTTTCCGGCGACAAGATCCCACATCCGGAGCATGCGGTCGACGCCGACTGAAAGAGCGACTCGACCGTCCGGATGCGCGTCGATCGAGTTGACGCGGCCCTTGTGACCCTTGAGAGCGCGGAGGAGGACAAAGTCGCGGACGCGGTACAGCGCGATGGTCGAGTCGGACGAGGCGACCATGAGCATGTTCCGCTGCGGAACAAAGCGCATACAGTTGATCGTGCCTGTGCGAAAAGGCCATACGAAGGGACGTCAGCCAGAGGAGCGTGGGGAGCGCCAAAGCACTCCGAGCCGAATGGCAGGCCCGTCACCGCGAAACACACCAATCGTGTCTCCCTCGAGGTTGCCCATCTCTTTCCGTCTCCGCAAGTCCCAGACCTTGATGATCTCGTCTGTACCCGCGCTGACGAGGTACTTGCCGCCGACTTTCCGCTCGCTGCCAGTGCCGGGGCTGAGCAAGTGGCTCGCGGCCACGGTCCGCAAGCTCGACAGGTGTGCCGGGAACGAGAAGATCGGGTCGACCGAGAGTTCATAGTCCTTGCCGGTTCCGTTCTTGCCCGCCTTGGTCGCCGGCTTGAACGAACATTCGAGGCCGTACAACAACCGCTCGTACGAGCCCGACGCGACGACGAAACGCTTCGGCGCGTCTGGAGTCGACGCTGCTGGGTCAGCTGGAGCCTGCACCGCCTTGCCCTGTGCCTTCTTGGACTTGGCGGACGCAGCAGGAGTCGGCGCTGAAGGTCGCGGCGGAGGGTTGCTGAACCGCGCTTTCTTGGTCGGCGCAGGCTTGCTGGCGCCCGCTGACGGGGCAGACGCGGTCTGAGGAGCCTTTCGTTTAGCCATATGGTCACTGAGTAGCTGCCCCGGCGATGTAGATCAGAGTGAGTTCGGTCAAGCTTGTGCTCATCATTTTTCCGCCGTACCGATAACTTTTCCCTCGTCAAACTCTACAGCCTCGCCAGTTCCTCGATCCTAAGCTAATCAGCTTGCTTGCAGAATGCACAGTGTGAAGATGCAGTGCGAAAACTGGAGAAATGACGTATAATTTCCCAGCGCGCACATGCGAGGATACGGCATGACGCTCATACTGAAGATTGCCTACAGGCTAACTGCCCGACTTGGCTGCATCACCAGAGTCTCCGGCGGCCTTGCCCTGCCCCAACTTGCTCTTGAGCCCGCCGAGCGCAATCTTGAACCCGCCAAGCTTCGTCGTGCCTGTCCCCGCCGCCGAACCGAGCGATGAGGACTTGGACCCGAGGGACGCTGCACTCGCACCGGTAGGACCCTTGGACGGCGGCGAAGTCGCCTTGCCGCCGGCGGGCGACGGAGCGCGCTTCTTCGCGAGCAGCCCGAGTTCTCCGTCGTCGTCCTCGTCTTCCTCCTTTTTGCGCTTCAGCGAGCCGAGAGCGGGCAAGAATGAAGGCGGCGGCGCGTCGACGTCTTCAGGCGGGCTGAGGACCCCAGGCGGTGTCGTCACATCTTGCCGGAAGCGATCAATCGTCACGTTGTCCGACCCCTTGTTGTGCTCAGCCGTCGGCAGACTGACGCGCGGCTTTGTTTCGGGCGGTTCGGTCAGAGTTGCCGCCTCATCTCTGATGAAGCCGCCGGCGAGGGGATCGGCAGCCGACGCTCTCCCCTTGGCCTGCTCGGCCTCGTCGTCCGAATCGCTTTCTTCGCCATAGCCGACGATCGAACTGGGAAAATTCCACGCCGAATCGAGCCAAGCGTACTTCTGCTCGCCAGTAGGCGCTGGCTCGCGCTTGCGGCGAGACATGCTGATTGAAGGCGAGTTGAGCAAACCAGTCGAGGTCGCGGTCGCAGTCGGTTCCTTGCCTGTCGCGTCGTCCTCGTCGTCTGACGTGTTGAAGTACGACTCTTCTTCGAGCTCACGACGAGGCGTCCAACCAGGCTGACTTGGCTGGCGCTGCATAGAGCTGCATGTCACGAAAGTTTCAGCTGCTGGTTCGCTGTCTTCTCATC
Organism: Rhodotorula taiwanensis; assembly: GCA_002922495.1. Classification (NCBI taxonomy): domain Eukaryota; kingdom Fungi; phylum Basidiomycota; class Microbotryomycetes; order Sporidiobolales; family Sporidiobolaceae; genus Rhodotorula; species Rhodotorula taiwanensis. Next base: position 52,421 of record PJQD01000115.1, read on the forward strand.
GCCGTCAGAAGTAGGGCACCTGGAAGTAGCACCGGTAGACGGGGAAGTCATCGAGCTTGCGGACGTGTCGGCGAGGAGAGACGCAGGTGGCGGAGGCTCGTTATTCATCTCCCACCGCGCGATGAGCGTTTCGAACGTCTTGAGCGGCGCGTGACCGTCCGTCTTGGTCGCCAGCTTGCGCGCCGTCTCGCCACTCCGCTCCATGATGTGGTTCAGCAGCGCCTTGACGTTCGTCTACGGAGGTCCTCAATAGTAGTCAGAAGCGCATTCGAGAACGGAACATTGAGTGCTTCGACTGACCGTCCGCAAGTTCTCGAAAAACTCAAGGCAGGCACTCCCGATGAGGTTGTCCTTGTCGCGCTCCTCGGCCGCCGTCTCGAGGACGGGGCGCACGAGGTCGTGCTTGATCATGAACCGATTGTAAAACTCGTCGGATCGGGCGATGCACGCGCGCAAGAAGCGCAGTGCGGCGAGGCGGAGGTGCGTGTGCCGCGTCAGGCGCGGTTTCGGTCGCAGTATCCGCGAGATCGACTTGGCGAGGACAGGCGTAGAAAGGATAAGGTACTTGGAGCGGAAGGTGTGATTCGAGACGAAGAAGCAGAGCAGGTCGCAGAGGTGAGTGAGAATCGCGATGCTCGACGCAGGAAGGCTGAGCGGGGGATCTGTGTGCGAGGTTGGCCACACCATCTGTCAGGTCCAAGCCTCCAAGCGCTTCGAAACACTCATGCACGAACCTGAGTCACTCCGTTCGGGCAGGTCCATCAACGGCTGCACTAGCGACAGCACGCAGTGGTCATAGAAGTATTGGAGGAACCGCTCCGCTTCGGGATCTTCTTGTCGCATCCGTGGCCCCTGCACAGCGGCACAGTCGTCAGTAACGGGCAACTCGGAACGCCGTGCCCACCTTGCAGGACACTCACGGGCTGCAGGCTGCCGTCACCTGTCACGTCGACGAGGATCCGGAGGGCCTCCGTCAGCTGCGCCTTGACGCCAATGTCCTCCTCCTCCCTGAACATGCATATCAGCAACCCGAGTAGCGTCCTCCGCTCTTCCTTCAATCGGCGCTTCTTTGCCTCCCGTTCAGCCGCCTCGGGTCCCAGATCGGCGCCCTCGCCGTCTTCTGCGATGTCCGCTTCGAGCGCCGCGACCGGATCCTCGGCCTCCGCCTCGGATCGCGCTTCTTGCTCCTTGCCCTGCTTGAGGCAGAACGCCCTGACGTCCGCCGGGTCCAGATCGACGACCGCGATCCAAACGCCGAGCGCCGCAGTCCGGATCGTATTCGCCATGTCCTCCTCTTCAGGTGGGAGGTTCACCGCGAACCTCAGCGCGCCTTCGAGCGCCGAGAGGAGCCCCCGCTCGCACATCGTTCGGTAAAATGACGTCCGAGCCGGGATCCCGAGGTTCTTGGCCATCTGAGCGAGTTGCTGGAGGAACAGCATCGCGTGCAGTTTCCGCTCGCTCTCCGAGGTCGCAGCCGTCGCGGTCATGACCGCATCGGGTCCGGCGGCGGGAACAAGGGACGACGACTCGACCGGCGGAGTGCTCGATCCGACGCGGGCTCGTTTCGCTTGCCGCTCAGCGAGCAGGTCGTCCGGCAGGTCGGGTCCGATCGTCCGCTTGGGCCCGAGGGCGAGGCTGCGTTCTTTGCCCTTACTCGGCGAAGTCGGCGCCGCCTTGTCCTGCGCCGCTGTCGAAGTAGCCGACGCCTCCTTCTCGCCGGTGAGAATCCGGAACACCTCGACCATCAACTCGCGATTCTGCGTAATCTCGCCGACGATGTCGACCTCGTTGAAGTAAATCGCCGAGTTGAGCATGCTGAAGGTCGAGTCTTCGATGATGCGCGCGAGAACAATGTCCTTGAGGTAGTGGAGGCGGTGCGTCTGGTGGATCTTGGTGAGGAGAGAAGCCGAGATGAGGTCGGGCGGGACGACGGGGACAAAGGCGGTCGGCGAAGAGAGATGCTGGCGGTAAGAGGCGCGCATGGTCGGGAACTCGGGGTCGTCTGCACAAGAGCTTGGCGAGTCAGCGGCGCGAAACCGGACGAAACAGCGAGACCTCGTTGCCAAGTACTCACATTCGAGAATGCCAACGACGCCTAGGATGATCTCATCCTGCAGGACATGCTCAAAAATGGCGTTGTCGTTCAGCAGCACTGACCGGCCGACCGACACAAGCAAAGGTCAGCAGGGAAAGATAGATAAGCTCTTCGAAATCGGGAGAGAAAAAAAGGACCCACGGATTTGCTGCATCACGCGACACAGGGCGTGCAAATCCTCGAGGCTCTCGAGGTCCTCTGCGTCCTGCTGCAGCTTGCACAGCTTTTCAATCACGCCCGTCCTCACGACGACGCTCGCGGCCCTCTCGCGTCCGACGGCCGACCGCGACATGTTGCGCAACGCGAGATCGAAAGCCGGGATCGAACCGAGGGTCGGTTCGGGCAACGAGTTGGCGAGAGAAGCGGTGCTCGAGCCGGGGAAGATGGGACGTGGAGGTGGAGACGAGAGAGCATCGTCGGACGGGACCGGCGAGGGCGATCTGAGAGCGGCTTGTTCGGCTGCAGGCGAGCAGGCGATCAGCTTACCGGCGAGGCCGCCATCAGCTGTTTGGAACGCACCGAGGTACCGCCTCGCCGCCTTGATGAAATCCCAGATCTCGCTGCACCCTGAACCGGTCGCGAAACTGAGCGCCATCTCCTTCTCCTCGTCCTGGTCGCCGCCGGCATCCACCAGCGTCGCCGTCCCCGTCGCCGCGTCGGCCCCCGTACTTCGCTCGGTCCAAACAATTAGCGTATCTTGCTGTCGTTGGTAGCCGCCGGCGTCGATCGTCAGGTTGCCGTTGTCGTCGACAGAATGGACTTCGTCCTCCTCGGCGAGGTCGTCCGGAGTCACTCCGTGCGGGTAGGGTTGGACGCGCGAGCGCAGGATCACGTTCGCCTCGTCGTCGTCGCCGTTTTCATCCTCGTCCTCGTCCTCATCCTGCTCGGCCGAACCTGGCTCATCCAGGCGAGGATCTCCGTTCGCAGCGGCAGAGTCGCCGCCCTTCTTCCCCTTCTTGACGGGCGATCCATCCCCCGCAACCGCGACCTTGCGCGTCTTTTCTCGCTTGACGACCAACCACGCGCCTTCCTCGACCCGTTCGAGTTCGGCCTCATCATCCGGCGTCCCGGAGGTGACGGCCATCTTCCTCCGCTTGGGATCGGGCGCGATCACCGACTGAATGAACTCGCCCGTGCAAGTCCCCGTGCCGAGATCGATCCAGGCGTCGTCTTTGAGTCGGTACACTTTGACGCGGCGAGATGGGGACGAAGTGGAGGAAGGAGAATCGGCCGGGCTCGAGGACGTCGATGAGGAGGCGGTGCGGGCAGAGATGGGGGACGAGGACGGGGAAGGGGACGAATGGGCGCCGTTGGGAGCAGCCGGGTCGGCGGCGGCGGCGGCGGCGGCAGGAGAGGCCCCTCCCGGGACCGAGGTCGCAGATGATAAAGGCGAAAATCCTGCCGCGCCAGCTGTCCTGCCGCGATTCGCCGAGCCTGCGGTCGCTGTCCGAGTCGATCGCGTCGGCGTATGTTGGCCCTGAGGCCTTGTCGTCGTCGTCGTCGCCCGCTCGCCGTCGTCTCGTCCCTCGGACGTCGACGCGACCGGACGATCCTCGTCTGCCGCTTCTGGACCTAGTCCCGCGGTCATGTCGTCCAGCATACTCTCCATCGTCTGCTCATCCTGGTGCGCGTTGACGGATGCGGTCTCCCCGGGTGGAGGAGCAGTCAGAGTCGGATCCCGCTCGTCGATCGCGTCGGGTCGTTGCTGCTCCTCGTCCGCCGGGAGTCGAGTCGCCTGCTCGAGTGACGCGCCGGCCCCAAGTGGCAGTCCCGTAGACTCCATGGGCGCAGCTGTCCACACAGAGAGGAGGTCGCGAGTCGTGTGGTGTGGGTAACTTTCGCGAGATTGTTGACGTCGACGGGCGGCCGATTCGTTCCTGTCGCCTTTCCGTACTCACGAGACTCACGGGCCGAGTCAGGCGGGCAGGCGATTGCAGAGCCTGCAAAGCCCGTAGCGGTGGGCCTGGACAGCTGCTGTTGAGGTCACTGTATGTTAAGAACCGACGCGCGGATGGCGAAAAACACCCAAATATACGTTTGCCGCTACCGTGCTCTCTAGGTAGCGCGATCCGTACGAGTACATTTGTGATAAGATACTAGAGTTTCTCCATGACCGCCTCTAGGCCATGCGAGAGAAAAGTGTGGGCGGCGCGGCGTCGGCGCGCAACCCCGCGAACGAGAGGCTGCGGGCGAGTGACTGTAAGGAGCCTACTCTCCTCTCTACAGCGAGAGCACCCAGTCAGTCACGGCCATGCAAGTCGACTCTCCGCAACCGAGCCCTCGCAAACCGTCTCACTCGAACGGAGTCCGCCCGCGCGGAATCCTCAAGAACGCCAACCCTTCGTCGTCGTCATCGAATCCAACTGGAGCTGCAGCTGGACCGGCGACGAACGCCGCGCACGGGCTCGCGTGGGATGAGGTCAACTTGAGTATGAACGACTTGCAAAAGGACTCGACCATGAAGATCACCGAACCAAAGACGCCGTACGTCCGCTACAACGCAGAGACCGACCAAGTCATGGACCTCGATCGTAAGCCTCTCGCTGTCTCTCTTGCCTCCGCCTGTTCTTGCCCAGCTCACAGTCTCGAGCATGTGTTGCGCACGTCAGAAATCCCGGGCATCTCGCTCGGAACCACCTCGTTCGGCGGCCACTCGAACAGCCAACCGCACTCGCCTTCCCACCTCTCGTCCCTCCTCGACTCGCGCGTCCCCAACTCCAATTCGGTCCCTTCCCGACCAGCCGCTCGTCGTAGCTCGGAAGGGTCCGAAAAGATGGTCCGACTCGAACGGAGCGCGAGCGACTTGACCGCCGCGGGGACGTCGTCGTCGTCGTCTTCGCAAAAGGACACCAACGACGGCGCTCCCGCGACCGGTGCGAGCGGGTCGGCAGGCGCTGCAGGAGACTCGAACATGACGCCGAGCGGGTCGGATGTCGTCGTACCCGCGGCGGCAGGGGACGACAGCTCGGATGAGGAAGACGCGGACGAAGAGAGTGAGTCGGCCGGTGGCGCTTCCTGATCCACATCCGTCTACGCCAGCGCACACGAGATCTGCCGTGATGGCGTGATGCCTTCGAGGCCTCCTGCTGACACACACTCGTACCTGGTGAACAGCAATCGAACACCGGCGCGAATTTGCCAAGAAGCGCGGCCGGCACTACTCGTGCGTCGCCAGCGCCCGTTCCCGTGTGGAGTCCTCTCAGCCCGCAGTACCGCCTCTGACCTGGATCGATCACTTGTTGCGCGCACAGGAATGAAGGCATGGCGATGAAGCAAGCCGCGGCGTTGCTCGCTCAAGAGGACGACGACGACGATGACGACGAGCAGCAGCCGAACGGGATGAGCGCCGTCCCGCCCGTCCCCCAGATCCCGAACGGGATGCAGCTCGACGCGCAATGACTGGTGTGCTCGCTCTTTTTTTGTTCGATCGCTGCTTCAGCCTCTCGCAGCGTTCTTTTCGTCGGTCTTCTCCAGCTTTGCTTTGTCGGTTCCGTCTTTCTCTCCCGCCCAGCTTGCGCATTCTCTCCTGGTAACCTTTCCTTACTGTATTGAAACAAAGTCGATTCTCCCCTCTCCCGGTCGGCTAACGGCTCAAACCTCGATCTAGCTCCGTCTCTCTTCCTTCCTGCCTTTCGCCTGCTGTCCCTTTCACTTCGCTTTTGCTGACGGTCAGTGTGTAACGCAGTGCGTTCGGGAAAAGGTGAGCTCAAGGGGAAAAAAAGGCTTTCCTGCAGCGCTTGCACCTCGCGCTCGCGCCCCTCACGTCCGTGTCTCGATCTCCGCCGCCACAAGCTCAGCTTCGCTCGTTCCTTCTTCGCTCTCACTTGCTTGTGCCACGCGGCCACCGTGATAGTCGCTACTCCGCTTACGGTCGCTCGGATCTGCTGGTTTCGTCTCCTCGAGCCTCACTCCGCCTCTCAAGTACCGGCTACGAGCAAGCGGACATACCTGCTGAGGCTGCCCGAACGTCCGCCTCCGTTTCGGCAACAGCTGTACAGAACGCATTGACCGGATCCCTAGGTGAGCTCCTGGAAGGACAACGTGCAAGTACTGCTCGACGAGAAGTCGTGGGTTACTCTTGACGCACGGCGGTACCGGAACAGCCACGCCCTTGCACGACCCTACTTGCCTCCCGATCTTCTAAGCGCGTCCGACGTCTTCAAGGGATCTCCTCGACCCGTCGCCGCCTTCAGGGAAATCTCCTCGACCCGCAGCCCGCCCGCACATTCTTCCTCTCCTGCCGATTCGACTCAACCACGATTCTTCCTCCCTTGTCCGATCCTTCTTCCTCTTCACCGCCCGCCAGCACGACCCTCCCCGGGCCCTGCGCTCCTCCCCGATCCGTCGAAAAAGACCTCGTTCTCGGACGGGGCCCGCACCCTGCCGTGCGCCTTGATCTACGCCGGACCGGAGACACTCTCGCGACGTCGCACGAGAGCTCCCTCGTCCTTTTCGTCACACGTCTTCACTCGATCGCTTCCCCCTATGGACTCGCCACTCGACCTTCCGCCGACCGAAGCGGCACGCGATCTTCCGTCGGCCATGGTGCACAAGACGAGGACCGGGCCTACCTCCCTCCTTTCGCTCCCAGACGAGCTGCTCAGACTCATTGTCGCTCGTCTATCGCATCTACCGATCAGCCTCACGCTCGTGAATCGCCGGCTGGGCCGCATCGCCAAAGAATTCGTTTATCGGCAGATCTCCCTGCCCAAGTCACGCTCCAAATCCTCTGCCCTCCTGTGGACGTTGATGCATGATCCAAACCTGCGACACTACGCTCGGATCGTCAGCCTCAGCTGGCCGCTCACCCCGGACATGAGCATTGAGCAGCGGTCCTGACGACATCGCCACGGTATGCGACCACGAGGCCGGCGCACGCAAATTCGTCGACTGTTTGCGCTTTCCGAACGTTCGAGACGTCTCCTTGCACGACGTCCCACAGCGGGTCCTTGCTGCAGGGCTAGCCGAGCTCGGCAGGGAGCAGACCCTGTTACATCTGGAGTCTCTGACGATCAAGAGCTCCAAGCGAACGTTCGGCGCCTCGGTTTCGGCCCTCGAATTCTGGTCGGCTTTCACGAACTCGCCTATACTTGTCCACCTGACTCTACACAACCCATTGGACTTTGCCTTTCCCTCGCCTGACGACAAGGCTCCTCCTTGCACCGACCTCCAGCAACTTCGTGATCACGAATCGTTGGTTTGCCTAAGCATCACACACGCGGCGTACACAGCTTCGGTCGAAGCATTGCTGGCCACGGGCCCGACAAGTCTGCGGCTGATCGACCTCGCCTACCCGCACAGCGAAGTCAAGATCCCCTTTGAACGATATCTTCCGCGTTATCCTCACCTGATGGCGCTCACCCTCTGTTCCGGTTACTCTTCGTTCGCCATTCTCCCGCTGCTGCAGTCCTCCGCCATCCGATTTCTCACTCTCCGCGGAGACACCCCCCTTACCGACCAATTCCTCCTCAATCTCGTCTCTGGCCCAAATCGCATGGCGAGCCTGACGTACCTCCGACTGGAGCCGGCCTACTGGGATCACTACAGGGAGCTCGATGTCAACGATTTCGACTATCTCAAGGAAGCGACAGAGCTCAACGTCCACGAGCAGGTCGAAGCTTCCCGAGTGGTGTGCTTGCCGTTGATGCCGCCAGGCAGCACATTCGAGGGGCTCCTCCGCGTCATCGATCTTGCCACGGACAACGCCATCCAGGTCAAGACCGGTACTTACGACGTCGCGAATGCCGAGAACGCCTTCGAGTCGTGCGTGAGTACCGTCCTCGTCGACGCGGCTATCGACGAGGACGACTTCACGGTCCTCGTCGCATACTACGGGCAAGACGAAGCTGCGGCCGCGATCCGTAGCGTACGGCCTGGACTGGCGGCGTTCATTCGACAACAGGAAGACTCGTAGGCGACTTCACTGAGGGATTCCAACTCGACGCAGTAGGCGCGATACAGAGGGGCTCGGTCAGTCGGAAAATTATGTTGCATCTCGCGTTATGCCTTTCTGTCCGCGGGAATGGCGGATGTCAGAAGAGTACCCTTGCGCCAGCGAACGAGGGAGTTCGGGCCGAGCTTAGAAGCGATCGAAGCGCGGTTAACGGCTTGATCACCTCGCCGAACTCTCATTGACGCATCGGCTGCTACTTCTCCTCTCCGGAAGCGTTGGACCTGATTCCCTGCTTCTGAGCCCGTGTGAACGAGCTGCCCGCTCCTGCGCTGCGTGCTAAGTGAGGACCGCTACTTTCGCCCGGCTTCGCTTGAACCTCGTTGCCGCTTCGCCAGAGCGCGTCGGCACTCGCAGCGCGCGCCAGCTACGCCAGTTCTTCTGCTCGAGAGGCAATCCAGCCACGTGAGTGAGCAGCAGGGACCCTGTCCGAGGCGCGTACTGGCGTTATGCGAGGGAGCTGATCGCTTGCTTTCACCGCACAGCTTTCGCCGCCGCTCCGTCACAATGCCTTCCGACTCACCGTTGACGCTGCTGCAACTTCCCGACGAAATTCTGGAACTCGTCGCCGATCACGTAATGCAGGCGCACCCTTGCGAGACGCTGAAGCATCTCGCTCTCGTCTGCCACCGCTTCGCCCGAATCACCGAGGGTCGCCTGTACCGCGACATCTACGTCAAGCGCACACGCAGCCTACGCGCTTTGTGCGAAACGCTGGGCCGGCGACCCGATTTGCGCGCTAAGGTTACAGGCCTCACCTTATCAGAGCCGTACAGCTCGCACTTTGCCGCGCACGCTGACGACGACGGGTCCTCCGATTCCGAGAACGGGAGTGAGGGCGAAAGTGCCTCGTCGGCGCCGACACACCAGCGTACCAGTCTTCGCACTCTCCTCCTCACGGAGCTGTTGCAGCTGCCGTCTTTCAAAGTCCTCTGCCTGTTCAACTGCCGCCGCGGGCAGCTTGTGGCACTACTCTGTGAGATCAGCACGATGCAGTTCGTACCGCTGCTACGTCAACTGGAGATTTGCGATTTTTACGGCAAGATCGGACTCGTCCGCGACGACCGCTTCTGGCGCGCGCTTTCCCATCTCCCGCTACTCGAGGAGCTGGACCTCTGCCGATCGCCCCCAATTGCCTTGGTGGTGCCGGAAGGCGAAGCCTTACGCTTCAAGCACCTCGCAACTTTGGCCATCGGCGGCGACTATATCGTGGACGAGACGCCTGCCATCGCATCGATCTTCCCCGTTCTGCGCTCGCTCGAATTGTGGGGCCCCGGCGCCACACAGAGTCTTCGACATGCGCTCGCAACCGCGCCGCAGGACCTGCGCCGCCTCCTCATTCGCAACCGGACTCGTGATCTGCAGATCGAGCGGTACCTGCCGCGATATGCCAAACTCGAGGAACTCGAACTCTGCGCCGGTTTCGCGCCTTTCACTGTGTTGCCAATCTTGCAGGCGTCCTCGATCCATACACTGTCTTTCGAAAAAGGTTGCAAGCTGCCGGACCGTTTCCTCCTCGACCTCGTCAGCAGGCGAAACCGCATGAAAAGTCTCCGCCACTTATCACTCGACCATGCTGGCCCGGAATACCTCGGCCCCGACCTCCACGGCGAGCTCTACGATTACGCGCACGACGCCAACGACCTGACCGTCATGGCGCGTGTGGACCAAGCGCGTGCCGAACTGGGGTTCTCTTGGCCCGCCAACTGCAGCGAAGAAGGGCTCGCTCTCGCTATCGCCGCTGCCGAGGAGAACGGCATTCAGGTTGATGGCATGGCGCGCGGATTCATGGGATGGACCGCCGAGTTCAACAAGCAGCTCGAGCGATTCCTGGTCGACGAGGCGATCCAAGCGAACAACTTCAAGGCTCTCGTTCGCTACTACGGACGTCCAGGCGCGGCTGCGGCGATCCGTCGACACCGCTCAGAGCTTGCCGCGCTCCTCGCCGAATGAATGCTTGGCAAGGGCCCGCGAAGATGGGGCGGGCGCAGGGTTGGCACGAGCTTGAAGGACGTGAGACCGGAGTCAGCTTTTTCGATGCCCGTGAAATTTCCGTTTCCCGCTTTTATGAACCCGCGTGTCAGCTCTTGACGCGTCAGAGGACCGGAGAAAAATCTACTCGCAACGGTCTGAGCCCGTCAGCAGAGGGAGGTGCATCGTTGCTGCGCGACCGCGACTTGGAATCAAATCTCGACTCCTGAAGTCACCATCTCGGACTGCCAGCGCTCTGTATCGCACTCATCAACGCTGCCAGCCCTTCCTGCCGCTGCTGCCGCTACTGCCTCCCGCTCTAGTCGTTGGCCCGCCTCTTCAACCCAAGTCGCGCTCCTTGAAGACGCTTTCGCATCTCCTCACGCCAGCTGTCCTGCTTGATACGCCAGCTCTTCTGCTCGAGAGGCAATCTAGCCATGTAGGTCGGCAAGGAAGGCTCCGCGCGCGTTGTCAGTCCCCGTGATCCGAGGTCACTGACCGCCTACCATCTTGCCTCGCCAGCTTTCGGTCGACGCCAGCCTTCCCCAGCATGTCCCTCGACGAGCCGGTCACGCTGTTGCACCTGCCCGACGAGCTGCTCGGGCTCGTCGTCGCCGAGTTCGGGTATGCTGCGCCTGACCGACGCACGCTGTCGAGCCTCGCTCTTGTTTGCCGACGCCTTGGTCGCTTCGCCCAGAACCGCTTATTTCGAAAGGTGAGGGTCGTCGATGAGCGCCGATACGACGCTTTCCACGCGGCTCTGACGGCACGTGCGGAACTTCGTGTGCTTGTTAAGAGCCTCACAATCGAATGGTGCTTCGACGGTCCCTCGCTAGCGACCTCTGTGAACTCTTCTGCCGAAGAAGCAACCGAGGAGGTCGACGGCGACGTGCACAATGGCGATGATTCTCGCCACCTCGATGAGCTCTGCGATGTCATGCGACTCCCTGCTCTGGAGGAATTGAGCTTGTTCGGCTTTGCGAATTGGCAATTGAGTATATCATGTCGGTAGCGCGTTCGACGGGCAGCTTCCCGCGGCTGCGATCACTTCGCTGCTCCGAGTATTCGACGTAGCTCGACACTGACCAGGCTGCGGCGTTCTGGCGCGCCTTGGCAGGGTTCTCGCTCCTCGAGAACCTCGAACTACTGACCACACGCACATTCCCGCTTCCCTCAAGTCAAGATCGCATTTTCGCCGTCAAAAGCCTCAAATCGTTGTCGGTATCGTCATCTCATCTCGCGGGGAGCTTTGCGCCACTGTCCAGCCTCTTTCCGGCCCTGCAATCTCTCGAGATACAGGGTGTTTGCTTGGCGGAAGGTGTCGAACGGGTGCTCGCCACGGCATCGCCGTCATTACGCGTGCTCAAAGCGATGCGAATATCAGGGACGCTGCCTCTGGAACGGTACCTTGCTCGGTTCGCCGAGCTGGAAGAGCTTACGGTCGCGGCGGGATTCGCGCCTAACGCGCTGCTTCCAATCTTACAAGCCTCATCAATTCGCCAACTCGTCTTCTCATACGCTTCCGCACCATCCGAACATTTGCTTCTCAGCCTCGTCACCGGACAGAAACGCATGGACCGCCTCGAAAGCCTCGAGATCCAAAACTTCGACGGAGTCGTGCTTGGGGGGCGCATTCACAACGAGCTGCGCTACTGGAGGCCAGACCGGACGGGGCAGGCCATTTCCGCCCAGCTCCGGAGGTTCAAGCAGGAGCTTCGGCCTGCGCTTCCGCCTGGATGGACGAAGGAGGGAGTCGCTCGCCTCGTCGAGGCCGTCGATGCCAACAACATCCAAATTAACGCAAAGGTCAAGGCATTCATAACCTGGGAGGCCGACTGTGACGCTCAGATCGAGCAATACCTCGTCGAGAGGGCGTTCGAGACGAACGACCTCGAAACTCTGATCGCGTACTACGGCCGTCAAGGCGCCGCCGCCGCGATCCGCCGCCAGCGCACCGAGCTCATCGAGCTCCTTGCTGAGTAGCGGCTTGGTTTCCACGCTTTTGCTTGCACTTTTGAAGGGGATTGTCGTCCATGCGCTTGAGAATCGATTTGCTTTTCTCACTGATGCTTTCCGATGATCCCGAGCGAGGAAACTCGGAGAACTGGAGAGACTGTTGAGATAGTAGTTACAGATCGCGGCACTGAGCAGATCGCTGTCCTCCCACTCCCGGACGAACAGTGACCGCTCGAACGCCGATGAGGAAAGAGAGACCAAGTCTTGTTCGAACATCTACCTCCTCAAGGAAAGGCAAGATCCCAAGGAGGGCATGCAGTGTGTGTATGTCGAGGCATAGTGATACAGTCCCGCCGCCGCTCTTGTTCGAACGACGGTCGAGAGATCCAGAAGGGAGGAAAATATTGCGGAGAGGTGGCTGTTTTCGACGGCCGGGGCCGTCTAGACGAGGCCGTCGTACAGCGAGAGGGCCTGTGCGTCACGAACACAGCGCAGTCAGTAGCTCGCGCTTCAAGTGGCTGAAGGAGACGAGGATCTAGACTGAAATCTCCGCAAACGCACCTGGACAATCGTCGGGTCCTTCTTCGACCCCTCCTTGAACTCCTCAAAAGTAACTGTGCGCGGTCCTCAGGCCTTGTTAGCACGGCATTCTGACCGAGGCCGTCTTTTCGCCACGCAATATGATCCAGCAGGGAGGTACGCACGCTGGTGGTCGTGGTTCAGGTCCATCAACGCAAAGATCTTGTTGACGCGCTGCACGTGGGTCAAACGCTGGACCGTCAGCATCCACCGCGCTCCGAGCTCTGAATCCCGTCGCGCCTGGACGCTCAATTTCACGCCAGCAGAAACGCACCTTCTCGGCCGTGTCCTCGTCAGGCGGCAGCTTGACCATCTCGCCCGTCATGTCGTAGATCGATTGGACAATCTTGAGCATCTCGTCGTACGTGATCAAGCCGTCGTTGTTGATGTCGTACAGCTGGAAGGCCCCTGTACGTTTGATCACAAGATCGGGGCATGTCAGTTTCTGCCGGCGGTAGAGTATGCGGAAGCGCTGGCAAAAGGCGTGCGTGCCGCTTGACTGAACGTACATTGGAGCTTCTCGTCGAGCTTGCCTCGACTCGTGATCGAGAGCGCAGCAATGAACTCGCGGAAGTCGATCGTGCCGTTCCCGTTTCGGTCTGTGCGAGCCGCATCGTCCATTTGTAGGTCAGCCCTTGGCCCCTGGTCCAGAGACCAAAGCCGCGACCAAACAAAGAGTAAGAGCCTGAGGACGCACCAAACACCTTGAAGACGTGTTCTGCGAACGCCTTTGGGTTCCCGAATGGGAAGAACTGCTTGTAGATCCGCGCAAACTCTTCCTGGTTCAATTGGCCGGACGGGCAGTCCTTGACGAAACCCTTGTACCTGCAAAAGTTGACCGTGCGCGCGCGAATCAACCATCTGGAACATAGGAAGGATAATCGAAGGGAAGAAACGCGCGCAGAACGCACCATTGCTGCAGCTCCTTCTTGTCGACTGCATGCGGCACGGGAGTTCGCGTCAGTTTTCCCCGGTTCGAGCGGGATCCGAGACGTGATATGCGCTCGATCAACAAGCTGGTCTCGCTTGTAGCAGCGTTGGACCGAAGTGCGCGCGCTCTCGGTTTCCCGCACGCCCTCGTCCTCGGCACTCGGTCGACCTCGGATCCGGCGTTCCTGCCTGCATCAAGCGTTTCGGAGGCCTGTGCCAGACCTGGTCGTTTGCTACCGCGGCCAAGCGAGCCGTAGGTCGTGGACGCTTCCCCGCCTCGCCCGTCTTGCGCCTCACCAACAGTTCGCCTACGTTGCCTCGTCTTTGAGAGAGCGAAGAGGATCACTCGAACTGACAGTAGGTGTTCTTCTGCAAGTCGGCGAGATCTTCTGGCGACAGTTTCGATTGCGATTTGCCCTGTCAAGGTGATCGAGAAGTTGAAGTCGGAGCGGCGCAAGAGGTCAGCAAAGCAGCGGGCGTATGGTTGGCGGACGTGGTCGCGAAGAAGCGTACCATGGTGTATTTTATGTCCTGCTCAGGGTCTGATCTAGCGAGTGTGTGGAAGAGAATGAGGCGGCTGAGCGAAACTTGCACCGTCAACGCGTCACGCGCGGGTCCGCGCCTTTCCTTTCGGCTTCTGTCGACTGCAGCGACTCGGGCCTGCACTGCGAACCTTTTTGCGAGGAGCAGATATGTCACTGAATTGCACAGAGCCGCGCTCCGAGGGCTGTACACACCACTACCCGCTTTGCATCGGATTGCACCGCCTCTGTTTCATCCTGCCCAAGCCTTGGCAACAGCTGCACTGCTACAGTTCGCCGAGACATCCCGCGTTGACGACCGATCAACAGATCATCGCTCCGCGTACGGCGCGTCCAACTCCGGAAGTTGGAGACTCGAGTCGTACCCTCTCAGCTTACGTCGCCATTCTGAAAGAGGAATTGGTACTGCTCATTCCGGCCTCAACGTCGTCAGACTACTCCTCCCAAAGAGCGCGAGTATCACGCCTTGACCTCATCCTCGGCCGGCGACTTCAACCCCCACGTCTTGCGGTACCACCCCAACTCGAGTTTGATCGCCTTCTCCCTCGCCGCCCGTCCGCGGAACCCGTGCCCTTCGCCCGGGAACAACTCCATCTCGGCCGTCCCGCCCGCCGCCCGGACTTTCTCGAGCATGTCGGACGATTGCGCGGGAGGGACGACCTTGTCAATGTCGCCTTGGAGGAGGAGGAGCGGCGCCGTGATCTGGTCCGCCTTGTTGATTGGGGAGCGCGCTATAGTCGGAGGCGCGCCGCGTCAGCTTTTCGAGTCGATAGCATACACACAAGACACGTCTCGACCACGTGACGCACAGCTGTAGTTGTCCGGCACTTCTTCCGGAGTACCGCCGACGAGCCTGTAGAGATACTGCGATTCAAACTGTCCGAGCGAAACGTTCGCGAGCAAATCAGCACAGCGGGATTATCGTGATCGGCACGGCAGCGGGCAGCGCACCTTATGCGTGTCGGCGGCAAGCAACGCCAAGTCTGAGACGCCGTAGCTGGCCGTGCCGGCCGTAAACACCTTAGAGTCGCACAGAGCGGCGAGGACCGTAAAGCCACCTGCTCGTCCGGCCCCAGATTGTCAGTCGTGCCCAAATCACACGAGTAGAGCATACTGTGTCTCGAAAGGGCGGAACTTACCGGCCGACCCTCCCGTGATGGCGACCTTCTTCGGGTCAACCTTCCCTTCCCGGACCAGGTACTCGACGCAGTGGATCGAGTCCCGGACGTCCACATTCCCCCACTCGCCATCGAGCCTCTCGCGGTACTTTTTCCCGTAGCCCGAAGAGCCGCCATAGTTGACATCGACGAACGCGAACCCGCGCGAGCAAAACAGGGCGATCTCCCAGTGGAGACCGCGGTTGGCTTGACTGGTCGGGCCGCCGTGGCAGTGGACGACGAGAGGGGGCAGGGTGCCTTCCGGAGCGGCGTGCGTGCCGGAAGACGGCTCGTAGAAGATGGCATGGGCGGGGCAGTCCTCCGTCGGCGAAGGGTACGTGATCGGTTTCCCCGCCGGGATGAACGCCTCGTCGACTGAAGCAGTCGAAGAGACCTTGAGGACTTGCTCCGTCGCCATACCGTCGCCGGCTTCCGGGAGAGTCAACAGCGCCACGCGGTTCGGAGCGGTCGCCGGGTTCGCGAGGACGACGAGGTGCGTCGCGTCGAGCGCGTTCAAGTTTGAGACGCTGACGTACGGGGTCTCGACGACGCGCGACGTGCCGTCTGAGAGCTTGGTGACCCTGAGAGCGCCCTCGGAGCCCTTGGACAGCCACAGATCGGCCGAAAGCGCGCAGTGGGTCCGCTGACCAAACTGCCAGTCGGGGCCTATCAGGATTTGCGCATCAGTCAATCTTGTCGCCCAGTCTGACAAGCAGACAAGAAATACAGCAACTCACTGCCGCCATCGGCGTTGGTCGGCTCGTTGAGGAGCGGCTTGACCTCCTTGGTCCCTTCCGGCTCGTATGTGTAGAGCTCGTAGTAGCCCGTCTTGTCGTGGAAAAAGACGACCTTTTCCGGCTCGCCGTCCTTGGTGAGCGCCCACCGAGGCTGACTGACGCTCTCGGCGTAGCCCAACTTGCCGGCGACTTTGCGGCGCGAATCCTGCTGCGGCGCGAGCTTGCCGTCGTCGCCGATCGTGACGGCGACGATGCACAGCTCGCTTCCTTGCCACGGCATCGCCGGGTGGTTCCACTGGATCCAAGCGAGGTACCGACCTGACGGCGACCACCTCGGCGACGAGTAAAAGTCGCACCCGCTCGCGACGGTCGTGAGGTCTTGCGTCGCAGGCGCGATCAAGATGAGCGAGTTCTGGACGTCCTTCGGCTCGGGGTGCGTGTGGTCTTCAAGGACGCAGGCGATCGTCGGCGAAGACGGGTGCGTCTCAAAGTCGGCGTAACGGTAGACGTCGCTTTCTGAAGGGCGGCGAAATTCGGGAGGTCAGCTCGCTCTCAAAGAGGGTCCGCGATTCGGCGAGAGCAGCCTTACTGGGAGTCGCCAGCTTCGGCTCGGACCAGCTGCCATTGCTATCGCGCTTGACGGTGTACGCCTCGCCTTGGAAAGAGGAAAAGATAATCTCGTCTTCTCCAGAGAATGCCCACGATCCGCCGCCGTACTCGTGGACCCTGCGAGCCAGACCGTCAGTCTCGCGTCCAGAGCCTCGCAAGGCCCATAGAGACCACGCACCGGGAGCGAGCGTTGTACGCCGTGTCGGGGATGACCTCTTCCTGCTGTCCGCCTTGACCGCCGTGAGCCGCGAGGACCTGGTACACGATCGCCGACCTGCCTTTCTGTTCCGGTCGCGACTCGATCCAGGCGACGGCGGACCCGGCGGGGCTCGTCTTTACTTCGCCGAGTGAGATTGCGGAACTGAGGACCAAGTCGGTCGTGATGGGCGACGGCCACTCGCCGTACGGTGCGATCTGCTTCTTGCTGTGAGTTGTTGCCATTCGAGTGATTGTGTGCAAACTACGCTTGAGCATAGACTTGCAGAAAGGGGAAGCAGAAGAGAGAGAGAACAGACCGGGCGCCATGTGCTGCCCCACTTTGCGTTCGTGACCACGCGGTTCCTTTCCACGTAGCGATTCTGGCGGCTCAGCCGCGTGTTCAGCTAACGGCTGCGAAGGATGCTCGTGTACCGTTCTTCTCCCGTCGGCACACAGTGCGTTAATTACCGAGTTGAGGATTTTGTTCTCTGTCCGCCCCTGTCTCGGGCACAATCTGTAGTACTTTGCAATAGTATAGCTTGCACGATCGTAGAAAAGGAAACCGCACTCAGAGTCGGGCCAGGGAAAGAGGAGTGCGCGGATCGTCATCACTGTCGGGAGAAGAAGTCACCTTACCTCTTCCCACCATAGCCGCACTCGGACAGTCATGCCATCAGACGTCCTCCCAGGTAAGCTAGCGGGCGATCAACCTCGAGCGAAAGTGTCGCCGACCTTGCTGATCCACTCCGCTCTCTCTCCCTTCCCCTCGCCGCTCTCCGCTTTGCACAACAGCCGCCGTCGACGCCCAATCGCCCCTGACCGCTTCGGAACTCAACGTCCTCCGGCAGCAATACCTCGACGAGTCGCAAAAGGGCTGGGTCTCGGTCCAGACAAAGTTCAACTGTGCGTGGGGCAGCGTCAAGAGCAATAACCGCGTAGAAGTCGGAGAAGGCGTCGCGCTCCTCATGGGTCAGTCCGACCCCTCAAATGTAACGAGAGCTATCAATGTAGCGCCGACCGACCAACGTCTCGACCGAGGCGGGACGAGTGCTGACTTGGCATTGCTCGCGCCACCGTGCAGACATCTACCGCACGGAGCCCGCACGAAGACGAGAATGCCTCTACTTTCTTGCAGTCGGACACTACAAGCTCGGCAACTACCCCGAAGCGAAGCGGTTCAACTGTGCGTCGAGAGCACGCGGCAATCTTTCCCTCCTCGTGGAGCTCGGCGCGACAGCTCTCAGCCGAGATTGCTGATTCCTTTGCTTATGCGCGCACAGCCATGCTTCTCGAAAAGGAGCCAAACAACATGCAATCGCAGAGCCTCAAGCAATTGATCGAGTCGGCCGTCGCAAAAGGCGAGTTCCAGCCCGGCCCGGTGCAGGTCCTGCTGTCAAGCTAACGGATCGTCTCGAATCCACAGAGGGTTACGTCGGGATGGCGATTGCAGGTGGAGCAGCAGCGGCAGCAGGGATCATGTTTGCAGCGTTCATGGGCGCACGAGGAAGGCGATGAGGCGCCTGCTGCGGCCCTCGCCTCCCTACCTTCTTGTGCTTAGCTCCCCGCTTTCGTCGTCCCGTGTCCCCACTCCCTCTGTATCTCCTACTTGGATCGCGTCGTCACCCGGTACGCCAAAGAGACAGGCAGGAGAGAATAGATAGTGACTGCGTTTCCCTTGCCGAAAAGAGGACACGAGCTTCAAACGTAACCGCCCCTGTAAGACGGACCTCGTCTTGACCCTCCCCCGTGCTGCGTCGGAGTCTGACTCCGACTCGTCCCCATCCGATCCAACAAGCTCGGCGTCCCTCTTCCACTTCCTCCACCTCCGCCTCCGCCTCCACCTCGTCGGTCGTCCCTCTCGCTCCCATACATGCTCCTCCAATCGTCCCGCGGCGAATCATATCCCCCTCCACCCGCTCGACCTCCCGCTCGACCCCCGCTCGCACCATAGTCCCGATCCTGATCATGGTAATCTCCCCGTCGCGACCGACCCGCAGATCCCGAATGCGCACCCGGGCCCGGTTCGAACCGATTCCGGCTCGAGTCGGAAAAGTGGATGTGGGTCCCGCGCGAACCGCCGCTGAACGCAGGTGGCGGAGGCGGTTGTTGTCCACGTCCGCCGCCACCGTTTCGTGAGCGATCTCGGCCACCGCCGCCGCCGCCGTTCCCGCCGCCATTGCTTCGGTTCCTCGAAGCGAACCAATCGTCGTCGCCGGCGTCATCCTCGTAGGCAGTATTGGACCGCGGACGCATGTCGAGTTTACCGGTCGCGCCGCCACGACGCCGCGAGGAAGATGACGGGCCGGCAGAAGGGAGGGGCAGAGAGGCGCCTGCCGCTCCGAGCGCGTCGCGGTTGAAAGCGGACGCGTCGGCGTGCTTCATCGGATGGCCACGGGGCATCATGCTGTGCGACGGATCATCAGTACGTGGGCCCTTCTGATCTTGGAGGGTCGGCTGTTGGGCAGACTTACCAATCGTCGATAAAGTGGTCCTTGCCCGAACCGCAATTGGCGCACGCAAGGACAATCTTTCGCTTCGGCGGCTTCGGTCCACTCGTGTCGTATATCCGCCACAGCTTCGGACAGTTCTGTGGCAAGTGCGGTCGTCAGTGCATGCTGCTGAGAACGCGAGCAAACGAGTTAAACCTACGGGAGCGCCGTGATTCGAGCTGCCGCAACGGTTGCAACGCTGACCGTAGCTACCCCGCGAGCCGCCAGGGGCGATTGGGCAGTCCTGATGAAAGTTATGGAGGCTCAACGGCCAGTCTAAGGCATCCGACGGGCTCAGGAGAACCGCCACTCACGCGGGCGAAGTGACCTCGCGAGCCGCAAGCGGAGCAGACGAGCGCGACGGGGCAATTCCGCGCCTCGTGATCCGCGTCGATCGCACCGCAGATGAAGCACTGCGAGTGCGTGCAGTCGCGGGAAGAGTGACCGTGTTCTGTCAAGGCGATTCAGCAGGTGTGAGCTTCAGCGCTTTGAAGCTGGACTTTAGACGTCGCAGGCCTGGACACACCTCCGCAAAGAACGCAGGTCTTGGTCAAGTCGGCCTCCTTGTAGTAGCGGCCCGTAGTCTGCCTCGGAGTGTGAGCATGCGGGTCCTGCCCACGGACGGGAACAAGAAAGCGAGACGAACAGGTGCTGCGCTGTCGTC
Organism: Rhodotorula taiwanensis; assembly: GCA_002922495.1. Taxonomy (NCBI): domain Eukaryota; kingdom Fungi; phylum Basidiomycota; class Microbotryomycetes; order Sporidiobolales; family Sporidiobolaceae; genus Rhodotorula; species Rhodotorula taiwanensis. The sequence goes on from PJQD01000115.1 coordinate 72,298, forward strand.
GACTATTCGGCCCTGGATCGCTTGCTGCAGCTGCTCCTCGTCGTCGTACAGCATGAGACCCTGTCCCACCGCCGCACCAAAGTCGTCTTCCTCTGCCGGCTCGTCCTCGTCCTCTTCGTCGCTGTCGGAATCGTCGTTCTCGTCTTCGGCGTTGTCTGAATCGTCCGTCATGGCGACTTCGCGGGCAAAGATCCGCATCGCGTCGTCACTGTCGAGGGCCGACTCGGCGTCATCGGCGGCGCCTGGCATGGACGTCTCGGCGAGAGGGAGCTCCTTCCCCTCGACGGCGGCGGCGAGCGGCTTGGAGACGAGTTCCTCTGGCTCGCCGGTCGTCTTCTTTGAAGGGGTTGCCGCGTTCAGCGTCTCGGTCGGCACGAACCGGTCCTTGGGCTTGACGGCGGCCGGCGTCGTATCGACCATGAACAAGTCTGAAAAGTCGCCCTCGACGACCTCGCCCTCTTCGAGATCGGCGTCGCCCGTAGCCGTTGCAGTCGCCGCCGACTCTTTGCCAGTGTCCGCCGGTGGTTGAGTCGCTTTACGTTTCTGTCGTCGACTCCGTTTGTCAGGTCTCGACCGGTTTGAAGAACTCGTCGATCCGACACCAGCTCCTCCCGGGGTGGCAGGTCCGACCGCGACGTCAAACGCCCGCTTCTGAGCTGGCATGTCGAAGGCTATAGACGGGACAGGCGTTCCGGTGCTGCTGGTCGCGGGAGAAGCAGAGTGACTGCTGCCGAATCGAAGCGGCGACGGAGCGGAAACGACACCGAGGCGGGAAGAGAGCGACCTGTTGGAGACGCTAGGTTTCTTTGGAGACGCAGTACGCCCCATCGAACGCGCTGCAGAACAGCCCAGAGTCGGAGCGCAAGGTTCTAACGCGTGAGAGAGGAAAACCTTTTCTCCCTCGACTGCGAATCCACCGCGGAGAACTGCAGACGCCAGGGGCCTTCTGGCACAGTCTGGTTTCGGGTATACGTATTGTGCGATTACAGAGGAGCTGGGAATCATTGTGCTGCGTGTTTCTCTGCTTCAAGAGTCGAAAGGGGCGGAAAAAACGAATCTATGCCGGACCCGCATTGCGAGCACCAGGCTGGAGACTCGCAGACGTGCCCGTCGTAGCCGGTGCAGGTCCACCGAGCAACTGACTCCGGACGAGCAAGTTGAACCGGGTCCCTTCGCGCGCGAGCTCGTCGTACGTGCCCTGTTCGGCGACAACACCATCCTCCATGAAGACGACTTGGTCCGCCGTCTTGAGCGTCGAGAGGCTGCAGAGCGAGTTGGCGACGGCGTCAGCAAGGTACGCCGCGAAAAGAGAGAAGCGGCTACGCACCGGTGAGCGATCAGGATAGTCGTTAGCTGCTGAGTCTGGCTAATGTTTGAGATGGCTTCGTTGACGAGGCTCTCGCTCGCAGCATCGAGTGCCGAAGTCGCTCTACAGGGGAGCGAGTAGAACGTCGTCAGCATTCTAATCGAGACCGAATCGTCGTCTCGAAAGAAAGGAGAACTCACTCGTCGCAAACCAGGATCTTGGGCTTCTGCAACAGAGCCCGCGCGATCGCCAACCTCTGTCGCTGTCCTCCCGAGAGTTGCGCTCCCCGAGCACCGACCTGCGTTTCAAAACCGCGCGGGAGGGTCTGGATAAACCCGCAGTTGGCGAGTCGGGCCACCTCTTCGATTTCGGCTCGGGTCGCGTCCGGTCGACCGTAGGCGACTGCAAGCATCTCAGATAGTCAGAGCCTGTTCCGATGCGCGTATCAGGAGAACAGAAGGCCAGACTGACTGTTTTCGGCGATGGTGGCAGAGAACAAAGCCGGGTCCTGCGGGACGATCGCGATCCGTTGCCGCCACGACTCGGGCGTGTACTCGGCAATGTTGTCGTCGCCGTACAGGACGCGTCCCTGGGTCGGGTCGTAGTACCGCTCGAGGAGGTTCGCGATCGTCGACTTGCCCGACCCGCTCCCTCCTGCGATACTGATAATCGTTCCCGGTTCGATGCTCAAGTTGACACCTCGGAGGACTTCGGAACCGGGGCGGGACGGGTACGCAAAGTGGACGTCGTCAAAAATGATGCGGCGCGGCGGGGTCGTGATCGGAAGCGGCCGCCCGACGCCGAGCTGAACCGTCAACGGGCGCGCGTCGAGCAACTCAAAGATTCGCGACGAGGCTCCCAGACCCTTCATGATGGTGCTGTCGAGTTGCGGGAGGGATCAGCTGGAGCACCGTCGAACGGACTTGAAGACGTGCGCGTACCCGAAGAAGGACGTCAGGCTGACGAGACTCCCGCCGATGTAGACGGTGTACGTCAGCAGCGAGATCAAGTTGCCGACCGTCAACTCGCCGTGCGCGACGAGCGAGCCTCCGTAGGTCAACAGCGCAATCAGGGTCATGTTGCCGGCAAAGCCCGTCCCGCCAAAGAACAGTCCGGACGCCCACGCCTCCTTCTTGGCGAGATCGAGCACCTTGTCGACTTTGCCCGCGAACCGATTTGTCTCGGTCGGTTCGACAGCATTCAAAGCCTGGATCGTCTTGATCGCGCCGAGGCGTTCCTCCGAAACGGCCACCATCTCGCCGACGGCCTTTTGCGTCTCGCGCGAGAGCTTCTTCAGGTACCGACCGTAAAAGACGGCCGCGACCGAGATGGGCGGGACGATGAGGAGCATGACGCTCGTCACTTTGCTCGAGATGTAGAACATGGCGCCGATGCCGACGACGGCCGTCACGAGCGACCGGAGCCCGTCGCTCAGGTCGCGCGTGAGACTGTCGCCGACGATGCCGGCGTCGGAACCGAGGCGGGAGATGACGTCTCCAGTCGAGCGGACGCCGGTTTCCTTGACGCGGGGCGAGCCAGAACTGCTCTCGGCAGCGCCGTTGGCGGCGGTACCGGATCGGGCCGTGCGGACTGCGGTCCCTTCAGTCGTGATCGCCTTGGTCGAGGCACCCTGGAGGTCGTGCCAGCCGATGTCCTGTCGGGCCCGGTCTGTCAGCAAACGCAACCTCTCGGGCTCTCGGGTAGGGAGCGCTGAAGCGGAGTAGCGCACCTGCCGGAGAACGTTCGTGTACGCCTGCTGGCGCAAGCGAGCAATGATGCGCTGACCGCTGATCCGCATGAGGATCAACCGGGCGACGGAAGCGACGGCTCCGAGGAAGAAGAACGTCGCGAGGAGGACGGCGGCGGTCGGGACCGAGATGGGGAGCGAGTTGGCTTGACCGGAGAAGATGTCGATGATCCGGCCGATGCAGAGCGGAATCGACAGAGAGACGAGCGAAGAGACAAACAGCTGCAGGTACGGCCACGATGAGCTTCCTGGACCACCGACTGGGGAAGAAGGGATAGAAACGGCTCACGAGGGAGATGGCGATCGCGATGGTTTTCCGTTCTGGCCGAGCGAGGTGCAGCAACCGCCTGACTTCGCTCATCTGGACTTTTTCTTTGAGGCTCGTCTTGACCTGTTCGACCTCCTCGCCGGGGCTCGGCGTCACTTCCTCGACCGCAGTCGTACTGGACGGTCGCGCAACCTCTTTGCCCTTTTCTCCGTTCGCATTCGAGACGGCGGTACTGGTCGATCTCCATCTTGCCGCCTGTCGTATCCGTGGTGCGAGGCAAGCGAGCGCAGACGGCGGTCGTGCGCCTGTTGTCGCGAGTACTCGAGATCCGGCGGCGACGAGTGGTGCGATCGCGGCCGGCCGAGATGACGCAGTACCCGCGAGGAGCGTACCAGGTCGCGGTGGACTTGACTGCCAGGCCGAGAATGCCCTGTTGCTGCGTGTATCGGGTCTCGGGAGCCAGTGTGCGACGACGGCCGGTCTTCGGATCGAAGCGAGGACGAGCCGAGGAGGAACAAGTCCGGCGGCGCTAGTAGAAGCCATCGCGGCGGTCTAGCGCTTCCGAGAAGCAAGCAAGCGCCTTTCAAGGGTTGCTCTGCCAAGTACGCGAGTCGATCGGGATGCAAGGGTCGAGCGACGGAGCGTCACTTGCACCGGTGACGAAACTTCGAGCGATCTCGGCGACTGTCTTGCTGTTCCATCCATCGCTCATCTGTCCCGCTGACTCGCTCACAGTGACTCTGACGCTACCGCTCGAATTTCACCCACGGCAGCTTCGAGCTCGCGGTGCCGCTCCGTTCAATACCGCTCCGTAGCGAGACGCTCAAAGCCTGATCACTCTTTCCGCTATACGCCTGCGTCAGCCGCACAATGCTTGCCATGTACAGCATATTGATCACTCTTCTTGGTCACGCGATGCGCAGCTTGCCGCCTGTCCAGGCTCGGACCCAGAGTGAGCGACCTCAAACCGCCATGGCATCTCCGAACCTTGAGCTCTCTGCAGCAGCGTCTCGCGAGCAGGTTGTTCCGTTCAGTCTTCATCCTGTCTTACTACGTCTCAAGTTCCCGATGGACCTGCTGCATGCTCGACGTTCCAAAACAGCCTGCGCCGTCACCGTTTCATCAGCCCAGTTCATGCGCGCAATCGGCTGATCGAAGCGAGAGCACTCACAAAGTCTCGCTAATCGAGTCGAGCGAGCTCCAATCGAGCGCCGAGAGGTCCCAAGCGAGCGGCGTGCCGATGCTCGAAAGTAGGGCGCCGGCCGGGTCGCTCATCGCGCTGAGGTAGCTTGCCGAGGCGGCTGTGTCGCGCGATCCTCCGATATTGTCGCTGTGCTCGTTTGCAAGTCAGTAAGACCGGCTCTTCTCATTGGGACAGAAAGGCTGGAGAGCCAGAGGGGGGAAGACGTACGCTCGGCCTTGAGTGGTGAAAGCAGCTTCGTTCGCTTGTTGCGTGACGATGTACCCACCCGGCTCGCTCAGTTGCGGAATCGACGAAGTCTCGCCGTTCAACGCTTGTTCTACCTTGTTCAAGATGCCGAGCGCCCGCTGCGCTAGCGCCGAGACCGGCGCGACCTCCCTGAAGATCTGGAGGCTCTGCGCAAAGTCGACGCGGATGTCGTCCGCGAGCATGCAGCTCGGAGCGCGCAGTAGCACGCTGGCCTGGATTATGCTCGATGTGAAAGTATGGACTGCGACAAGGCGGCAGAGTGTGTCAGCGTCGTGTCAGCTAAAGGATCTGCGTAAGCTTACAAAGGAAGAACCACCATCTCAGGCCAGCGCGCTGAGCCGAAACAAGTATCGAGCGCATGATTTGCACATGTCGACGAGCAGAGAGTATGCAGGCGTTGAAGGAAGCGGCCCAAGGTGTGCACATTGGTTCGGCACCAGACATGAGGGCTTTCGCGAACCATGGCCTTCGGCGCCATGCATTTTGAGTCAGCGCCAAGTCATCAGACATTGACCAGCGACACTCACCTGTGTAAGGCAAGAAGACCTTTATGGAGAAGCAGGTTGAGCATGTGCTTTTGCGCCACGATCTTCTCCGGCAAGTCGTGGATCTGAGCTGGCGGGAACTCGGCTGAGCGGAGCCAACCGGGAGCACTCGCTTCGCTAGCCTTGAGCTCCCGATCGAGCTGCAAGACAACCGCATAATCCGGCAGGTCGGGAGTCGCGAGTACATCCGAGATTTTCCCGAAGCCGAGCGCGAGTCGGTACTTGAACCAATGAAAAGTCCCGGCGGACCCGACGGGCGACGACGCTGCGTCCGAAGCGGAGTTTGGCATCGGGCACTGTACGAAGTGCATCGGGATCGAGTACGGTCGACCAAAATTGAGCGATTGACTGCGGATCGTCTTATCAGCACCCGAGTGCGCCTCGCGGTGGCGTCGTGACGGGGCAAAATGAGACACTCACAGCAAATCGTACGTGAGTAACTCCCAGCACACGCGAGATCGCTCTTCGACCTCTTCGGCACTGATGTCCCACTGAGCGCAATTTTTGTGCAGCCCGAGAGATTGCGCCGCTCGGCTCGCCAGGCCGAGCAATGTCCAGGCGGACCTCGCGCCTTCGCGATTACCGCTGCAGAATAGGTAGCTGACCATCAAGTGGAGCCTGCTTGTAACATGTAATCAGTGTGCAACCATCTTGAAATTAACGGCGGGGAGGCGAACCCTTTCACGGCAGCGACCGTCGGTCGACTCAAGAAGGAACAAGGCGACGCGCAAAGAAGCGCTGTGGCCGCATTGAAGTAGAGGGCGGAAGTTGAAGGCGGTCGCAGCGCGTTCGCCGGAATAAGCGGTCTCGTGAAGGTTTCCGCGAGACCGAATACGAGCAGGAGGACGGCGACGCGGTGCGGATGTAGCCCGCCATAGTCGGCAGTGACCGCAAGAGGGCGCTTCGCCGCGTAGAGGAGGCATAAATCCCGCTCGATCGAAGGGAGTGAGCAAGGCTGGTACATCCAATCGACGTGCTCGAACTATCGCATCCGGTGACGTCAAAGCTCGTTCTAGGAGTCGTCGGGCTACATGAAGCCGACTCACATATAGGCTGACGTAAACACGAGCCTGCTCGTACGGAGGAAAAAGGTCGGGAGCAGGCTTGGCAGCGTCGGCGTAACCCGAGCCGAACGGGATCAGCAGGTCTTCTGCATCTGGCTCCTCGCCCTGCTAGATCACGCTTCGCTTCAGCTCACTGACCAATTTTTGATGTATAAGAAACGCGTTACCGTTTCTGTGTCGATGCAGAAGAGGGCACCCGCGCCTCTGCCGTGGAAACGAGGAGTGCTGCCTTGAGTTTCCATCAAGCCCGGTCCGCAGCCCATTGCAGCATCGAGCGTACTCGCAGGCGTCCGAGGGGAAGCGCAGTGTCGATTGGACGGGCTGAAGTCGTGCGTGTCGCTTCGGGCTGGCGGAAGCGGCAGAGCATCGAACGTACTTGCGGTCAGCGGTACTGCCGCGAGGTCGGCGTTTGCGGCGGTATAGCAATCGACGGTAGCGAATGCCTCGCCGAGCCGCTCAAGCTGAATTGCCGCTTCGAGATCGTCTCGCTGCTGTGCGGGCGGCGGCAAAGAGGCAGTCGCCGCGGTTTTTTCCGTTCCCGAGGCGCGCTTCGAAGCGTCCCTTCGTCCGGGCACCAGCATCAGCATGTGAGCGCGTTCCTCAGCTTCTCGCGAAAAGACCGACCTGTGTGGGAGCTCGCCATCTGGGCAAACTTGAGCGCAGCCGCGTCTTACGCAGCTCGCACACGGCCATTCTCGCGAGCACTGCGGAGATGAGCTGCAGTCAGCGCTCGGACCGCCCGACGTCCCCGCATTCGAGCGCACTTTGAGCTTCAATCGTACGCATTCGCGACAGCTTACGGCCCGGCTACGGGGACGGGCGCTCGGCTCCGATGAGGAAGTCCGGCGTGATCGTTTGTTTGTGGGGAAGGGAGCTGTTGCGAGAGCATCGCGACGGCTCAGGCCAGTAGCAACCCCGTGCGCGGACGTGCTTCGGTGATCAATGTCGGTGTCCATCTCTGTGCGGGCGATGGGAGCGAGACGGACTGAAGACAACGTTTCTCCGATCCGGCTCGCGGAAGTGGCGCGGCGATCGGATCCGCGGCCCCGCTGCCACGCACCCTCGCGCGAACTTGGCTCCCTTATCCACGGGACAGCTCGCGCGCATTCTTTGAGCACCTCACTAGCTTCGTGAAGGGCGGACGTGTGTGAAGGCCGGAAGAAGTCCTTCGAGCCATGTTATCCTTTTCACCAAAATTTCGAATTTTCCGAGCTGGAGACAGTATACAGAGCTACGTGACGAGAAAAAGAGTGGTCGCACACTGGAAAGGCTCGATCAACGTCGGGCCATACCAATCGGCGAAACTTGCAAGGCGCCGAACGTCGTGTCGGGTACCCAAAGCGCGCTCGCCGCAGCCCACCACTGTCAAGGATGCTTGTCAGTTTGGGAGGCTACCTTACGAGGCGGATGACCTCCACAACTGACCGAAGATGCTGACTGCGCATGCTCGACGGGTCAGTACGCTGCCGAGCTGGACACAGTGCCGAATTGCCGAACCGTCCAGTACTCACCGCGACCAGTCCAAAGACGCCTCCGACGATCCGCGCAGCGTCATTACCTGCCCGCGAGGTTCATGAGCGTGATGGTCGAGATGAGTGAGCTGCGTGGCAGGCGCACCAGTAAATTCATTGATGGCGAGCAGCAGGAACGTCAATGCTGTGAAGGTCAACGTCGCAAAGACCGCGGCGGTGGTACGCAGGGCCGCTGTCAAAGCAGAAATGAGTCTCACAGCTCGCGAAGTCTTGTCAGGACCGCACCCACCGAACATGAACATGATCGTGACCATCATCCAGACGATCAAGTAAAGTCCGATCGCCTGATTCAGCTCAGGAGAGATCGAGCCGTCCGCCAAAGTATACGCTTGAATGACCCCGAAAGCTGTGCAGGAGTGAGAGTCAGTCGCGGACATGAACGTCGAGGGCCAGCGCGATTTGAACTGACCCGGCAGGTAGAGAGCGGCGTAGGTCATGTTGAAAGCGCCGTACGATCCGAAAACTGTAGCACCGAACGTGTTGCCGCTGAACATCTCGACGAGACCCGTGATCCACTGCGCGATGCCGCCGTAAAGCATGAGGACCGGGACAACAACATTCGGAGTCTTGACTCCGCGAGCTGCGATTGCTTGAATAAATGAGCGGCTCGGTTTGAGGATGCACCTAGAGAGTTGAGCGTCTTACCGTGCAGCGTCAGGAAGCAAGTGAGGAAGAAACCGGTGCCAAAAGACATCAAACCGAGGGGTGCGGGATTTGCGAGCTGGTTTGCGGAGCCGAATCAGCACAATGTAGCCGCAACTGAGCGGAGAAGCCGTATACCTTGCGGTGAAATTGGGGCAGAGGAGTCTGCGAGTAGTCGATTGGATGCCTGCACGATATGACAACTTCAATGAGCACCGTTGCCGACGAAAGAACAGCAAGCTGCTGCACGTACCCTCCTGGCGTGATCGTCCGTTGCACGTCACGACCCTCGTAATGCATCGTCTCATTCTTTTCGAGGTCCGGAGTCGGCTGCGCCATTGTTCTGCCGTTGAGCGAATGCGTACCGGAGGAAAGAAGCGACTTCGACGGCAGCAGGAGCCCCGCGAGGATTCGACGGCTTTCTTGGAGGGCCCGCAGATGCAGCGGCAAGTCCGATGAGATCTTGTCACCGAGCACATACCGGCGTTCCCAGGTGTAGCCGCTGCAAAGTCCGGACGGTCCGCAGTCACCCCGACCGCGACGAAAGTCCGATCGGAGAACCGTCCGCTTGGCTCCGGCCCCACCTGACGAGTCTGGACCCGTCTCAGCGGTCCCGGAACACTTTTCGGCTGGTTGCCGTATGGCTCCTTGGGCCGAGCGAGAGTGGGGATTGATCGACCACCATACGTGGGGTCGGGAAAGAGAGGGGTGCAGGCGGGGAACGCTGTAGCTGTGTGTCCGATCCTCTCAAAGGCTAGAGTGCAAGCAGCACAAATATGGGCTGGATCTCGGCACAGACAAGAATACGGCCAAGCTCCCCAGCAAGCGAAGCAGCCGAAGCACAAAAGGAGTCGACAAAGCCGGAATTCGAGCACGTCGAACACGTTGCCGGCGAGATCGGCGCCGAGAGGCGGGCGCAGCGTGCGAGTCAAGGACGTCGACATCGTGGGCTGCAGCCGAGTCCACCGCCAGAAGACCTCGCAGAAGCAGCAGGCGGCCGCGAATCAGTCGATCCGGACCATCCTCCCTTTATCGCGCCCGAAGTGGTCGCCCAGCACGATAACGCCATAGATGGCTTCTGTGCGTATCGGTGGGGATTAGCGACGGCCTTCGTAGGAGGACTGACGGTCGAAGAGCTGCAGGGATCATCATCGAGGACCGAGTGTACGACTGTTCCGACTTTGTCGACTTGCATCCCGGCGGTCCCGAGGTCTTCTCGCAGTTTGGCGGCAAGCAGTGCACCTGGCAATTCTGGCGTTGGCATACACGACGGCAGCTCGAGCAGTGGTCGCCGTCTCTCCTCATCGGACGAACGTTCCCAGTCCCGCCGAATCCGTACCCGGAACCTCGAAGGTGGATCAAAACCGGGCGGATCTAGCACAGCATGAAATGATTTGCAGATCGCGCTCGCGTCTCGTAAAGCATTCGAGCGAGGAAGCGGCGATGTTTCAGCATCTCGAGCTGGCGGGCGCAATCTTTGTGTAAGCGCTAGCACCGCCGCACATGCCCGATAGAACTCCTTGCATGTCCCCGGAACGATCAAGGACAAAGTGTCAATCCTCTGATTACAGATGCAAAAGGAAAGGTTCTCTACCGAGCGGATCAAAGAAAGGCCTTGAGCTCCCGCGCAACAGTTTCGTGGTCCTCGACCTGGTGCCAATGCCCGACATCCGCAAGCTGCACAACCTTCGCATTCTTGATTGCGTCGCGAAGGAAGTCGACGGTCGGTTTCGGGCACGTCTTGTCCTCGTCACCGGCAAAAATCAAGGTCGGCGCGGTGATTTGTGAATAGTCCGGGTCGTCGGCTGCAGCGGCCGCGAGGCAAGCTTGCGCATAGCCCTCGGCGGGCGTCGTCAAGAGCGAGGTGCGCACGATTGCCTTGGCGAGCGCGCGAGACGAGTTGGTCTTCGCCGAGACGCCGGCGTTGGCGACAGTGTCGGCGACGGCAATCATGCCGCCGTCTCGGACAGTCTGCGCTCGCTTTGTCAAGGCTTCAACGCCGGCTGGTGCAAACTTTTTGACGGGTCCGAGCAAGACTGCCAGCGGCATCTGGTCAGCAAGTCATCGGTCAATGAGAAGGTCAAGCGAACTTACCGAGCTTCTCCACTCGGTCCGGATTTGTCGCCGCGAACGTCGTCGCAATCAGCTGAAGGTATCGGGTCAGCGTATGGACATTCTTGCGCGCGGAAAAGCGGTCGTGACTCACACCGCCGAGACTATGTCCCACAATGACAGCCCGTTTCGATCCGACGCTGTCGAGGACTTCGCCGATACTCGCAGCGTAGACTTCGACGGTGGTCGATGAGCCGGACGCAGGGGACAGGCCGTGTCCCTCGAAATCGAACAAGACCACCTTGTATGAGCTGAGCAGGTCGGCCGCTTCGACGATCGGCGCATAATTGGTCAAAGCGCCGCCAAGTCCATGGACAAAGATGATGGTCTTCTCTGCGTCCGGGTTGCTGACCTCGACGTGAAGGTGTACGCCGGAGGGGAAACTTCGCAGCGCGGTGTCCGCAAGTCCGCTGCATCGCATTTGTCAGCTTGGAGCCACATGCGCACAGAATTATGCGCAAGGACGCACGTCGGCGGTACATCGGCAAGAAGGGGACGGCACGCCGGAGGCGCGGCGCTCGAGTCGCCGATCTTGTTCTTGAGCGTTCCGAGGCCGGTGATCTCGACCTCAATCACATCGCCAGACTGCAGGAACGTCGGCGGACTCCGTCCGATACCGACACCGGCTGTGTGCAGGAAATGATCAGCTTTCCGGGCACTCGATTAGCGTGAGGCAAACGACATACCCGGAGTGCCGGTCGCGAGCACGTCGCCGGGTTGGAGCGTGATGCCTCGCGAGCAAGTTTCGATCAGAGTCGGAATGTCGAAAATGAGGTCGTTCGTGCTCTGCTTCTGTCGAATCTCGCCGTTCACGCGCGTCTGGAGCTCCATGCTCTTCCAGTCGAGCTGCGAAGCTGTAAAAGCGGAACCCTCGTCAAGCTCTCCGATCGAGCCAGGGGACGATTTGCGTCTAGCTCACCATGCACGGCGTACGGCCCCATCGGGCAGAACGTGTCGAGCGATTTGCCGATGTAGAACTGCTTGTGGTCGCGTTGCCGTTCGCGAGCGGTGACCTGCGTACGACGGGCTGTCAGATTCCCTCCAGAGCGCACAAACGGCCTGGGAAAGACCAGAGCGTACGTCGTTAAGGATGGTCGCACCCCACACATACTGCCAGGCGTCGGCCTTCTGGATGTTGATGCCCGCCTTGCCGATGATGACGGCGAGCTCGCCTTCGTAGTCGAGCTTGCTCGTCACGTTCGGGTGCGGGAAGATCTCGATGCCGGTACCGACGATCGAAGTGGCGCGCTTGGTGAAGATGACCGGAAAGTCGGGCTGCTCGTTCACGTCACTCGAGTCGTAACCTGACTTCTGGAACTCGCTGCGCGGTTGGCGGGAGACAGCGGTCAGCGAAAGACCCTAAATCGTGATGGCCGCCTGCAAGGCGTACCGTGCATGTTCAGCGTAGTTTTTGCCAACGCAAAGTACGTCGCGGCCGGTGACAGGCGCGAGAATCTCGACGGTGTCGATGTCCAGTTCAGGTTGACCTGGCTGTAGCGTTGTCGAGATCATGTCCCAATCGCGGATGAGGACCTTGAGATCCATCGCCGGTCGGCCAGTCGGGTAATTGAGCGGCGTCACTTTGGACCCATTGGCGTTGACGAGACCGATGCGGCCGGCCGGGAATTGCGCGGTCTTGTCTGTGAGCCGAGGGAGGGTCAGGTCGGCGGTGCCTCCGCTTCGCCGTTCGCGTCTGTACATACAGTTGATGAAGCGGAGGCTCATGACGTTCGGTCTTTCGGCGCGTAAGCAGGACAAGCGAGAACCGACTCGTCGGGAAGTGGTGGGGAACAGTTGAGCAGGAGGTGTCCAGCCTCGCGGGAACTTCAGACAAGCAGCCGGTCCGAATGCTGGTCGAGTGTACTAGCGCCGGCATCTTCAATGGACTCAACGGAGTCTGTCCTGAGAAAGCGGGGGAGGGTCGGAGCCAAGCAGCTTGTCGGATCGGACTTCGCGCGACGAGGGTCGGACTTTCCTGTCCCCGTCTCTCACTACGTATCGCCCCGCATCTCGATGAGGAGCGTCAATTGCTTCTGGCGAATGCGGATCGGACTGCGTGACCAGCCCGGCGGACGGCGCTGCTTTAGGCGGACCGGGAGGTTCAGAATCTCACGGATCCCGACTCCGACGATGCCAAGGTGATTCTAATTTCTGGACCGGAGGATCGGAGCAGCTTCGCGGCAAAAGCTGGCGCCTGCAAATGTAGGGCTCAACCGGGGCCGACGCTCCACGCGGGGCAACAGCTATCTCGGAAAGCTCCTTCGCTCGAGTCTCCCACGCTTCTTCTGGTTTCCTGCGCAACAGCTCAGAACGTCGATAAACGACGAGACTCTTGCTCCACGCGTCAGAGCGCTCTAGCCGGATCCGACTCACTTTCTCGAAACGCAAGATGCCAGCTGCGGTGCTTTCTTTGCCGGCCGAAATCCGCTTCGACCCGCAGGTGGCGCCGAGCTTCTCTCGCTGGGTGCCTCCGCGGTGGATGCTTCAGCATGCTTCAAACCCGCCGACGCCGCGTCAGCCAAATCGCAACGGTCTCGGCGAGCCATGGGACCCTAAAAAGCCAACCTTCCGCGGCATCGATCTTGTACGTCTTCCCAGCTGGCCTGCTTGATCGATCCCTCCTGACCTCTTGCTGCGCTTGGCAGACGAAGCCGGACCCTCGTCTCAGGGTGCCCAAGCTTGAGATTGAGTGCGATAACCCAGACTCGAAGGTGGCGTTCCTTGACGTCAACATCCTTGACTCTACGTGAGCCTCAAAAAACGGGCTCTTTTGCGAAACGAGCTCACGGCTGACACTTCTGCTGCATGCAGCGGGAAGGACCCCTACCGTGGAGACGTGCTCATACGCGGCAAGCGGATCGTCTCGGTCGGCGACAAGCTGTCGGATGAGCAGCTGGCCGGCGCGCGAGTTTATCACGGCGAAGGCCGCACCCTCATGTCCGGTATGTGCGATGCGCACACGCACTTTAGCTGGACAAACTCGGGCTCGCTCGACGGCCTTGCGACGATGCCGGCCGAAGAGCACACCCTGTTCGCCGCTCGGTCTGCTCGCACCTTCCTTGACTGCGGCTACACGATGTGCCACGGTGCCGCCTCCGCCAAGCAGCGACTTGACGCCGTCGTTCGCGACGCGATAAATTCCGGCGAGATCCCCGGGCCGCGGTCAACCGCAAACGGACAAGAGGTTCGTCGTGGCGAATCACTTCAATCGTTCTCGAGCTGACGAGCGCGTCCACAGATTGCGCCTCGCGACGGCGCGCTCATTGCTGGTATCACGCGATTCGCCGACACGCCAGAGGAGATCATCGCAGCGATAAACGACATCGCCGACCAAGGGGTCGACCAGATCAAGCTGTCGATGTCGGGCGAAGAGATCACCGAGGTTTTGCGCGCGGAGGACACGACCTTCTCGGATGAGCTTGTGGCTGCAGCTGTCGAAGTAAGTGCTGCCGCTTACGAATCCGCCTACCTTCGCTGATCAATACTTTACGCAGGCTGCTCACGCTCGCGGTGTCCGCGTCTGCTCTCACGCTCGTTCCGACGAGAGCATCCTGCAATGCCTGCAATTCGGTGTTGACGTCATTTATCATGCCTCCTTCATCTCCGACTCGACGATGGTCGCCCTCGAAGCGCAAAAGAACCGCGTCTGGGTCGCGCCTGCCCTCGCCTGGCTCTACGGGACTCTTGAAGACGCCGAATCGTTCGGGTATCCTCCGACCAAGGCCGAGTCCGTCGGCTACGCTCGTGAGCTCGCCATTGCCGTCCCGGGTCTGAAGGAGATGCACCGTCGTGGCATTCGGGTCCTCCCGGGAGGCGACTACGGCTTTGCGTGGACTCCGCACGGAACGTACCGCGATCCCGAGCTCTTCGTCACCAAGCTGGACTACACGCCAATGGAGTCGATTATCGCGGCGACGGCCATGGGCGGCGAGCTCATGATGCACCCTGAGGAACTCGGCAAGGTCCTCCCCGGCTACTTTGCGGACGTCATCCTCGTCAACGGCAACCCGCTCGACGACATTACGCTCCTCTCGCACCACGAAAACCTCGACGTCATCATGATCGTGAGCTGTGCCGATCATTGTGCTCGCACATCGCGTTGCTGACGAGCTCGACCGGACAGAATGGCCGCATCCATAAAGAGCAGGACAAGGACCACCCGGCTAGCTACGAAGCGAAAGGGTCCATGATCGACAAGCAGCAGTATCACGATGCCGACCACTACAAGAGGGAGGTCGGCAGCAAGTGATCGGCCCTATCGAACCCTTTCTCCGCTGTATGCCTCATCTCTGTTTCGTGCTCCCTCAATCGCCCTTCCGTACTTGTGGATGTTGTCTGTTGGTCTGCGTAACATGTAAACCCTGTCCACGGTAGCGTCCGGTAGACTGCAAAAACGCCGATATGATCCATTTCAGTTCGAGCTGGTCTCTCGGCTCCCAATCCTCGCTTCCGACCTGTTCTTTACCGCTTTCACTTGGACCGGCGAGGAGGCGCCCGATCGTCCGACTCGAGGCCCTCCGATGCGCCATCGTCGTCGTGATACACCTGCGAGCTCCGTCCGCTCCGTCGCGCCGAGCCCTTTTTGCTCGAAGTCCGCGGCGCCTCCTCATCCGAACCCTCGCTCCCATATGCATCGTGACCGGCATCGCTCCCGCCGACGAGCTTTTCCTCGTCGTCGCCTTGCGAGTCGGTCGCGGCGCCACCCGCCGTTCCGCCGCGCGATGAGGCTTTGCCTTTCCCCTTGCGCTTTCGGGTCGCCTTCTTCTCCTGGGCTTCTTCTTCTTCATCGCTTTGCTGCTTGTTACGTCGCCTGTGCGCGAACAGAATGTTAGCGTTTCTCATTGCGGCAGGGCCATGACCGAAACGGCACACCAGAAAAAGAAGGCGAGGCCTGCCCCGGCCAACAGGACGACGACGACACCGATCCCGATGTAGAGCGTCTTGTTCGAAGCGCCCGACTCGCTCGAGTCAGTAGAGTCTGAAACGGCGGACGAGCTTGCGGCAGCAGCGGAAGCGTCGGATGCTGACGTCGCCGGGCTTCAGTGGCGAGAGGGAAGAAAAGTCAGCTTCCACAGACATGTAGAATGCGCGAGGGGACAACTCACGTCGAAGTGGTGGCTGTACTGGAGGAACCAGAAAGGGCTGCATTACTGGTTGGAAGGGCGCCAGAGGCAGAGTCCTGGGAGACTGAACTACCCGCCGGAGCGGACGGCGAAGACATCGCTTCCGCAGCGGTGGGCATGGCTACTGCGCCGGCGTGATCGATGCCGGTCATCATGGATGATGACCCCGAGTCCAAGCTATGGACGAGAGCTTCAGCAAGGAGTACTGACCGAGTGTCAAGAAAACGACGTCCTGCGCACCCTTCGCTGGACCCTGCAGCGGCGCCGGTCAGGGAAGCGGAAGAGGCTGAACCTCCGGCTCCGTGAACAGGCATACTCTCGCCGCCAATATCGTTTCCCGGGCCGCGAGGTGGTACCGCGGGCAGCGCCTCCAAGTCGTCCTCACCTTCATCACCGTGAGCGCCGGACCCGGTCGGATCATCCATGTGCTGCGCGTTTCCGGATCTGACGGCGCCGTCTCTTTCTCCTTCTCCGTCAGTGTGCTGCGCTTGATGTTGCTGCTGTGACTGACGGTCTTTCCCACCGTCCGCGTTGTCGCTGCCGCTGGCACCAGCCGCCATGACTTTGGTCGCGTCGCTCAAGACCATCTCGCCTCGACTGTCCGTGATCCGGATCTTGATCTCGGTACCAGCTGGGAGCTGTTCGGGGGTTGCGCGCCATTGGACCGAAGTGCCGGTCCACCCTTCATTTTGCGCGACGACCGAGTTGTTCAGCAGGACCTGGGAGAGAAAGAGAGAGAGCGCGAGCGTCCGTCAGCGGCTCGGTCCGGGCGTCTTGAACGAATGGCACATCGAGCTGGCCGAGCGAACCTTGAGCGTGTAGGGAGGCTTGCCGCCTTGCCTGTTGCCCGAAAGGAGTAAGCTAAGACGGAGACTGCGGTCGGCTCGAAGCGAAAAACGCGCCACTGGAACTTGACTGCGTCGCCAACTTGGATGCGCTGCTGCGTCGTGATTGAGATGGTGCTGTCGACAGCAGCCACTGCTTGCGCAAAAAAGGCCATGAGCGCGAATCCGGCGAGGAAAGCGCGGCGCGGGTCCCTCCGGGCAAACCGCCTGATGGAGAGCATCTCGAGCGTAGCGACGCTTCTGCCGCTGTGCGGATCACGTCGAGCGACGTAGCAGAGGAGGAAGAGCGACGTGACAACACAGGCAGTCCGAGCAGTCGAGAAGCAAGTCTCGGTCATTTCCGGCTTGTCCGCGGACGTTGCCTCGCAGCGAGCGGCGACGAGTCGCGACTGCCGGATCGACAGGGTCTCCTGAGCTTGAGCGTGACTGTTGTTCTGCAGTCGCTGTAGCTGATAGAACTCTCCAAGCCCGGCATGTGCGGGTTCGAGGCGAGAGTAGCAGACGAGAGAGCGATTCTCGTTTCCGCAAGCGAGAGTGCAGCAAATTGGGCGCCGTACGGCTCTCTGCACTGTCTCCAATGCCCAGGGAACGTGGAAGAGAGCGTCATCGTGGCGGAAAAAGAGGAAATTGGCCGAGCGAGTTGAGCGATTCGTCTTCTCTCTGACGCCAGCTTGCACGCTCTACACGGCTTGTTCGCTGAGTAGAATGGCGCCCGGACCTTCTTTACTCCCTGTACGACCAGGTCGCACTGTCCCTTCTGCTCTCCCGCGTGCTGTCCCGGCTGTCGTCGTTCCTGTTTCGTCCCCACCTCGACCCAAAGTCGCCTACGTCGGCGACCACAGCCCGTACGCGCCCGTGCCGTCGACGAGTCGACTCTCGCCAGCTCAACAGAGTCCTCCACGGTCCGACTTTGACGCGTCCCGGCTCAAATGGGCAGATTTGCTCGCCGCCGAGACGGGCGACGACTTGTTGAATGAGCAATCTGGCAGTTGGTTGCTCGACCAGAGCGCCTTCACCATCGCAGCTACGACACCAGCAAGGACTAAAACGGCGCGCAAGAGGTCGCCGACACCCCTCAATGAGCTGTACCGACTCGACGACCTCACGGACGACGACGCACCGACAGCGGTCTCGGCTGCTGCGGATCCTGTCGCCACGGCTGCTGTATCGATCGGTGAGCTCGCCTGCCCCTTTACAGTAGGCTCACACCAGTGGCTGATCACGTGTTCTGCGCAGACGCTTCGCCGCGGAGAGAGCGAGTTCAGCAAGGAGACGCGCAGATTCTACGCGCCGCACCTGAAGCAGCACCTTTGCCGCCGCTCTCCCCCTCCCCGCCGCCTGCACTACCTACAATCGACGAGGAACCAAGCTCTTTACTCGGCCCGAACCAGGATCTAGCAGGACCCGAACCGACCGAAGCGTCGGACGGCGAGTGTCCGGCATCGCCGCCAAGAGCCAGATCCAAGTCCGCCACTCCAGCTCTCGAGGCAGTCCAGCCCAATGCAGACTACGCTCGACGCCAATATCGGCCGTCTCTCGCGCCCCTGCCGACTGGACACGGCGAGGATGGCGATAATACGGTTCAGATGTCCCGCTCGAGATCGACTTCGCCTGCGGCCGTCCCTCTGGTCGCACCTGTCCCGGAACGACCCGTCGGCACGGCTTCGGGCGAACGTGT
Source organism: Rhodotorula taiwanensis (assembly GCA_002922495.1). Classification (NCBI taxonomy): domain Eukaryota; kingdom Fungi; phylum Basidiomycota; class Microbotryomycetes; order Sporidiobolales; family Sporidiobolaceae; genus Rhodotorula; species Rhodotorula taiwanensis. The sequence goes on from PJQD01000115.1 coordinate 90,610, forward strand.
CGCCTTTCTGGCTCAGAATGAGGCGCCACCAGTCGGATCTTCGATCCTCGCGACCGCCGCCTCGACCAATCTTCACGAGCCGGTTCCGACTCTCTCTTCGCCCACCATTCCATCCGCTGCGGCTGAAGGCGTCACAGACTCTGGTGGAGCTGTTGCCGCCCCGTCTCTGCCTGCCGAATCGACTGCCGCGCCCGGCAAACGGAGGGTCCCGCGCGCCTCTCTCGCGGTGACCTCGAGAGCGGCCGCGGCCGGTCCCACTCGCCCAGCTCATCTCCTCCCGGCGGATCATCCCGCTCATCCTCGTCCGAGCCTACTCGCCTCCCTGTCAGCCTCTTCAGCGCCGCTTGCCGCTCCTGCAGGCCCAGCCGCGAGGCCGAAACCGGCAGCGAAAGTCAAGGGCATTCCCGGACCGGACGAGGAAGCCCGGAGGCGGGCGCGCGAGGCGAAAGAGGCGCGAGAGAAGAGTGCGAGGGAAAGGAAGGACAAGGCGGAGCGGCACGCGGCGGCGCTGAGGGAGGAGAAGCGCCGGGAGAAGGAGCTGGAGAAGGCCGTCGCGCCCGAGACGGCCGCGGCGCAGGCCAAGGCGACGTCGGCTACTTCTGCAGAGTCTGCGAGACGGACTGCGCAGCGAGAGGCGCATCACCTCGAACGGCCGAAAGGAGATGAGCCTCGTCGTCTCCACTCGCTTGACGCGCCTGTGCAGACCGTCTCGCATGGCGCGATCTCGTCGAAGGCACCACTCGAGCCGGAAGTCGCCGGCTGCGCGCCCCCAGCAGTCTCGCTCTCCAGCACCGACCGACCGACGTTCGCCGCTATTCCGACTGCACCGACTTCGACCGCGCCAACGGCTTCAATCGCACCGACTGCATCGGCAGAACCGATCGTACTGAGCGACCGCGCACTTCCTCTCGTTATCATCGAGACCTGCGACGACAGTCAGCACCCGAACACAGCCACTCATCCCTTTGATGCGGATATGACGCTTCCAGATATGGGCGCCCCGCTCGACTTTGGCTCGTCGTCGACGATGCAGTCGCAGCTGGTGTCTGGAACTCAAGTCTCGTCTGCGACGACGAGTACTCCGGCGAGGCACCTGAAGCGGAAGGCGGACTCGGACGGCGCGCCTAAGGCGGGCGTGAACGACAAGACTGCCGGTGCGACTGCTCCATCCAAGCGAACACGACGTCCTTCGGTTGTGGGAGCGCAGTCGCAAGCTACTTCCTCCAAGCTTTCCCCCGCCATCAACCCGCGGCAAGGTGTCGCCGAGCGACCGGTCTTCGAGTCAGTCGCACCGCCGGCAGGTACTAGCGAAACGGGTCCGATGGCTGCACCGAAGCGCCGACCTTCACGGCTTACGGTCGATGACGACTGTGTCGAGCGCGTCGATGGGTCGCGGCCTTTGCGCGATCAGTCCATCGCCAGTCAGCCGGGTCGTGCACGAGTCGTACGCGTTACGCTGCAGGTCCCCGCCGCTCCTCAGGCTCCCCCTACGCATCTACCTGCCCTGCCCGCCAGAATGGGCGAGCCCGCAGTCTCGACTGCGGAAGCGAAGAAACGCCGACGAGCTTCTCGGGTTACGTCTCCTGACGCGCAGCCCGCTGTCGCGAAGCCTGCGAGCTCGCCTGCGCCGCCGCCAGCGTCTGTCCCCGATGAGCGTCCGCACCACCTCCTCAAGCACTCGCGATCAGTTCCGGTCGTCTCCGCCCCGGCACCGGTCATCGTCGAGCTTCCAGCTCGGCCACGAGTCAAGCCCGCGCTCGTGATCGGCGGGATCACTTTGCCTGCCTCTTTCACGTTCGCGGAACCTGAGGAGGAAGACGAGGTCGAGAGGGCGAGACGTTTGGAGGAGAAGGAGCGGAGGGAACAGCTTGCCGAGGCGGTCTTGGCGGAGAAGAAGCGCATGCGAGAGAGCGCGAGCGCTTGGGCCATGCGACCGGACGAAGCTACTAAGGTGTGTCACGAACCTTGCGATGGCCTATGCGCTCCTTCGAGCTGACATCCTCCCTCTCATGCAGCGCCGCCGAATCGTCGCTGCGAGCTCGAAGCACGGCAGCGACGTCGGCGATACGGCTGCTGTACCTCTACCTGCGTCGGCCCCCACTAGAGCCGACACCGACAGAGCGCGCAACGCGGCCCGCCCAAGCGAGCACTTCTCCCCTCGCACCGCACCTGCTTCGATCGAAGCGCCGACCTCCTCGTGCGGGGTCCCCTCCGCCAACACGCCCGACGAACCGCTCGCGCTGACGAGAGAGGCGCTCGAACGCAACTCGCGCAAGGTAGGCCCGCGCCCTGATTTGCAGCGGCGCGTGTCGCGGTTCTTGGAGGAGATTAGCGAGGCAGAGGAATCGCCCGAGGTTGCTGTCCTTCCGGCTATTCAGGATTCCCCGACCGGACTTGCAGCGTCACCTGCCGCGACGGTCGCGGAGAAATCAGCAGTGGTACTGGCGGACCCTTGTGGTCCAGTTGTCAAGGTGCGTGCTTTGCTGTCGCCTGCCCAACAGCGAGCCAAGGCTGACCTCGGGTATAATCACGACAGCCCGTCGCCGCTGAGCGTGCTCCGTCTCCTGTCCCTGAGGCCCTCGTCGGGGATGCTGCCGTGACAAATCTTATGCAACCCGTCTCAAGCAAGGAGGGCGCCCTCGCCGCCTCGTTACGGAATGCATCGGTCGCTGAAGATGGCGCTCGGCCAAAGAAGATTTCCGCGACGACCTCGACAGTCCTCAAGCCCGCTACAAAGCGTCCCGCCGCACCCGTCAAGACCCTCTCCGAGCCTCATCCGACCAAGAAAGTCCGGCGCGACCAGCCCACCCTCGCTACAGCGTCCGCCGCCCGCGTCCGCCCGACTGGCCAGGAGAATGGCGCATCGCGCAGCCGGCCAGAAGGAGGCGTCGCTGCCGAGATCGAGAAGCAGCTCCAGGCGCGCCTGGCGTGGAGTGAGAGACAAAAGAGGCGAGAAGAGGAGGCCAAGGCGTTCCGGCAGCGACAGCGCGACGAAGAAGCGGTACGTCGTCGCGCGCGAAGCTCTTGCTTGCTCCCTCCCTAGTGCCTGGTGGCAGTCACTGAGACCAACGTGGATCGCTCGTGCAGAACCGCGAGCGAGCGAAATTGGCTCAGCTGCGGTCTTCGCTGCAGCAGGCCCGGCGGCCAGCGCCGGCACTGAAACCCGTCGCACGTCCCGTCAGCCGTACGTGAAGACTCGTAGTGCTCTGCTTTGAGTAGCATCCTTCTACTGTCTATACACGAGCCGATTTGCTGCTAGACTGAAAAGTCCGTGGTCTCCGCGGTCGGCGGTTCACACTTTGGCGATGAGGAGCCGAGAGAGGGCTTGCGTTCCTCGCTGTACAGCTTTGGTCCTGCTCTGCAAGGGATCTGTAGGCTCTTGGAACCTGTACGCCTGGGCCGCTCGAGCCCTGCAGGCAGCTCTCGCAACCGCTCGAGTTCCACCGTCATCGACCTCGAACTACACCGGGCAACGCAACGACCTCGCTGTGAAGGCGCTCGAGCAGGATGGCGTCGTCCCGATTGAAGCGCAAGATCGAAGTCGCCGACGAGGGCCAGTACGGCAACTTGACCGAGTCATTTGTCTCGATCGGTACCGCTCTCCCGGCGTTGACCGACCACAAAAAGGACAAGAACGAGTTCAAACCGGTCTGGGACCAGGAAGTCTATGATGAACAGGGCAGGTGCGGCTTGCTTCAGCTTCTTTTGAACGAGTCTGACGCGAAGCGGGCGAGATGCTGACTTGGCACGAGGCCTGCAGGCGGCGATTTCACGGCGCCTTTACGGGAGGTTTCTCGGCGGGCTACTACAACTCGGTCGGCTCAAAGGAAGGTGAGGCATGCGATTGTAGGCGCACGGGCCTCGAGGCAGAAGCTGACACTACGACAACGCATCGACAGGATGGAAGCCATCGACGTTCAAGTCGTCGCGTTCTCAGCGTGCCTCGCAGCAGAACCAGTCGGTCGCCGATGCCGCCAAGGCTTTCATGGACGAGGAGGTGCGCAATCTCAAGAGCTGCAGCTAAACAGGAAGCTGACAAAAACTCGTCGCATGCGCAGGATCTGGCGGAAATGGCCTCGTCACGAACGATCGAAACCAGCTCGTCGTACGCATCGTCCTCTCGCGCGCCCGCTCCAGCCAAAGAACAAGAGTACGACCCTCTCCTTGGTCTCTTTGGCGGCGTACCGACCGCAGCCGCTTCGACCTCGTCGGCGCCACAATTTGACCAGACGCTCGCTTCGCTCATCGAACCTTCCTCTTCCCGGGTCGGCCTCAAGTTGATGCGCAAGATGGGCTGGCGCGAAGGTCAGGGAGTCGGACCGCGAGTGTCGTATCAGCAGCGAAAGCGGCAGGCGGCCGAGATTGGAGTTCGGCTCGACCAGGACGAAGCAGAAGCGGATGGGGATCCCGAGGCGGCGAAGCACTACTACGCACCGCTCGACCGGCCGCTCGTCCTCGTCAAGGGGTCGAGCACGTCGAACGATAAGGGCTGGGGCCTGGGCTACCAGCCTGGAATGGGCCTGAAGGAGACCCTCCGCAAGGAGGAAGGCTACTCTGGCTCAACTGCCGCGAAGACGATGACGTATGAGCTCGATGACGATGACGTGTACGGAGGTCCGGCAACGACTCTGGGCGACCTGAGCGACCGGCAGAAGCGAGGGATCAGAGCAACGGATGCAGACGAGGACGATGGCGGGTTCCCGTCGATGCGGTCTTCCAAGGCGGGGCAGTCCCGACAGGTCCGTGTCCTCTCGATTGCGCTGTTTCTTTCACCAAGATGGTTGCTGACACTCTGCACCGCTCGTAGCCGAGGCCGAGAGTCTCTGTCCCGCAGGACGAGTTCAGCGATGGATCCAGGCTCTTGCCTGGCTTTGTCCTGCACCGAGAACCGTTCACCCCGGCGAATAGGTACGCGCGCTCTATTTTCGCTTGCTGTGCCTATTCGAGCCCGGAGGGTTGACACGACCTCACTCTGCCGCAGTTCGCAGCTCCCGCCGACTCCGCCGCCGGGATGGCGACCCGACCCTTCGCGCCTCTGGAAGGAGAACGAGCCTCCGACTGCGGATGCCAAAGGCAAAGGAAGACAGCTTGACGCAGAGGATGTGAGTCGTGCAGGTCCTCCTGTGGGTCTCTTACGCTCCTCGTTGACCATGTCGTCCGTCCGCAGCGCGGCTCGCTGCTAGGCGAAAAAGCACCTCCTCCAATGCCAAAGTCGGTCTTCGACTACCTGTCCGCCAAGTCTCGCGAGCGTCTCGCCTCGCTCACGGCTCCGGAGCGGGACGCCAAGCCGGACGAGAGCGAGTCTCGCGCAAAGGCCGTGCCGCCGCCGCCCCCTTCGGACGTCCCGCTCTTTGTCCCGCCTCTCGATCGACCGACTGCAAACGCAGCACTCAGGGGCTTTCAGCCTTATTCTTCCGCTTCAACTTCGCCCGATCCGATCAAACAAGCCCGGTACACGTTGTACCTCCAGTACCAGGCATCCGAGAACGCCTCGACCACGTCTTCGCCCTTCGGTCCTCGCATGTTGCCGAGCGGCAAGCTGCAAACGATCGAAGAGCTGAATCGCGAACTCTACGAGTACTCGCAGGCGGCGCGGGTCTTCAAACCGGTCTCGGGCATGCTCGGGAACCGGTTCCAGAGCAGCCAGAGCGGCTCGCTCGACGTCCCAAAAGCCGAGCCCGGCTTGTATCAGCCGCCTCCAAAGGCTGCAGCGACCTCCCTCGCAGACAAGTACGGCGACGCCGCAGCAGGTAACACGAAACCGCCCGAACCGACCTTGACGCCCGCGCAACAAGCAGCTCGCGCCGGCAACTTTGGTTCGCTTACTCGGACTACCACTGTCTTCCGACCCGCGCGACTCCTCTGCAAACGCTTTGGCGTGCGAGATCCGCACGAAGCGCAAGGCGACGACGGCGGTGCGGTTGGTGGCAAATGGGGCGAAGCGACCGCGACGGGGCGCGACTTCGGCGCTGGTACATCACAGCCGATCGGACAAGCGGCGATCGACGAGATGATGCAGAGTAGCGGATTCCGGCGCTTCCAAGCGGCCTCGAAGGACCTCGAGGATGACGCGCCGGAAGTGGCGAAGGGGACGTTCGAGGCGCCAGGCGGATCCACCGCTGGCACCGCGACCGCGAACGGAGCGGCAAAACACCGACCCGCCCCGACACTCGAAACAGTCGGATATGGCGACGACGAGGCGCAGGGTGAAGGAATCGTCGCAGAGAAGCGAGCGCCGGCGGACATCTTTGCCGCGATCTTTGCCGACAGCGACGACGATGTCGAAGAGGACAGCGACGATGAGCCTGCCGCAGAGCCGGAACCTAGCTCGGAGGAGAGGAAAGTCCCTCCTCCCGTCGACTCGAGCCTTGCGGATCCGTACGCGCCGAAACCTGTTGCGGCCATTGCCGCCGATTCGACGTCGATCGCCGCCGACTCGACCCGCATGCTCTCCGTCGACGACCTCGCCTCATACAAGCCATCGTTCGTCCCCGCCGTCGATCGCTCATCGAGCAAGTCAGACAAGAGCTCGAAGGCGAAGAAGAAATCGTCTTCGAAGCGCAAGGCCGGTGGGCTCAGCTTTGATCTCGAAGAAGGCGCCGAAGAAGACGCAGAGACCTTATCGTCCCGCAAGAAATCGAAGAGGGACGACAAGCGATCGAGCGCGAAACTTCGCGAGCGGGACGAACGACCGTCGAGTCGGGTCAACGACGAGCAGCGCCGGCCAACCCAGGCTGCCATCGCCGAGGACGACGAGTGGGAGGAAGCTGCCCCGACGCTGCACCCGGATGTACTCAAGGCAACTCAGCGCGAGGCAGCCGCGCCTTCCCGCGAGGGACCGTCCGACGCGGGCGGTACAGCACGCGCCCGACCACCTGCGGCGGATCTTTACTGAAGGAGTCGCCCACGCCGGAGCGCAGATAGAGCGAAAGCCCTCCAGCACGCACTGCATGCACGCTTTCTTACTCATGGACAACTGAGAGCTGTTTTGCATAGTCGCGAGAACCGTCACTTCGGAGCAGACCGAAAGGAACCGAAAACCTCTGATCGCGATAGTGGAGTCCACCGCTGCAACTGCACATTCACATCTGGGTTCCGGGGTGAGTACCACTGCCAACCGGCTCATCCCGCGTGAGGGGGGATTCGCCGACTTCTGCGCCGACTCTGAGCTTACTGCGTCTCTCGTTTGGTTGACCTATGCCCCACGCACCGGCCTGGCAGGAAAGGTGAAGCAGGGTGAAGCAGGAAAGGTGAAGCAGGTCCTCGCCACTTGCGAAGGCCGTTGTGCTGGACTTACCCTCAGTTCGCTGCGATTCCTGCTGTGACGCTCTCATGCTGCTCTGCGCTCGCACCGAATCTGCCGCTGATTGGCCTATACGCCTGTGTGGCAAAATCCATATGTACAGTCTCTACGCGTCCGCTGGACGTTTCCCAGCCCAAGTCTTATACCGATACCACGGTAGGTCTTAAGTCTTCAGTCTTCTTTGTCTGATAGTATAGCCCTAGTGATCAAGGATGAAGCCCGTGTTGGCCCGCGTAAACGGAGATTTGACGTTTCCGGCGTGATCTGCAGAAACCGACGTGAACGGAGAACTGTCAGCCATCAGAACAGAGGTGATCTCGCGCAGACACGACTGACAAGAGTTGATGATGCTCTGCACGGACGCGTAGGTACCAGCGCCGAAGAAGAAGAAGCCGGTGATAAGGATCACTGTGCTCAGAGAGAGTCAGATCGCCGTACTTTCGTCTCGAACAAGAGTGAAAGAAAGATCGAGACTCACGAATGTTCAAGACAAACTCGGCGATCTGGCGAGGACCGTCGAGACGGCGTCCCTTGTTCATCTGGAACCACGCCATGGCCCACATGATGTAGCCGAACCTGCGCCGCCGGGAAACGATCGCATCAGCTTACGATCTGACGAGAGCGGGTCGAGCCTGTTCGAGGGCTGCGATGAGCACAGAGCGTACCAAGAGTCGAACAGCGACGAGATCAAGGATAGCATGTCGCTGAAGAAGGGAATCGCTTCTCCGACGATGAACGAGATGACCCAGCCGCCGAAGACGATGGCGATCCAAGTGCCCCAGCCCACCACGGTGTGCTCGTGACGGTGGCGGGAGCCTTCGCGGAAGATCTGGAAGAAGATGGCGCGCGACGTCACGAGCGAGTACAGGATACTGAAGAACGAAACGCAGGGCATCAGTCTCAGCTAAAATCGAGGAAGGCGCGTCTCCTTGTCTTACCCAACGATGATAATGGTCGGCAAGACAAAGCCTGCGGCAACCTTGCCGAAGCGAGCGCGAAGACTACCGTACGCGGGTGCGGTCGTGAGCTCAATTCCGCTATTGAGGGCAGATCGGAGGGATAATGCCGGTCAGTGACGGTAGCCTCGCCGATCACACGAGAGACGGAAGCGCACGTGTAGTGGTAAACGACGGCACCAGTGATGGTGAAGAGGAGCATCTCTGCGGCCATCGAGACCGCCAGAGACTTGGGGAACTGCTCGGGGTGTTCCATGTCGCCGATGAAGGACGGGATCAAGGCGTGCCTGTAAAGTGAGCGTCAAGTCCGGACCTCAGTAGCGAGACGGAGTGGGAACAAAGTCGGACCCAATGAAGGTGTAGACAATATTGAGGAGCGCGTTCACACCCTGGACGAAAGTTGTTCCCGGCGCCGCCCAGACCGAGTGCGTGATGGTCAAGCCCGGCGTGTAGCCGGACGGCTCGCCCTGGACGCCGTGACCAACCAGCACCAGAATGACACAAACAAACCTGAATAGCGGGCTCGTCAGTGGTCTCGCTACTAGTGACAGTGCAAACAAGCGCAGCTGTGACTTACATCGTCGAGCTGGCGAGCAATCCGACCTTGCTCATGCTGCTAAAGTCGCGCAAGTTTGACAAGAGCCACATGATGGCCGTAATTGCGACCGCCCAAACGATCGTCGCCTCCTTGCCGCCGCGGATGGTCTGAATCGCCGTGGCACCAGCGACGGAATGCAGGCCTATCGAGGGTTCCTGTCAGTCACTGCTATCTCCACCTGATCCCAGTGTGTCACTCACCCATGATGAACCAGTTGTTGAGCGCGAGGCCGATGAACCTGCGCGACGTCGACGAAGTCAGCGCTCGCGTCGAAGCTGTTTGAGAAGGCAAACCGGACACCTACGCCAAGTACCAGCCAATCCTGCGGCCGCCACACAAGACTTGCGCTGCGTCCGCGATCTGTACGGCAGTCGAGAGTTTTTGTCAGCTCACAAGCTCCGTCGCGGATCTAGCCCAGAAACGGCTCACGTCGCGGACTTCGGGATGTGCCAGACAGAAGCGCCAGAGGACGAGCGAGGTGTAGTAGGTCGAGAGTCCGATGATGACGGTAGCGATGGTCGCACCGGCGTAGCCGAGCACTCTGCGCGAGAGGGAGAGAGGCGTGTCAGCATTTGCCCCAAAAGTCGTAGCGCGTTCCGGCCTCCAGACGTGGACGCACTGGAAGGAGTACGGGAACGCGAGGATGGCGAGGACGACACTGTCGGGGCACAATGTCAGCTCGAGCCTGCTTGTGGGACGGGTGCTGTCCGCGCAAAGTGGGCGGGGAACGCACTATTCGGTCAGCAGGAGCGCTGCGGCTTCCCACCCTGTTCGCCCGCATAAAGCAGGGTCAGCTCTTTCTTCTCGCCATTCGCGAGAGCACTTTGAGCCTACACGACAGCTGCAGAGGCACAAGGAGAAGCAGAGCATCGGTCAGCGATTCAGGCCAGGAAAACGTTTGTGGCAGCATCCGCAGCCCGGCGTCGCTCGCTCACCTTCCGCTCCTTGATTCCGACCACCGATGACTCCTCCATCCAGATGACCGGGTCGACATCATCGGGCTTATTACTCAATGTCCGTTTCTCGATCGGGATCAAGTCTCGCGATTTGGTGGGCGCCAGCGGGGTGCCTCCTCCAGTTGATCGAGTCGAATGCCGACTGTGCTGTTTCTCGAGGTCGGACATGGCGGCGGGCGGTCGAGACTAGTTTGCGCACGCCAGAACAGCTCGCAAAGTGGCGGAAGAAGGAGAGCTCGTCGACTTTTTGGGTGCGTGCACTCTCTCAGCTGCTCGCATGGCAACTCGTTGTACCCCGGATTTCCAAACACTCCGGATGGGCAAAGTCGTGCCTGAAAAATGTATCGCGTGATTCACGGTGAGGAAGATGCCACACCGTCTCCTGTCTCCAGAGAAACGCTCTCGTACATCGTGAAGACGTTCGAAGGTGAACGTCCGCACTGCACTCCCGCCGCAGACAAGTCGAGCTCGACTATCTTTGCTTTTCAACAAGCTGGGCCGTCCATCATCCTTGGCGACTGCACCGCCTTCGATAAACCGGGAGCCGGCTCCGCGGACAAGCCGGATACAATTGTATCGCGTCATTCTGCTATACCGAGCTGGGAGCGCGCGGATGGCTTTGCTCGACGCTCGTCGCTGTCAGTGATCTGAGCAGGTCTCACACGCCACAGCCAGTCCGGAGGAAGCCGCGCACCAGCCGGGGTCAACGCGGGTAGATGGCAGCCGGCCGGAGGTGCCCTTTTGGTTCGCGCGACGAAAACGGCCATGACGACGGTGCAGTTGGAAAGGCCGGCTCGGACGATGCATTCGAGCGATCTATTCCCGACAATGATTTGATTGTAGCTAAATAGGAGGAGCGCTTAGAAGGCGTGCAATTGTCAGGATCCAGCTCGCGCGTTTCGCCTCTATAGCCCGCCATCCGATGCTCCGTGCGCGAAAACTTGCGATGACGTGAAAAGCAAAAGATGCTCGCGTCGACGTCCTGCACCGTAGCTTGCATGCCCGCACGCTTACGAAGGGCGCCTTGCCCAGGCAGCGCCATCACAGTCATCGGCGCACAGCGAAGTGCGCAGTCCCTCCAGCGATGCTCAGGGGTATACTTTCGCAGTCAGTCGTGGTACTGCAACGTTAAGAGGTCATGAGTTCGAGAGCCAGCTGTTGCATTTCGATCACTCTTGCCGAGGGGCCTCGGTCAAAGTGAGATTTGCGGAGATTCGACAACGCATGACCAGCAGCTGGCGCGCTGTATGTATGTAGAGCGCCATCAAAGCCGAAGCGCTGCGTGTGCATTAGGAGACGGGGCATATGTAGTGGCCGGAATTACTTCGAGAGCTTGCAGGCCGCGACGGAGATCCAGCAAAGCGGGTGCGTCGAGCAACCCGGGATTACGTTCCGCAGCTCGCGCGATTGTTTGTAGCAAGTTTTTGTGCACTCAGGATCCGAGGCAGGCATCCTGATGTCGCGAGGAGGGAACGACCGGGACAAGAGCTTTCAGACATTGTCGACCACCGCCTCGGTGGAGGAGCGCAAGCTGTGGCGAATCGCCCGCTGACCGCTGTGCGCACGCAGTTCACGATCACAGAGCCTTGAGACATGAGCGTGATGAAAGCAGCATCCCCAGTCTGTCGCGTGACAGGCTAGCGATCGCAAGCGAGAGAGTCGGACATAGTCGCGTGAGCTGCAGACGCGTCGGGAGGCGCCCTTCGGAGCGCATCCGCCTATGCATCGAGCCTAAAATCGCATTAGGGCCGATACATGGTCACCTAGGTGTGGTGGTGAAGGGCGACCTGCGCGTTTCATCAGTTCTTGAGAAGAAGCGGCTGTTCAGCTTTTCGTCCCTCCACCGTCGTCATGGCCAAGGCAAAGTCAAGGTCGGTCCATGTCAAGAGAGAGCTACCTTGCGCACTCCAGCTGATCAATGAACGCTCCTCGCTTGCAGATTGGTCGTCGTCCGACTCCTCTCGACGTGAGCACCGCCTCGTTCCGACTCGCCCGACCGTCGCTCCCAGGGCTCGCGCGAGCCGGGCGTGCGCAAGTTCGACGGTGTGCTGACAAAGTGATTCATGCACAGCGTCGGGACAGGGTTTGCGTACATCGCACGCCGGCCAAGGACGGCCGAGAAAAAACTGGCCTTCATGAAGGTGCGTCCGCCGCCATGTCGCCTACTCGTGGTGCTGAGAACAGTCGTGCTGACCTGTCTGCACTACGTGTTCCTTGTGTGCCGCTTGCACAGTTTGACCCGAAGGGTGAGCCGCCGCAAAATCCTCCTCGGCACGATCTGCTGCCCCTTCTGATGCTGACCATCCCTTGCCTCCTGAGCAGCCGGTCGCCATGTCCTGTTCACCGAAGCCAAGCTCAAGGGTAGTTCATAAGGTAGCGCACCGGACTCGGAGGAGAGAAAGCCGGGCGCGGCCATGTCACCTTGTATTTCTATCGCAAGCCATCCTCGTGTCTCTGCTGCCGGATCACATGGAAGCCCGGCCGGTCTTGCTGCACTGTCGAAGAGCAAACATGCCTGCGAGCTCGTTCGTAGGCTCCTTGTGCAGGATGCAGACGGAAGCGGTGGCATGCACTCGAGGCCGCAGCCCTCCCAGCTCGACCGCTCGGATTGCGAAGACGCATCCTGGCAGGACCTTGAGAAGTATGACAGGTATTGCAGCAAGGTACGGTACAGCATGCATGAGGAGACAAGTTGCTTGCATTGAGTTAGAAAGAGGTAGCAGGGACGAAGGCGACGCCCGATCACGCGTAGTCTTGCGCGACGACCCGCGAGATGATGAGGTTCTGGATCTGCGTGGTGCCTGCCAGCGCATACGAGGTGTCAGTACGCGCTCGCTGTGAGGCGCAGGGGTCCAGGGAGGCTCGAGAAGCGGTTCCAGCGCCGAAATCCGCTCCGGAATGCGTTCTCGGAGCCGTTCGACGCTCGCCGGAGGCTCCCAGGACTCCCCGGGACGTTCGGGGACGTACCTTCGTACAGGGTATAGATCTTTGCATCCCTGAGTGTTGAAATATGATGCCAGGGCCGTCCAGTGGGTCAGCAAGCGTTCCGGCCGACTTTCCCCGCGCTTCTGGACCAAGTTCTCGATGCGCAGACCGTTCCGGAACCCGTGACGGGTCACTCACCGGTAGAGCTTCTCGGCAGGGTACTCAGTGTTGTAACCCTATACGTCAGGGGTACGGGATCGCGTCAGTTCCGCCGTGCCTAACTCCAAAACCGATCGACGCCCGCTAGAGCGATCGGATCGGACGACGAGGCCCACAGCGCGACTGACCGCTCCACCAAAGATCTGCACACACTTGTCGGCGTTCGAGACGGCCGTCTGCGACGCGTACGCCTTGGCGATCGAAGCGAGGTACGTCGTCCGAGGGTCGTTGTGGTCCTTGGCGAGCGAAGCCCGCCAGACGGCGTTCCTAGCGATTTTGTCAAAGATCCATCAGCAGCTCGCTCTTGAATCGGCGAGTGCGGCGGGGACAGCGCACCGCGAACACTCGACTCCGATGGCCATGTCGGCGAGCATCGTTCCGATCGCTTGGTGGTTGATGATCGGAACGCCAAAGGTCTTGCCTGTACGTTCGATCGCTCGCAGCAGCGAGTAGGTGTATCAGTAGTCACTCAGGCGAAGGATGAGCGCATCGTCGGTTTTGGGGGACGTACGGTCGTGGGCATACTTGGCCGCCTCGGCCAATGCACGCTGCGCAAGTCCGACCGCTCCGGACGCGACGAGCGGGCGCGTGATGTCGAAAGCGCCCATAGCGATCTGCGAGCAGACAATGTAGATCGAAGTTCAATATCGCGTGTTCACGCAAGCGACTGGCGGGCGGGAACGAGAAGGCTCACCTTGAACCCGTCTCCTTCCTTGCCGAGCAAGTTCTCCTTCGGGACGACCACGTTGTCTGCGAGTAGGACGACGGCGTTCAGCACCGCTCAATGAAACCCGGCAGGCGGATCGACTGGGGAGCGATGAGTGCGGCAAACTCACCAAAGTTGATGATGCGGGTGTCCGAGCACCGCTGGCCCATGTTGATCAGCTTGCTCTCGACGCTGTACGAGACAACACCAGAAGGGTTTAGCTGGCGGTACGGCACGCTTTGAGGGATGACTGAGAGCGTGGCACGTACGTGATTCCCGGCGTGTCGGCATCAACGATGAACCCGGACAAGGCGCGCGACGGCTTGCCCTCAGGGTCGGTCTTGGCAAGCACAAAGTACCACTGTGACTCGGCGTGGACATAGCGTGGCAACTCGTCAGCGGGGGGAGGCGGGACGCGCAAGACAGGTTTCAATCCGGTACGCCGACTCACGTTGGCGACACTGTGAGACAGTCGCTCGTCAGTCCATGAGCCCGATTCAAGACGAGAACGAGTGAAGGCAGGGAGGGCCCCGAAAACGCCAGACTCACGACCCGTTCGTAATCCAGCACTTGCTCCCGTTCAGGACATACTTGTCGCCCTCCTTGGTCGCCCGCGTCTTGATGCTCGCGACATCACTGCCCGCGCCCGGTTCCGAGACACCTGAAAACAATGGTGCAATCGTAGGTGTCAGCGTGTTTGATCCTTCGGACCAGAATGACATCGAGGCATCTCCGTTCTTGTCCCCAGAGACCGGACGGACGACCACAATACAAGGAGCCGGCACTTCAAAACGAATCAGATTACGCACCGTACGCGCACATGAGGGGCTCTTCCGTGAGCCGTCCGAGGTACTTGCGCTTCTGGTCGTCGTTGCCGGCGAGAATGACGGGAGCCGAAGCGAGACCGTTCGCTTCGATGGCTGTTCGCCATAGCAAGGCACCAAATATCGCATTCGATATGGTCAGTGGACATGTAATAGAAGCGTAACAGAGCGATGTGGTCGCGGACGAACCGGTTTGAATGCCCGAGCACCCGTAGGCGAGTTCTTCAGAAACGATCGAGGACGACATGACGGACAAACCGGCACCGCCGTACTGCGAGGGACGAAGAAAGCGTGCGCATCAGTGAGTGATCCAGTGCAAGAACATAAGCCCATCGAATTCGACCGCGTTTAAGGTCGCTCCTCGCTCACCTCTTCCGGGATGTGGACGTTGACGAGTCCCTCGGCGTGCGCCTTCTTGATCACCTCCCAGGGGTACTGTATGTCAAACCAACGGTCGCTATCAGCTCCTCGACAAAGAGGACAAGGAGCCGATAGAGCGTCCGGCGGCGGAATCCGCGGCGCACCTCCATGGATCGGTCGTATTTCGCCGCGACCGGGATCACCTCGTTCGCCTGCACGCCTCCACTCCAAAAATCAGCTCTCTGCGTGCTTTGGCGGTTTCCACGAAACCAATGACGCACGGTAAAGTTGCGGGTCAATTCGCGGAACGCGACCTGTTCCTCGGTGAGCAAGAAACTCGGCCCGCTTTCGTCCGGTCCCGAGGAAGCATTGGCTCGCGTCGTGGCGAAAGCGCGACGAGCTCGAGGAGCTGCCTTGAGCGCATAGGGAGCCCGAGTCGATAGGCGAGAGAACATGATTCGCCGAGACGACTTAGGTGGCGCGTGAAATCGGGACCGGCAGAGAGAGAGAGAGGTGACGATCGGCGACCAGTGACGGCGGAAGCGAGCAAGCGGGGTCGCGTGAGAAGGTGAGTCTGGCGATAGAGTGGGTACTAGCTCTGTGAGGCAGGCAGGCAGGCAGGCAGAGAGAGTGTGCACGTCTCAAACGTCCGAAACAGCTGGGCGAGTTCCGGCGTTCTCGTTCGGCCGACTAGCCGATTCCGCAGCACAGGCAGAGAAAAACCCTTGCCCCGTTCCGGTCACGTACGTCTGTTCGGTCTCTTTTGCTTGCATCAAACCAGGCCTACATGGTCTTCGAGTCTCAAGGCGCGTGGACAAAAGTCGGGTTCGGAGAGGAGGCGGCTTTTAGCAGGCTTCGCACGGCTTCCGACTTTGGCGTCGCGCTCGCCCTCTGGCGCGCACGCCCTCTCTCACTCGCACGGCAGATAGACCAAGAGGCTAAGGGGGACCCCTCCTGAGATGACGCGAGTCGTTGCGCGCGGACCGCCGACTGCGCGCAACCGCTTGACGGGAACCCAACGGATGGACCCATCTCGCGAGCGAAAGCATCCGTCCCTCCCCGATATTCAGTCACGATACACGAGCGACAGCGCGCAATCCGATCGTCTGGAGTGTAGGGCAAGTCGCATGACTCAAAGGCAAAATATCTCTCGCATGAGACCCGGAAAGCAGACACCGAGATCCATCCGGCGCGCCCACGGAAGCGTTCCGATTGCGGCTTCGCGCCTACGTGGCCTGCCTGCCGAGTCCCGTAGCAGGCTTGGGAGTGTTGGGTCCAGAGCAGAGAGCGTGCAGTCTCTTTGGTAGAAGCGAAGGGAGCGCGGGACTGGGCGGAGAACAAGCAGTGGGCTGGCACAAAGGCGCTGCCGAACGCCAGAAGCGAGAGCGTGTACGCAAAGCGAGATCAAGATTCGTGCCTGGCGTTGAGCACGAGGGAACGAGCGAATAAGAGTAGGACGAAAGGGGGTCGGGAGACATTTGCGCGAGGTGCAGGCGAGAGGGCGACCGCGAACCCGCTTCGTCTCGCTCCTGCAACAACTCGAGACCGACGAGAGCCAGGAGGGGACGGGGTCTACGGTCGAAAACTCTGCTTTAGATGGCGCCACCGCCGCCCGGTTCGCGGCAGCAACAAGCGTACGACGAGCTGTTTCGGCGACCCGCGCCTCCTCCGACGTCGTCAACGACGACCGCCGGACCTCCACCGTCGCACCACCGCCCGCCGCCGACCGCGCGACAGCCTGCTCAGTACGCGAACCAGGCTACGAGTGCAGGGCAGTATGGCTACTACCCGAGTCAGGCGAAAGGCGCGTACCCGTCAAGCGCGTCCCCGCAGGCGGCGCCGTACGCCCAGTTCGGCTTGTCTCCAGGGTACCCGCCGCCGCAGAGTCACCATCCAGGGCAGCAGCAGCAACAGCAACGGTACGATGCGAGGCAGGCTCACCCAGCCTATGCCCAGCAGCAGCAGGCTCCGACTCGCGCGGGACAATACCTGAACCAGCCGACCTCCGCCGCCGCCGTGCTGCCGCCGCCTCATCGAGGTCACACCATCGCAAACCCGGGCGCAGGACAGTACGCTACAATAGCCCACGATGGGAGAACAGCGTACGCACACGGTCCAGGAGCGCCGCCGCCAGGAGCGGCCCACCCGGGTCACGCGAGCCTCTCGTATTCCCGGTCGACCGGCGCGACCCCGGCCGCCTACTCCGCCGCCGCGCCTTACGCGCATTCGAGCGGGGCGTCATCAGCAACAGCTGCGGCTTCGTCTGCCGCCGCGTACTCGAGCGCACAGGCGTACCAGCAGCAGTATACCACCGGCCCGTCCCACGCGTCGATCCCTGGTTCGCCCGCGCCGAGCTATCACAGCCGACAGCAGCTGCAAGGGCAAGCACCCGCTCCCTCATCGAGCTCGCAGTACGGGCCCGCGAGCGGCTACTCGGCCGGAGAGTACGACTACAGCAAAATGCCGGCGAGTCCGGATCCATCTCGGCGGTCGAGTTCGGCAACTTCGTCCGGTGCAGCAGCAGCAGGCGTTTCGTCACGCCCGGGCTACGCGCCCTCGTCATCATCAGGTCCAGCCACGGCCTCGACATCGGCCTCTCTCTTCTCCCGGACTTCGACCTCATCGACGTCGTCCCTGTTGCCGTACGCCGCCGTGGAGCCGGGCGGAGGTGCCGTCGGCGGTCGGCACTCTTCAGGCAACTCTATCGCTTCTTCCTCTGGAGTCTCTTCGCTCGACGTCTCGCCGGCACGACACGATGTGCCTCTCCCGCCTGCAGCACCGTCGAGCGGTCGGCCTCCTTCCGGCGCGTCGAGCATCTACAGCTCGTCCGGCGCCACAGGCGGAGCTCCCCCGCGATTGCCCGAGATCAACCCCTCGACGCCCGATGACTTTTTCGGAGACTACTACGCGCCCCTGCCGGCCGGGGACGGCGTCACTCCGATGGCGATCTCGTCTGCGAACGGGACCGATACGTCGGCGCGCGATTATTGGAGCGCGAAGCGGACGTCGGTGGGAGGGGCGAGCATTGTGAGCGCTGGAGCGAGGTCCGTGACGCCGACCATCTCGTCGGCGACTCAGGGGAACCGGCGGTACTCGCCCGCGATGCGCGCCGAGGACGTGGACGGTTACAGCTCGACGATCCCCTATGGCGAGTCGCGCATCTGCTTGACACATCACGGTAATAGAACTGACCTGGTTTATAACGAACAGGCGCAGACTACGCGAATCACACCAATTATGACCGGTCAAGACGGAGCTCGGCCGACAGCGATGTCCGATCGCTCTACCAGCCCGGGCCAGCAGGCGGGTACGAACCTCGTTCGCCGGCCATGTCGAGTCTGAACCGGTCGTCCTCGTCACTCGCCTACCCATACGGGACGGGCAGCTCGTTCGCAGCGTCAACGCCGGCGCTGCACCCTCGCAGGTCGAGCGAGTCGTTCCGCGCCCTCCCGGCGACTGGTCGCGGCCCTTCCGGGTCGTATGCAGACGCACGAGCATTGTCGTTCACGTCGGTCGACCGGCCGGATCCGCATGGATTGGGGTTGGCGATGGGGAGGAGCCCGTACGGCAACGGCGGGCCGAGCGGAGGTGGGTACGACCCTTCGCTCGCAGCGTCGATGAACTCGTTCTCGATTTCGCACCCATCGCTTCCGTCGAGTGTGCGACCACCGTCGTACGGGTCGGGCCATGTACCCGGATCGCAGGCGCTCGTTCCGACGATGCGGAAAACGCCCGTCGTGTACCCGGCGCTGCTGTCGCGCGTTGCGGCGGCTTTCCGGGAGCACGTTGCCTTAACGGAGCGGGTCAAAGACGGTCTTGTGTACCAGGACGCGTTCGATGGACGAGACGCGGTCGACAAGATCGCATACATCATCAAGACTTCGGACCGGAATCTCGCCCTGTTGCTCGGTCGGGCCCTCGACGCACAAAAGTTCTTCCACGACGTGACGTACTATCACCGGTTGCGCGACTCGCCGAACGAGATCTACCAGTTCAAGGAGCGGCTCTCCTCGGCCGGCGCCAACTTTTCGCTACCGACTGATCAAGTCGCCCCTCAGGATCAGCTCTTGATCGCTCAGCATCCGCACGCGCCGTACTCGGCCGCAGCGCTCGCGCAGGCCGCGGGCGAGGCGCTCGGTAGCAAACGGACATCGTCGACGAGTCCGCTGCCGGGATCGGCGGCGGCTGCAGGAGGGTCGCCCGGCTCGTCGGAAGACGAGGCCGAGTTGCCGACGGGTGTTTTCACTCTGTTGACAGACTGCTATTCTCCGACATGTACGCGCGACCGGTTGTGCTACTCGATCGCGTGCCCGCGACGACTCGAGCAGCAGGCGAGGTTGAACTTGAAGCGGGAGGGGTTGTCGGGCGGTCTTGAGGACGTCAAGGGTCTCAAGCGGAGCGATTCGGTCGACAGCTTGACACTCCGGGTCAGTCGCGTCTCCATTTTTTCGGTCGCTTTGAGAGTTGGCTTGACTAACGAAAGTGGCTGGTCACTAGGAACCGGGCTCGCTTTGGATCCACTCTGTCCCGCAAGACGTGATCGACTCGACTTCCGACTCGGAGAAGAAGCGACAGGAGGCAATTAACGAGGTGTTCTACACCGAGCGCGACTTTGTCCGAGACCTCGAGTACCTGCGCGACGTACGTCCCGCGATTCCTTTCTGCCAGCCTGAGCGGAACCTGACCCGGTCCACTTGCCATGCGGCAGTTCTGGATCAAGCCTCTCCGGACGCAAAGCATCATTCCCGAGGCTCGGCGCGAAGACTTTGTCACCCAAGTCTTTTGGAACGTCCTCGAGGTGTACGCCGTCAACGTCCGCCTGTGCGAGCTCTTGAACAAGCGACAGAAGCAGGCGCACGTCGTCGACCACATCGCCGACATCTTCCTCGACATTGTTCCGCACTTCGGTCCTTTCGTCAAGTACGGTGCCCATCAGCTGTACGGCAAGTACGAGTTTGAGAAGGAGAAGGGCAGCAACCCGGCTTTCGCCAAATTCGTCGACGTGAGGCACTCTGCGTGATCTCCGCTCTGTTTGCGACGCGAGGACGCTGACGACAGAGCATACACCCAGGAAACGGAACGCTTGCCCGAGTCGCGCAAGCTCGAATTGAACGGCTACTTGACCAAGCCGACGACTCGACTCGCCCGGTACCCGCTCCTCCTCGACGCGTGCCTCAAGCACACGGCCGACGACAACCCAGACAAGATTGCGATCCCGAAAGTCATGAAGCTCGTCCGCGAGTTTCTGGCGCGCGTCAACGTCGAGACTGGCAAGAGCGAGAACCGGTTCAACCTCGCGCAGCTGGACCAGCAGCTCGTGTTCAAGAGCGGGGAGGCAGTCGTGAGTGGCGCGTGATGAGCATGTCGGCGAAACGCAAGAACACTCATCTCTTTCGAGCGCGACAGGACCTGCGACTACGGGACGAAGAGCGAGAGCTCATTTTCAAGGGCCCGCTCAAGAAGCGTGGCGGCACCCAGAGTGAGAGCGCCGAGCTGCAGGTCTATCTCTTCGACCACGCGATCCTCATGGTCAAGCAAAAGAGCAAGAACGAACAGTACAAGGTGTACCGCAAGGTGAGTCGGCGCTCAACGGCACACGCGACGGCTCGCCCCGCGCTCGTCCGGTTGCTAATTTACGGCCCATGCGTCCCTCACAGCCGATCCCGCTCGAGCTCCTTGTCGTCGCATCGATCGACGACGCCGCGAGTGCACGCGGTGGTGTTGTTCGCCCCAAGTCGCTCATGGCTCGCGGCAGCTCCAAATCGTCGACTTCGACTTCGTCGAATCAGCCACCTCCCGGAGCCGACAAGAACAAGCAAGGTTTCGCGCTCACCTTTATCCACCTCGGTCGGAGAGGGTACCAGCTCACGCTGTGGGCGAGCACGTGGACGACGCGCAAGAAGTGGCTCGACAAGATCGAAGAGCGGCAGAACGAGTTGCGCGAGCGGAGCTTGGTGTTCGAGACGCTGCCGCTCAGTGCAGGTTACTTTGTCGGCACGAACCGCTTGACTTGCGCTGCGCCCTTCGGTAGGCTCAAAGTCCTATTGACGCTTTACGTAAGAAGCGCGTGCTGACCAATCGTGGACGCAGACTTTGGCAATCGGGTCGTGTACGGGACGGACAACGGAGTCTATCTCGCCGACCTCCGCGAGAAGAACAAGGTGCCAGTCAAGGTCATCTCGGCGCCCAACGTCACGCAGCTCGACGTCCTCGAAGAGCAAGGCATCCTCATCGTTCTTGCCGGTGCGCACTTGCTCACATCGTCCCCGTCGCCCAAGTCAAGCCCGCACTGACCACCAAATCGCCATACAGACAAAGCAGTCCAGACCTTCTTCATTGATCACCTCGACCCCGGCGACGCGATCGGAGCGGCGAAGCGAGCCCGAAAGATCTCGGCGAACGCAACGTTCTTCAAGGCCGGGCAGTGCCTCGGCCGGACGCTCGTCTGCGTCGTCAAGTCTGGCAACGTCTCGAGTACAATCAAGACGCTCGAGCCGATCGACCAGCCGCGCGGCAAGAAGCAGCCGACGATCCGGAAGTTCTTGCAGGGCAGCAACGACAGCTTGCGCGTCTTCAAGGTGTGTCCGCGTTGTACCTCTCCAAACTACGGACAGCTTGCCGACACACAAGACTTGGCTGCTCCCCGTGCAGGAATTCTACATCCCGACCGAGTCTTCTTCCGTGCACTTCCTCAAGTCGAAGCTGTGCGTCGGATGCACGAAGGGCTTCGAGATTGTCGACCTCGAGACGCTCGACACGCAAGGCTTGCTCGACCCCGCCGATTCGAGCCTCGACTTTGTCCAAAAGCGCGAGACGGCCAAGCCGATCGCGATCTACCGCATCGACGGAGAGTTCTTACTGTGCTATGATGGTGCGTCCTCTGCGCGCCTGAATCTCCTTTTTCTCCCGAGAGTCGAGCAGGCAGCTGACCCCGCATCTGACCTCGCAGAGTTTGCGTTCTACGTCAACAAGAATGGCTGGCGTGCCAAGGGCAACTGGATCATCCAGTGGGAGGGCTTCCCGACCGCGTTTGGTGGGTTGGTTCCATTTGTTGCGGCTTGCAAGCTTCCGAGGAGTTGACGGCGTTTCTTCCAACAGCTCTGCACTACCCTTACGTCCTCGCCTTCGAGCCGACGTTCATCGAAGTCCGACACGTCGAGTCGGGCGCGCTTATGCAGATCATCCCGGGCAACAACATTCGGTGCTTGTTTGCCGACTCAAGGTACTCGGCCGCTGCTCCCGCCGCCGCCTCGTATTACCACCAGCAGCAACAGCAGCATCGGTATGCGTCTCCGTACGGTCAGCGGATGCCGCCTCCTCCGCCTCCGCCGCCTCCGAGTCGCGGAGGGATCGTCGTCTCGGACGGCGACCGCGCCTTCTCGCTCATTTTCAATGCGCCTCTCGACATGTAACGCTCGTTCCTCGCTCGCCCTCTCTCTCTCTTTCTCTCCCTGCGATCAGCCCACAAATGTCGTACACTTCCTCCTTGACGACTTACTCGATCCTGATGACGCTCCCCGATGTTTGTATAGAAGGTAGTCCTTTTTACTTTGCGCTCGAGTCTGCTCGCATCCCCCTTGCATCCACCTCGTTACTCGGACGAACGCGTGCCTGCTAGTGAGACCCGCGAGCGCAGAGGAGTCGGCCGCAGTTATAAGTGTTTGTCGTCGTGCAAGTCGGCCGACGGTTTGTCCGCTTTCGCTCACTCGCCGTGATACAACTCACGATGAGCGGCTTGCTCGACTTGATACGGCAACGTGAGTCCCTGCTCCTCTTCGGGCAGTGCCTGTCTCGGTAAGGCGTTCGCTGACGTCTCCTCCCCGCGCTCCGCGTCAATCCGCCGCCCCGCCTCGGCTCGTCGTCAACCTCGTTCCCTCGCCGACCCTGCAGGCTATATCGATACGCTGAGAGCAGTGCCTTCGAGATGGAAGGTCCTTATCGTCGATCAGTACACGCAGGCGATGCTGCACTCGGTGTTGTCGACGTATGATGTTTTGGAAGAGGGGATCCAGCGTGCGTCTCGTTTCACCTGCGCGGTCCAGTGCTCAACGGAACCCTAGAGGAGATCGAGAGCACTGTGTGTCGCTGGCGATAGACACGTGCTGACCGTATGACTCGTCCATAGAGGTGGACTTGATCACCAACTACCGGCAACCGCAGCCTCGTCTCGCTGCCGTCTACCTCCTCATGCCGACCTCTTTGAACGTCGACTTGATCCTCCGCGACTACGCACCTTCGCGTCAGCAGGAACCGACGGGCAAGAGCTCAAAGAAGCAAGCAGCGCAGGCGGGCCCACAGGATCCGCCCAAATACGCTGCGGCGTACGTCAGCTTTATGGAAGGTGCGGCCTTGGTTCTCCGCCTCAGCACACATGCGGCCCCGTCTAAGCCTGTCTTGCGCACAGGGATCAACGATGCCCTCGTTGGGCGGCTGACGGACGGTCTTCCGGAGAGCTACCTGCAAGGGTTGAAAGAGCTCTACATCAACTGCCACGGTCCGTCCGCTCGCCTTTGTCGTGTGCAGTAATTCAACCAGCTCACACGTACCACGGTCCTAGCGCTCGAGCCGCGGCTGTTTACGACGCGTTCGCCTCATTCGTTCTTCACGCTCTTTGCCCCGCCGGACGGGTCAGTCGAGCATGCCGTCGCTAGGTGGGAAGACGACATCGGCTGGACCGCTCGTTCGGTGAGTAACTACAATCTCTCTCATCTAGACGATGGCGCAAGCTGAGCATCGTTCCGCCGCATAGATCGTCAACGCGCTCGCGACACTCGGAGAATACCCCTTGATCCGATACTACAACCCGCCTTCGTCGTTCCACCCACCACTCGGACCGGGACTTGCGGTTGGGGAACCGGTCGGAAAGCGGTTGGCGGAGCGTGTCCAGGCAGAGATTGACGCTTACGCGCGGGATAACAGCAATTTCCCGGTGCGTCGGTTGGGCAGTCACAAATCGTCACCGCCGTGAATTACGTCCGCAGCAGCGCGCTGATAGATCGTGTGTCCGTCGTCTGACAGCCCGTTACGGACCCGCCGCGGCCTCGGGGCGTCCTCCTGATCACCGACCGGTCGATGGACCTCAACGCGCCATTCCTGCACGAGTTCACTTACCAGGCCATGTGCCACGACCTTTTGCGGATAGAAGAAGGACAACGCTACCGGTGCGCTTTTCTCGGTGGCCAAGAGGAGATATGCGCGACTCTGGAGAGCTGACTCTGAGCGCTTCACCGGCGCAGACACACCTTTATCAACGAGCAAGGCGCCGAGGAGGAGCAGGAAGCTATCTTATCGGACCAGGACAAGGTCTGGGTCGAAGTCCGACATATGCACATGAAAGACGCGCTCGACAAGCTCATTGCCGACTTCAAGGCGTACGCAGGCGAGCACGGCGGGACCTTTGGCGGAGCGTGCGTCGCTTTCCCCGCCCTCGCTGCTGGGGACGGCTAGCCGATCACTGACGCCGTCATGCACGTAGCGGTGCAAGCATCAACGACATGAAGGACATGCTCGCCAGCTTGCCACAGATGCGCGAGGTCAAAGAGAAGGTTCGGCAAATGGAATGACGGCGCTCGCCCCAGCACATACTGACTCGCCTGACCCTCCGCATAGCTCTCTTTACACCTGACGATGGCCGAGAAGTGCATGTCACTCTTCGACAAGAAGAAGCTTCCTGCGACGGCGAATGTCGAGCAGGTCAGTCGCCTCCTCCTCGGTTCGTGTTCAGACGCGACTGGATGGGCTGACTGGAGGATCCCGGGTAGTGCTGCGCGACGGGCGTCACGCCGGAAGGCAAGTCTCCTAAAACGCTCGTCGAAGAGATGGTGCCGCTCCTCGACGACCGATCTGTCAGGTAAGCGCGCACGCGAAATGTACCGAGTCTGGCTTGCATCGCACTCCCGACTGACTCTGCGTGTGCGTTTGCAGCGCCGTCGACAAGGTCCGCATCATCGCGCTCTACATCATGCACCGCGACGGCGTTCCCGAGGGCGACAAGAAACGGTTGTACCAGCACGCTCGGTTGGCACTCCACGAGATGGACGCGATCGACAACTTGACGCACCTCGGCCTGAACGTCAACAAGGTACTGCCGCGCAGGGGCCTTGTTCTCGCATGCGTACAGATGCTGATGCTATCTCTCGCGCCCCTGCAGGATTCGGGCAAGAAGCGGAAGCCGCTGTTCAAGCAGCGGGAGGAGGAGGATGCGTACGACATCTCGCGGTACCAGCCCGCCCTCCGCTTCATGCTCGAGGTAAACTGCTGCGACTATGTGCAGTCCTTTCTTGCCCACTTACTGACCCCATCCCTGCCTCGACAGTCGCAATTTGCGGGAACGCTCGATCCGAGCACTTTCCCCTACGTCCGAGATGCACCCGTTGGCGCGACGAAATCATCGGCGGCTGCGAGTGCGGCGCCTCCGACGACCGGCTCGCTTCGCAGTGCCCGTCCGCAATGGACCGCCCAGCGTACCAAGCGAGTCGTCGATGCGCCGCGGCAACGGGTCCTCGTCTTCATGGCCGGCGGCGCGACCTATTCCGAGGTCCGTGCCGTGTACAAGGTCTCGGAAGCTGCGAACAAGGACGTCTTTCTCGGCACGTCGCACCTCGTCACGCCGCAAAAATTCGTCTCGGATCTGGCCAACCTGGTCCGAGGCGGTGGAGGGTCGTCCCACACGAAGCAAGGGTTCCAGCCACTCCTCAAGGGCGGCAAAGCATTGCCCCCTCGTGCGCCGGGCATGCCTCAACAAGCGATCGACCAGCGGTACCCGCAGCAAGTTCAACCGCCTCCAGCTCCCGCTCCGACTCTGCAGCAAAAAGCGGCGGCGAGTGCCTCGGACGCGAGACGGCCGTCTTCGCTCGTCGCGAGCCTCAAGGGAAGCACCAACAGCAAAGGCTCGTCGTCGACGCTGGCGCCGGGCGCGACTCTGCAGCACTCGACCAGCGGCTCGTCTCTCGGCGGACAGTCGATGCAGAGCGCGACGAGCGACGGCGCTTCGTCTGGCAAGATCAAGAAGAAGGGATTCCTCAAGCGGTTAATGTGATCCGCCGCGGTCGAAAGCCTGACACGCCAACGTAGGCAAGGGACACGATTCCGTAGTTTCCCTCTTGACATCGTTTTGCGCGACGAGATACGTGGCTGCCAGACAGAAAAAGATGAAGAGACGATACAGAGCGGAAACGGCGGGAACTGAGCACTACCATAAAAGCGGGTGTAAAGCTGGGAAAGCGTGGGGCTGCATAGATGATGGGCGAAGGTGGATGAACGCCGATAAACAACTCGACCGCGAAAAGGAGAGGACAAAGGGAGAGAGAGACGGATCACGGCGAAACAGAGGCACGACGGGTAAATCTGGAGGAAGGGGAAAGAAGGGAGAGAGTAGAATAGTCGCAACAGGATGGCACGGCGGGTACGGCAGACAGCGTTGGGAGGTACGGCGAGAGAGAGAGAGAGAGAGAGAGAGGAGGGAAGAAAGGAAAGGACGCGAGGAGAGGGTTGAGAGGCGAAGCATTGCGGAGCGGAAAGGTTCTCGTTGTAGTTGGTCCCTCTGGATCCTAAGTGGCGCAACGCGTCGACGAGCTCTTTAATGGTGGGCAGCGTCGCCGCCGTTCGACGAGGCATAGAGCGAGCCGGCGTTCGAGCCCGCCGTCGGCGCCTTCCACGCATCGTTCCCGAGCGATCCGTTCCCAAGCGCGGGCGTCGAGCGTCCACCTCCCGCCGCCGGCGTACCCGAACGACTCCCGATCGGAGCCGGCGCCGAGCCAAACAACGCCGACGAGGCCGGCGCCTGACCGGGTGCCGGCGTCGTCGACGAAGCCGGTTGCGGCGTGTGCGTCTGCGACGGAGCAGAGTACTCGCTCGGGTACTGCTGCTGAGCGAGCTGGTGCGGGGGCTGAGGACCCTGCTGCTGACCGGTCGGAGGCGGGTACAGCGGCGCATGGTTGAACGCCGGCGGCGAGAACGGCGCAAACCCGCCAAACGCGGGCATGCCGCCGTTCCCACCGGGCAGGCCGATGAAGCCACCTCCCGGAGGGCTGAACGCGGCCGGATTCGGCGTGTTGTTGACGCTGCTGTTGGGTCCCGAGGCGCCGAGTCCGGCCGAGACGCCTCCGAGCGGGAACGCCGAACCGGTCGAGCCGGTCGCGCTCGCTGTGCGTTGCGGCTGCTGCGAGTAATCACCGGCGAACGCAGGTTGCTGCGGCGAGCCTCCGAACGGGGTGCCGGTCATACCACCCGCCGCCATGCGACCGAGCGGCGAAGCAGCGTTGTAGCGGTCCGCGCCTGCCCCGTTCATTCCGGGTCCGGCACCGGCGGCTCCCGCGGCCATCGAGTTCGGAGCAGCATAGCTCTGGTACTGCGGCGCGGCGAACGGGCTCTGTCCGGCACCGACGCCGGCGGCGGTGCTCGCGCCGCTACCGCCGTACGAACCGCTCGCCTGGTGTCGCATCGCGACGGGCGGCATGCCAGGCTGCTGCATACCGCCAGGCATTCCTCCGAGCGGGACGGGAGCGTAGGCGTACTGCTGGTGTTGCATCGACGCGGCGGCAGCGGCGGGCACGTACAGCACGTGCTGGGTGTAGGGCGAACCGGCGTACATGCCGGCGTGCTGGGCGTGAGCCGGGTGATACGGGTCGAGGTACGGCCCACCGATCGGCATGGCGAAAGGAGCGAGCGGGAGGTAGGCAGGCGGCTTTTGCATGCGAGCTTTCGGGTCGCCGACGACGCTGCGGCCGCCCGGGCCGGTCAGGTTGGCGGCCTGGAAGCCCTTCGGACCTTGCACGAGCTCGTACTCGACTTCCTCGCCCTGAGACGGAGGCGTTGTCCAACAGTCAGCGCGCAAAGCCAAGATCGGTGCAAAGCGTCAGACTCGTTCGGACGGGCGCCGTACTCACCTCGGCAAGCGAGCGGAAGCCTCCCTTGCCCGAAATGGCACTGAAGTGGCAGAAGACTGTCGAGCCCGAGCGGATGCGAGGCTGTCAGCAATGTACTCGGCGTCCCAACCCCGACTCGCCCAGCGCCAAACGCACCTTCCTGACCTCCGAGCGCCGTCGGGTCGTTGTCGACGACGAACCCGAAGCCCTTGAGACTGTCTGCAGAGGAGTCCCGAGTCGCCGTCAGCGAATCCAAGACGGGATGCGAGCGACAAGTGGAGGCGCAGGGACCCGGACTGACTGAAGAACTTGACGATGCCCCTCCTCCTCTGCGGCTCCTTGAGCCTGACTTGAGGAGGCGGACCCTGATGCAGAGGTGGCTGCATGACCTGGTGCGGTTGCAGTCCTCCCGGTGCCGCCGCCGCGCCGCCGTGAGCCGGGTTCGAGTCGGCGTTGACCGGCGCCGCCATGCCGCTGCTACTCCGTTCGAGCGACGACGCCGTCCTGACGTGCGATTGCGGAGGCTGGCTCGTTTCTTGAGTACCGTACGGTGAAGCGGCGAGCGACAAGCGTCCGAGGTCGAGGTCGAGTGCGGTCGACATTGCGGGCGAGAGAGACGAGAGAGCGACTGACTGACGTCGGGTCCAAAAGTCGCGAGAGCGCGATTCGAAAGAGCCCCGCTAGAGCTGCGTTGGAGAGTTACGAGCGGATAGAGTAGGAGTACCTCGCTACCTGACGAGGTCACGCGTAAGCTGCGCGAGCGGGTCGTACAGTCGCAACGGGGCGAAAGTCGACCAGAGGGTGAAAGGGCAAGTCTTGACCCAAAAGGTTGTACTGCTGATTCGAGGCGGGTACCGCTTACGACTGACAACCAGACAGAAAGACTCGTACTCAGACAGCCGGGGACAAGAGGCGAAGCGAGGCGAAACAGGGCCGGGAACGTTGTTCGCCAGCTTCGGACTATCGCCGGCTGCCTGCATGCGCGCTCAGCGAGGACCAACCTGAGACCTCGGACTTTCTTCTCTTATTTAATCTCGCCCCTGACTGCCCATATAGCACGCCTTTTACACGATCGCTACGAACCGCAGCATGCGAAACAGAGAACGATGCCGATCCAAGCTGGAGATTTCCTTTTCACACGAGAGCTCAGACAGACCCGTCCGGCTGGTCGCCCTCAACTTCGAGCGCCGCGCCGGGCACGTTCCCTTGGCCCTTGGACCGCTCGATGAGTTCGTCGAGCGAAGGCAACTCGTCGTCGCTGTTCCCCGTCAATCCTTGCTCGGGCCAATCGTTCGCCAACAAGGTCGATTTCGCCCGCAGCAACCGCTTCTGCGCGTCTTCCTCCTCGCCACCATCTCCGTCGTCGTCGTCGGCATCGTTGTCAGGAGCCAAACTCGGCGTGACTGATCCGCGGAGACTCGCAGCGTCTTCGGTCTCTTCGCGCCGGAACAAGCCGCCGTCCGGACGGTCTTGGAGCGCCGGCGCCGGCGTGACCGAGATCGAACTGCGCGCGGCGGTCCGACGCCGGTACGAGTCGGGCGCGACCGAGGCAGACAGTTGACGGACTTCAGTCGAGAGGCCGGTCAGAGGTTGCGCGAGGTCTTTCGGGTCGAGAGGCGGGTACGGTTCGACTCTGTGCCGCGCAGGTGACACGCGCGAGTTCAGTGGACCACGACCCCGCCACATTTCCCGACCATTCTGTCCGCTTACATGACAACGAGCGTGCGACCAAAGATCTTGTAGCTTTGGTCTGCAAGGCGGGGCTCGGGCAATCAGCCACCAGCCAGCTAAACGCTTTCAGAAAGCGAGACACGACGCGGGGGACGCACAAGTGACCTTGAGCGTCGGCTTGACGTCCTTGTCGTACCCTTCGTCGTCACCATCGTCTTCGAGCTTGACTTCGCCGAGGTTCCGCTTCTTTTGCGGGCTCGGCGCGCCGTCTTCACGTTCGCTCGAAGGCCCCGGAACCGGCGGCAAGCCTTCCTCGTCGACCGGTTCATCCTTGACGACAATCACGTCATCATCCTTTTCGAGTCCGAGTCCAAGCGTCGGCTGACCCGAGCCAAACAGGGGAGGCTGGCTCGTTGCGCGCCGAGTTCCCTGAGCTGGGCCGGCGGCAGCTGATGGACCGGGCGCCGCAGAACTGTCGCGGGGCCCGGTTCCGGCGACGACGACTCGGCGACGTCGTTTCCTCGCTCCGCCAAAGTCAGGCGAGCCAGTCGCTTCCGCTTCCGTCTTCGGCGGCGCGTAGAAGTGCTTGTGCTGGCGCGGAGCAAGGGGAGGAAGAGCGGGTCAGGTGGATAACTCCGACCCTGGGACGGGATCGCATCTCGTGCAACTGACCTTGAGGAGGACGACGTGCTTGTCTGACGATTTCCGGAAGAAGAACGCCATCTGATAGTCGGCTGTACGTGCGCGTCGCGCGGGGGGCAGGTATCGAGGAATCAGGACCTCTCTCGGACAAGCAGCAGAAGGCACGCGAGCCGAACCGGCAGACTCACTCCCTCGGAACACATCGACCTGGGTCTTTTCCCTCCCCTTGGTCTTGCTGGCGAGCCCTTCTTGTTCGAGTTTGCGCGGGATCCGGTCCCTCAGGGCGATCAGCATCCGTTCGAGGACCGAGTCCTGCACGGGGAAACCCTCGTGACGTCAGCTGTGAGCAGACGACAAGCTTGCACCGCCCGTGCATGCACGGTCCAAGGGCGCAGCAAAGCAGAAGCCACTGGGACTGACGTTCATCCACTCTACGTGCGCGGGTTCGAGGTACATGATCATCTGCAACACGGCCGTCGCCGAAATCCGCAAATAGTTGGACTGGCGAGGGCGGTACCCGCTCCGGCTCGGCGCACGACCACCCGTCGGAGCTTGCATCGTCGGTCTGTGCAGCTGGGGCGAGCGGGGAGGGTAAGAGAGGAGGGAGGGAGACCCTCTTGGGAGAGGCGCTCCACTTTTGGGAACCGCCGCGGTCGACTTTCGTTTCTCCCACACACCGAGCTCGGGCTGCGCATATACCTCACGCTTAACATCTGCGAGCGTCCGGAAACAGCGACGCTTTCGGGAGAGGCAGCCAGAACCGCAGGAAAAAGAGATACGAGGGTACAGGGGCTCGTGAAGGCAACAAGCAGGACGGCAGCTAAGTGACAGTTGACAGAAGGAGGGGTGGGATGCAGGGAAAAGCGCGCGGCGCGGACTCGAGAAGAGCACCAAGGGGAGGCAAGGGCGGTGGACGGCACGAGACGGAAGAGGACGTCCTAGTTCTCGACGTAGATCCGTTCGAGCGATGGCATCGTCCTGCGATTGCGAAAAGCCAAGCGTCAGCCCGGGTTTACAAGATAGTTCACGCTGATCGCGCATGCACGTAAAGGGCGATCGGATCCAGCACGAACAGGAAGGGAGAAAAGAAACGGAAAAGACACACCGGTCCCACGCCTGCACGCTCTGCTTGTGCATCCGGATCTGACCGTCCGCAAACGCGCCGAGGAGGACCTTCATCTCGTGCCTTTTCGTCGCGCGGAAAATGTCGTGCTCCGACAGGACCTGGTCGTTGAACGCGTTCGACGTCTCTTGCGCGTGCAGGACCGCTTCTTGCAGCTGTTTGCGTGCCGGGTCAGTATAGAACTAGGGAAGGGGACGACGCTGGAAAGGCGAGGCCTGTTGAAAAGGCTCGGGCAAGGGCGATGGTCGTGTTCGCTCCGCGCCAGCTCACCTCTTTGATCTTGGCGTCGAGCCTGAGCAACCTCGCCGCGCGACTCATGTCGGTCTCGCCGCCTCTCAGACTCTCGACCTTCTCCTTGAAGTAACTCCCGATCCCCATCCCGTACCCGTACCCGTTCGCGAGCCGGTCGCGCTCGACGACGACGTTGGACAGGTACGCGCTCAGCTCTTCGAAATCGAGTTGCTTCTGGTCGCGCAACTTGAGGACGCCCTTGAACGCGTGCGAGTACCCCAACAGCGAGTGGACGTGTTCGAGAAACTGTTCGGTCGCCGACGCCGAGTGGTCCTTGACGTTGGCGCCGAAATCGACGAGGGCCCGCTCGAACCGCATCAGCGGGTCCGTGATCCCGCTCTCGAGGTACCCCAACCCTTGCACCGACACGGCCAGGTCTTCGTAATCGCCGCTCAAGTCGCCCATCCGCGTCTTGGATCGGCCGGCGAGCCGTTCGAGCGAAGCGAGGCCCTCCTCGAACGAGTCGAGGTGAGTCCGGATCACGACGAACCGCTCGTCGGGCTTCTTCAGCTTTGTGAACGCGTTCAAGAGCGTGTCGGACAGCGTGTCGAGGACGCCCGTGTGGCTGTCGTCTTGCGATGTTGACCGCGCGTGGTGCTTGTGCTTGAACACATTCTGCAGGGAAATCCGCCAGAGAGAGCCTGGTCAGCTCCTGCAGGCAGAGGACAGGCGAAGTCGCCCGCGCAGTTGCGCGCGCGCGCGCGCACCCATTCTGTCGACTCGAGGAACGCCTGAAACACTTCGGTCCGGGACAACCGCGGATGCCGCGCCACCCGCTGCAAGAACCGCTCCAGACTGTCGTTGCCGTGTGCAAGCTGTCAGCGTCTCTGCCGCACAGAGTGGAACAAAGAGGGTGCCAGGACTGACTCTTGCCGCCGCCGTTCGATAAAGTCGGGACTGAAGCGGTCGCCAATGACGTACTCTGTGCCGACCGAGCGTGTCAGCAGGTAGAAACTCCCTCCCGGACTCTCGCATCCGACACGGGCCCCGAGAGTCCCCCCAGAGATCGCACTCGAGTGAGACGCACCCATGCGATGCTTATCGGGCAGAGGCGGGATGACGCAGGCGGTGAAATCATGCGTGAGGGCTCTCCTCAAAAAGACGAAATCGTGGAACCGGCGCCGGATCGAAGGTTGTTGGCTCGCATAGCCTGGCAAGTCGGTCTGCGTGGGGGAAGTTGTTTCGTGGCGCGTGTGAGAACCGTATGCGGAGCGAGGTGGAGGGAGGGAGGGACGACTGACCTGTGCGGTGACGAGGTACGACACAAACGTGTCGCTAGTCCCTTCGAGTTCTACTTTGCCCTCCCTGACGTGTACATCCCACACGCCCTGGTTCTGGGCGAGGTTGTGCCCGGCCGCCGTCGTCAGAGTTGCTGCCCCACTCGCGCCGTCGGCGTCTCGTCGTGCGCCGCCCGCTGTGGACCCGTGCGGGTAGAGGCCAGTGGACCCGGTCGAGTAAGCTGAATACGGGTCCGAGGCAGTGGCAGTACCAGCAGTAGTGGCAGCGTCGCCGGTTGCTCGTCGCTGCTCGCCGTCGTGGGCTCGACTCGAGTCTGTGCGATCCCACGCGACCGAAGCCGAAAAGTCGTCGTCTCCGTGTACAGAATCCAGCTTGGGCAGCGTTGCGTCTGTTGGCGGTAAGGGAGAGAATGAAAGCGCCGACGAGTCGTTGTACCGTCGGCGCAGTTGTCGAGGTGGAGCTCCCCTTGTTGCTCTGCTCTTCTCTTGTTCCGGCACGTTCGTCTTCAGCCAACCCTCGACAACCCGAAAGATGGCCGGCGCTGCCCCTCCACCCGGTTCCGTCTCGTTACAAGACCTCTCGCTCGACCAAATCTCCCAAGTCCGATCCCAACTCGAACAAGTACACACGCACCTCGGGCCACGCCCTTCAGAGCACACAATGCAGAGCTGACACGCGCGCCGCTGCAGGAACTCAAACACTTGACGGCCGCGTTCGGAGACTTGAAACAGGCTCAGTCGAAATTCATGGCGTGCATCGACTCGCTCGACTCGATCAAACCCGCCAACAAAGGCACGCCTGCCCCTCCATTGGGCTCAACGTGCATCTCGAGACTGACTTCCCCCGAGGCGCGTGCGCACAGACAAAACGATCCTGATCCCGTTGACGAGTTCGCTGTACGTCCCCGGCCGGATACAAGACGCCGACAACGTCCTCGTCGACATCGGGACCGGCTACTTTGTCGAAAAGGTGAGCCGCGAGCCAGGACCTCTCTCTCTCTCTCTCTCTCTGCGGTTCCTTCCTCGGCGGGGGGAGAATCGCTCTCTCCCGACTCTGTCGGGCCGGCCGTCCTCCTCTCGTAACCCCGCCAGGACCTGACACCCTCTCCACTCTGCGTGCGCACGCTCCTTTCCAGGAAACGAAACAAGCCAAGACGCTATACAACGCCAAAGTCCTCGCGTTGAAATCCAACCTCGCGACGCTCCAACAACAGATCGAGACCAAGCAGTCCAACTTTGAGGCGTGCACGCAGATGATGCGAGTCAAGATGGCCCAACAGCAACAACAGCAACAAGGGGCCGGTCCGGGGGCGGCAGGGGCAAGCGACGATTGAGAGAATACGGGTTTGGCCGGAGCGAGCGAGGTGGTCTTCTGACTTGCGCGCAGTGTACCCTCCCCCCCCCATGTCATGTTGTAACTCCTTACTGCATCCGCACATCTCGTGACTGTCAAGGATTCCCGAATGTGCAACTTGCGAGGGAGAGAAAAAGAGACAGAGGCTACAGGAAGAGAATCAATTCCTAAGAGTCGGGATAAGGATACAGGCCCCAATGATCACGCCGAGAGAGGAGAGAAAGAAAGAGAGAGAGAGAAGGCTCAGCGGCTCGCCTTGATGCACGCCGTCTCGAGCGCCTGGGCAAACTTGACCATATAACTCAGGTCGCGCTGCGAGAACTCGCGTTCGCCCCGTTGCGAGTACGCGCAGAGGACGTACCCCGTCCTGCGGACTTCGAGGACCGGGATCAAGATCCCCGCCGAGTACGACGACGCGGACGCGCCGTGCCGCGGGTTCTTGTAGACGAGACCTCCCTCGGGCGCTCGGAGCGCTTTCAGGTGCAGAGCCGGGTCGAACGCCGGCGCCGGGGAGGGGAGACCGTGCGCTGCGAGGATCCGGAACGAGTCGCCGCCCGTGGCCGACCCCGAGTCGGACCCGGACGAGGTGGACGATAAAGGTGGTGGTGCGGCGAGATCGATCGCGGCGAGGTACGTCAACTCGACTTCGAGCGCCTTGGCGAGCAACCGCGTCCCCGTGTCCATCCGTTCTTGCGCGTCCCGAGGGACCGACGAAAGCGGATCTTCCGTCGTGACACTCAACGCGAACGCCGGCGCCGATTGACCGCGCGACATGGCCGCCGCAGTCGAGTGAGAAGTCGGGCCGGCGAGGTCAAGCGTCGTCGTCGACGAAATGGTCGACATGGCGTCCGAAGTCCGGCGCGGTCGCGGAGGTTCGGCACTCGGAGCGATGCGCGAGTGCATCGAGGCGGCGTTCGGACGCAGGGGCGACATGGGCGGGATGGGCGGGAGGGGCAGGGAAGGAGGCGGCGCTGCGGGTTGCTGCTGCGAAGCGAGCGACAGGCTCGAAGCGCTCGAGAGCGAACCGCGACCCAGTGTCCGTGCCGACATCGCGCCCGACAGGGCCGAAGCAGACGATGACCCGTGCCGTTCCAACCGCGGTGCCGAACCGGTCACGAACGACGTCTCGAGCTGGGCCATCCGCGCGGTGAGGCGGTCGCGCGACCAGACCTCGATCGCCTCCGAGACTTGGCGCGCGAGCTCCTTGAGCATGCGGCGGTGCGCGGCCGAGAACTCTTTGCGCGGTTTCGTGTCGAGAATGCAGAGCGAGCCGATCGCCACGGTCGGGTTGTTCGGGTCGAGCGTCGGCGCCGTAATCGGGGATCCGGCGTAGAAGCGGACTCCTAATGCCGCAGTGGGCAGACCCTTTGCGAACCTGCACAGGCTAGGTCAGCACTTGCTACGGAGGGCGGTCACGAGAGTCCCTGAACGTACCGCCAATCTTCTGCCGAGTCGAGGACGACCATGCCGTCGTCGTCATTCAGGATAGTGTGACCACAAAAGCTCGCCGCACGGGGCAACACGTTGCCGACACCGTCCGGAACGCCGGCCGAAGCGAGGAACATCTGAGTGTCCTCGTCGAGAACGGTGAGGAGTCCAATCTCTGCCGAGAACAGCTCTCGGCATTGTCCGATGATCTTCCGGAACGCCGGGTGGTTCTCGAGCGAGTCGACGACGCCGCCACCCTCGACAGTGCCCGGCACCGTCGACGTGATGGACGGCGCCCGCCTCGGAGCGGACGATGCACCGCGCATCGAGTCGGCATCGCTCGCCGAGTAGCCGGAATCCGTCGCGAGGGTCGACGACGTGAGCGACGTTTCCATCGGAGTCGACAGCTCGAGCGTGCTTTGACTGTAGTTGCGTTCGTGCTTGCTCTTTTTGCCAAAGAGGTCGAGCCGATTGACCACGTCTTGCCGCAAATCCTCGTTCAACGGGTACGGCGCAGCGAACTGGCCTGCCTCATATGGCGTAGGGATGTTGTCTGAGCCGGCGACGACGCGAGGCGGAAGAGGGGGGTCGTTCATGTCGATACCGCCCTGTAGAAGGAGAAGATCAGCTTCTCTCGGAGCGGACAGAGGACCGGTACCTGTTCCGACTCACGGTGCGGTACAACTGGATGTACTCTTTCCAGCTCTTGGGCAAGAGGTCGAGCGGTGACTTTGATGTCAGCTTCTGCTTGACATAGCCGTACGCCCTCGTCGCGAGGCTGAGGGCGCCAAACCCCCGAGCCGTCCCTTCGACGTCCGGCCCGGCCGGAGTTTGACCATAGCCGCGGCCATTGTCGGAACGCTTGTAAATTGAAGCCGTCGTCTCGCTGGACCGTGACCGGCTCGAGAGACTAAGAAGCTTGCGCTTGAGGAACGATGGTTGCGAGCCTCTCGTGGCGGCGGGGCTACCTGGCGACGGCATCCTGGGTGGACCAAGCGAAAGCGCGGAGGATCGATTCGAGTACGGTCTTCAGGTGACCGAGGGGTCGCGTGTCCGAATCGTCGGGCGCCTGTTGTAGCGTCCGCGCTGGGCCCCCGGTTCGGAGACGAGCGGATACGGTCGGCGTGCAGATGAGGCGGCTTCGAAGCCGTTGCGAACGAGTCGGCTACCAAGAAGTCAATGCCTTTGCTTGTGCGCGAGCGATGCGGTTCCACGCGGGTCAAGCAGCTCAGTCGGAGAGCAAGGTGCTCGCGAGCAGTTCACACCGCGAGAAGGAGGGCTTCTTCTGACCAGCAACGGCCGGGCGAGACAGGGGTGGCATGCAGCTTTCGAAACCCACTGCCGGCATTGAGTGAGATCGCCGAA
Source organism: Rhodotorula taiwanensis (assembly GCA_002922495.1). NCBI lineage: Eukaryota > Fungi > Basidiomycota > Microbotryomycetes > Sporidiobolales > Sporidiobolaceae > Rhodotorula > Rhodotorula taiwanensis. Next base: position 127,435 of record PJQD01000115.1, read on the forward strand.
GATGCCAGGCACAAGGGGTTCGTCGCAGCTGAGCTGTCAGGCCGGCCGCCACGGAGGACTCGGAAATGAGGGCGAATCCAAGAAAAAGTGATCGAGCCTTGCGAAGATGCGCGGAGGCAGCCATCTAATCAGAGCCATTCCGCTAGTGCAGTGCAACGTGGACGCTAACGGAGTGGGATTGCCGCAGATCGTGCTTAAGCTTCCGATCATGCGCGAAGAGGCCGGCGAAGAGAGGGGCGGTCGACCGTTGAGTTTCGGAGGTCGACCCACGCGCGAGCGTGATGAGACACTTTCTATCACGCACGAGCGCGTCGCGACGGGCGCCGGTTACTGATTAAATCGCATACATTCGAGGGTCGCGCGGGCTGTACAGGTGCAACCTCGGCCTGCTGAGGGACTAAGCGCTTTGGCAGGTCGCACGTTGATAGAGATGTGAATCCTTCGTGCATCCCAGAAGCAGACTCTCGTGTCGGAGAGCGCAGAGAGTCTAGAGGGTCCGTAAACTCCGCGCAGCCACTTCGACTCCCGATCATACCCCGCCGTAAGGATGCCGGCCTTTGCAGGACTGCAGCTGTTGACGTACGGTCTCGGGTGTATCTACTCTGGTGAGTGCGGTGCGCGACTGACCGACCGTGACGACGGGCTACTGACCGTGAATGCGTCGCGTGCTAGGCTGGCGGCTCTGCAACGACCCGACCGGGTTCCTGCAGCAGCTCGCGCCCGTCCTCGACCGGCTCGAGCACCTCGCCAAGTCCAAAGCCGGCATCACGCTCGCCCGCGTCCATGCCTCGTCCTTCCAATCCCCCGGTCTCGCGTTCGCCGGGCTGCTGTTGATGGCGCTCGGCTACATGCACTGCATGACGGTGTACACGCTCGACGAGAAAGCGAAACGGAACAGCAGTGAGTGTTGTCGGTAAGATCTCGAAAGACATGCAAACTGACGGGCTGTTCCGCAGCTTCGGGTCGGCTGATCCTCGCCGCCGGCGCGTACTGGCTTTGCCAGCAAACGCCACACGGCTCCTCACTCATGGCTCTCTTTGGCATCATCAACCTCGTCAGCGGGCTCGCCATGGGGTTGTCCGTCGGCTTCGGAGATGGAAACGCTGTGGATCTCGAGATCAAGGAAAGAATCGAAGCGCGCAAGCGGGCGGCGGCCGCCGCTGCGAAGGCGCAACCTTCTGCAAGCTCGTAGAGGACTCTGGAATGACGTACGTACGTGCAGTGCGAAAAGAATGACAAGCTACAGCAGACGGGCGAGAAGACAGAACTCAAGAGATGCGTACAGAGGGGGCCTGTTCTTCCAGGGCGGCAGACGTATTCGATCCGGCCACCGGAGCTCCAGCAAAGAGAGGCGGTTCGACTTGGTCGCGATACTGCTCCGGGACGGGCGGGACCTCGGGCATGCTCGCTTTGGGCCTGACGAGGAACCGGCCGCTTTCGTCAAAGGCGACGCCGCCTTGCTCGCCGAGCTCGATCAAAGCTTGCTCTTCGCGCAAGTAGATCGACGGGAAGCGGTTGTCCCACTCGGGGGCAAGCGACGCCGACGACCGCTTGCGGTCGCGGTGTCTGCAGGACGGGGAAGACGAGTCAGTTCCTGTGCACTTGTCGAGCTGGCCCTCGGGAACAAACCTCAGAAGCGCCGAGACAGGCATATTCGGTTCGGTCGGCGAGAGGTCGTCGACGACGCCGTTCGACGAGCTGTGCGACCCGAATCCGAAGCTGCTCGCATGTGAGGCAATCGAGAAGCGATTCGTCCGGAGGTCGTCCAGGACTTGCCAGACGACTTCGCCGGACGGAGCACCCGAGACGCGAGCGCTGCGAGCGCCCCCCTCACTTGCACGGCCGTCTCCGGATGGGTCAAAAGTTGAGCCGGTACTCAGGTTGAATGGACCCTCGTTGTCGGTCTCGCCTCCTTCGTGGGCGTAGTAGTCCAAAAACGACGCGGCGTAATCGGACGTTGCGCTGCTGCTCTGACGAGACCGATCGCTCTCGACACCTGGAGACCGGGGCGGGGCCAAAGAATCGGGCTCAGTGCCGAACCGAGCTGCCGGCGCGAGCAGCAGCGAAGGGAACTTTGTCGAGACCGGATCCGCGAACCGCGACGAGGTGGTCGAGAGGTGCCGGTCTTGGACCGTCTCGAAGCCGTCAGGCGTGGCGACGTCGGCACGCCGCCAAGTGTGGTCGGTGCTCGGACCGCCCATCGGCTGAGTGTAGTGATCCAGACCCGCTGTGGTCTCGGAACCGTGGGAAGCTTCACGTCCTCGCGACCACTGGCCGTGATGATCGACCGTGCTGTGTCCGCCGGCGCTCGAACCGACGCTGCCGTGCCGCGTGTGCGAAGACGTCGTCGGTGAGCCCGCGTAGGCCGAGTTGACCAGCTCCTGAACCTTGTCCGGGTCGAGTCCGAGCCCTTCTGCCGCCTGGCGGAACCGCAGCATCGATTCGACCGAGTCCCGGGGCAGATGGGTCTTCTTCGGCGACGCGCTCGGAGATGAGGCGTCGCCCAGCCGTCGACTCTGACTCGAGTCGCTGCGACCGAAACCTCGGCGGGGGGAGAGAGGTGCGACTGGCGAGAAGGCATCCGCAGGCGAACCCTTCCGTTCGCGTTCGTCCGCTGACGTGCTTTGTTCGTCTTGAACCGTCTCGAGACGAGCAGTGTCCTCTGCTCCGAATGTCGAGCTCGTCGAAATCGGCGCCTTCCCTGTCTGCATGACCGATGACCGCTTGGTCGGAAAGACAGTCGAAGCAGGGATCTTGCGCGGCGAAGAGCGAGGGGTGCTCCGGCTGGGAGACAACGTCACGACCGTCGACGGCGTTTCCGGTGAGCCGGCTGTGGCCGAGAATTTGGCTGTTGCTTGCTCCGGTGGCGTGACAGGTGCTTCGTCTGAACGCCGAGGTCGGGCAGGGCTCCGGCTTGCTGACGGCCCGCTGTCATCGACGGCGGTCCTGCCATTCTCGCGTTTCGATAGGAGTCGCCTGAAGCGCGAGCCGATACCTTTGGTTTTCGCAGCGTCGGCCGAAGACCGCTTGCGATTCCGCTGCGGCGACGAATTTGGTGACTGATCGGCCTCGTAGTTTGACAGGATCTCGGGGGCCGCGATCGGGACAGCGGGTATATTAATCGGTCCGGACACCAGCTGGGGGACAGAGATCGACTGCTTGCGGATCGATCGCGACTTGCGAAGGGGGCGGGCCGAAGGAGATGCGGGTTTTTGTTCCTTGAGCGCGGTCGTGGCGAGCTTGGCTTGCTTCTCGACGTCTCGGACGAGCATGGACGTGGCATGAGAGCGATTCCGAGGCACACCCAAGCGAGGTGTCGCGCTCGCCGCCTCCGTCGGCGCCAACTGTGCGGCATCGCGCGCGTCGTCGACTCCTGCAGAATCGTCCACAACCGCCACCCCAGAGATTGAGCGGTCGTCGTCGATGCCACTGGGGCGCTCGCTGGGGTCCTCAGGGGCGGATGACCTCTCGCTGACCTCCTCGCTCAACGGCGAAGACTCCAAAACCTTCACGCCAGGTAGGCCGTCGAGCGTTGCTGCAGCCGGATAAGCGAATTCTCGCGGGTCGACGGCTGCAGATGACCGTCAATTAGCCACAGACTCTGGCAACCTTGCGAGGGACAGTGCTCACGGGAGGCGACCAAGCTGCTGTACTCGAAAGCATCAGAAGGGGAATTCGTCGAAGCAGATAGGACCGATGAGGGGCTCCGAGTCGACTGATACGTCTGCTGGCTGTTCTGCGCCGTCATCGCCGCTGATGTTGGACTGAGGAAAGAGGAAGGCGACGGCTTCTCGGACTGCGAGTAGGTCGCGGCGTCTTGCGCAGGGCGTGATTGGAAACGAGCTGCCTCGACTTGTTGCGGTGAAGGTTGGGTAAAGTCGGTGGCGGGAAAGTCATCGAGGCCGAGGCCAGACAGTCGCTGATTTGCCTCGTCGACAGCGTCGTCGCGGAGAGTCTCTTGACTTTCGCCGTTTGGACCCATCACCCTGTGGCGTGCCGGAGACTCTGGTTTCGCAGGGGCATCGGTGGCGGGGACTGCTTCGCTACTCGTACCGCCAACAACAGGGCTGCGGGTACGAGAGGCGGCAGAGCGGACCAGCCGCTCCTGAATAGCCATCACGTCTTCGCGCGTCAGCATCGAGTCGTCCCCGGCCTCGTAGCTGGACGCTCGAGCGCCCGGGCTGCCCATCATCTGCAACAACTCGTTCGTCGTGCGCCGATGCATCTCATCTGAAATAGGTCGGACAGCCGAAGACGTCTCAGGAAGGTGACTGCTTTCGGCGCCTGTCGGGCCGTCCTTGTCGTCCGATGTCGGCGCCGTCGTTGCCCAGTCGGGTTCGTCCTCCGTGAGTGAACCGCTCGAGCTAGGGATGTGGCAGCTCGAACCCTCAGTGCGAAGCGTCTCCAGCGATTCGCGAGGCAACACGGCCTCGTGCGTCGGGACGAAGCTCGCGCGTGCATCCTCCGGATGGCTCGGGCCGCGATTCTCGGTCGCGGCGACGGCCCCGCTCTTTGGGCTTTCGATCGCCTTCGAGTTCGTCGGAGGCTGTACCGCATCGCCTTCCAACCCGCCTTGCGCGAGACGGTCCTCCGCTCCTGCCGCCATTGGCTGCGGCTCCTCACCGCGCGGCGGCGCCTCATCGGTGGAATCGACGTCTACCACAGCGCTATGAGCCACGCGCGGGGGCACGACAATGGGCGGCGGGATTCGGGGCGTGCCGAACAAGGGCAGGGCCGAAACGGCCTTTTTATGCGGCCGCGATTCGCTCCTGAAGAGCGGGTCGAGTTCTTCTGCCTCGCTCGTCTCAGGAGACAATCCAGAGATGGTATCGAACCGGTGTGCTGCGGGCGAGTCGAACGTGTTCAAGCCGCGCAAATCGGATTCGGTGACTGGAGAAATCGGCGAAGGCGGCACCGTGTCGCTTGCCGGGCCGATCAGCTCAAAGAGCTGCTCATCGCTCGAGGTGACTCTCCCGCCGGCGGATGGTGGAGAGGTAGTCGGGGCCGCGACGACCGCAACTTCAGCGAGTTCGCCCTGCATTTCCGATTCCGGCGCATCTCCAGACTGAACGGGGGAGGTCGGCCTCGGTTCAGCACCCGACAGCGACCGCAAGCTCTCCCGCTGACCGATGGTCTCCAGGTTGCCGTGTTCCGCCGTTCCGCCGTAGGCGTCGTCGGCGGTCTGCACTTCTTCGAATGCATCCTCGTCCTCTTCGTCCTCGGTCGTCCAGGACATGCGCGTAAACGTCTTGCCGAGCTCGACCTCGATAGCGTCGAGGGCGTTCGAGATCCGGTGTAGCTGCTTTGATGAGAGAGGAGTCGTTGGCGTTCGCGGTGGCATTGCGGGATCAGCCTGCTCGGATCCAGCGGAAGGCTCGCGGACGGCATGCGGAGGCCCCGGTCGGCTCCCGTTACCGTCGGAGGGCCCGCCTTCGATCAGGTCTTTCATCTCCGTGACCTTCGGCTCGCTGCGATCGTCGGTCTCGAGAACCGGGGCTTCTCCAACAGCCTTGTCGTCGTCGTCGTCGTCGTGGGCCGGCGCGGCAGGAGGCGCCAGCTCCGCTCCGTTTACGGTTTCGTTTAAGCCAGAGCCATGTGCGGTCGAAGCGTGAGCACTGGCGGCAATGCTCTGCGCGGACGAGCTTCGAAGCATCTTGAGATCGCGAGCGTCGTGGGTCCGGCCGCCAAACAGGCTGTTGGTCCCCTTTTGTACGCGGTACGGGTAACCCTGCTGAGAGGAAACCTGCGAGCTGGCTCCCGACGAGGGTTCGCGAGACAGAGGTACGGAAGTGGGCGAGCTGGCCGACAGGCCGAGAGTCCCAGAAGTGGCGGACAAGGAGGAGAGATCCGGCAAGGGCGGAACGGGCGGTCGCGATGGAGAAGACTGCCGTGACCTTGTCTCGTCGTGCAACGCGCTCAATGAAGTGCGCGCGCTGTCGGGTTCTCGCGAGTCGGCCGAAGGGACAGAAGCCAGCGAGAGCGAATCGAGGAAGGCCTCCTCGTCTTCGATCGTGCTCCAGTCGATGCGTTTCCGTTTCGGAGGCGGCGCCGTTCCGCGAGCTGACTCGCGCCCGGCTTGTAGGCGGTACTGCTCGAGGACGGCGTCGACTTCGTAGGTCGTCAGGCGTCCGGTCTGCCTCTGAAGGCTGCGTGCACCTCGGTGATCTGTTCAGCGTCGCTCTCGACTCCCTCCGCCTGCGCCCCGACTCACTCGAGGTGGTCCTGCATCGTCTTCAAGTCGACGAGTTGGCCGTCTCGACCTCTCAACAGCGAGAATCGGCGCATCAAGTTCGGCTGCGGTCAGGCCCCGTCCCCCCGTAGTCAGTCGCTCGCCCGCCGCCTCTATGGCTCTTACAAGAGGGCTCACCAAGATCAACGAGGTCCTAAAGTCGTCCATCCCTGGCAGTTCGACCTTTGGCGGTTCTCCTGCCGGCGTCGTCGAGCCGTTCTTCGCCGTCGCCGCCTTTGCCTCGTCGCCGTCGCCTGCTGTCGCCTCGCGCTCTGCTCCCTTGAACGATCGCCTGCGGGCGTCGCTCTTGCGTCGAAAGCGGTTCATAGCGTGCACATCAAGGAGTCAGGTGCCAAGGCAATTCCCGATAAGAGGGAGCGCGCAAGACCGTTGGAATTCTCCGCACACTTGCGCGTGACAGCGGCCCACCGATGACGCGCAACCCCCCCGAGAAAAGCGTTTTTTCACGCTTTGACGGCGACAGCACTGTCGGAGCTCACAGGACCAGAACGCGTCTTGTCTAGTTGCAAAAGATTGCAAATGCCGTCCGGAAGCTCGTTGCGACGAGACCGGAGAAAGTCTAAAGGTAGAACTCCTCGACCTGGTACTGGCCAACCTCAGCGTGCTTCTCCTGCGCCGCGATCCGCTTCTCCATCGTTGCGCCGAGCTCCTTGACGCCAGTCGTCGTAGCTCCGGTGCCAGCAGCCTTGGCCTCGGCCGCCGCCAGAGCCGCGCGCCGTTGTTCCTCCTTCTTGGTCGAATAGATTGACAACGCGCCGAGCAACGAGCCCAGGTCGGTCGACATCTCGGTGTGGCGCGCGACGTGCTGAGACAGTCGGCGGAGAAGTCGGTGCGATTGCCGCTGGAGGAGGAGGGTGACAAAGTGGGCGTCGAGAACCGCTTGGACGAAAGGCACAACCTGCACCCGCCCCGCGTCAAGGTCAGATATGGCTTAGCTACCGAACAGGGCCAAGCAAGACGTACCTGGTCGAGCGCGGGAACGTCCTCATCCCGGACCGCCACCTTGAAGACGTCGATCGCGACCGTCTGGTGTCCCTTGCCCTTCCGCTTCCGCTTCTCGTCCTCGTCCTTGGTTCGGACCGGTTCCGCCTCGTTGAGCCAGCGCTTGAGCCAGGCATCACACTGCTCGAGCACAGGTACAGCATCCGACGGCGACAGCTGCTTCTGCAGGGCGGACCGCAGGGTCGGACCGGTGTACGGAGCCTGAAGAAACGCGGCGAGGAAGGTCGGCAGGCGGGGTGCAGAGCACGGGAGTGCCGTGACGTCGCTATCGACATCCATGTCGGCGTCGTCGTGCGCACTGCTCGAGTCGCGCACCACGGCGACGAGCAGCGAGACGAGGGTCGACTCGGAGATGTCGGACACAGTCCGCAGCGCCTGCAAAATGTTTGGCTGCGAGGCGGATGCATCAGTTTCCCGAGTATGGTGACTTGTTCCAGTACAAGTGCGGCGCCACTCACCCAATCGCCGGCACGTGCGAGGAACCGCGTGACACCGCCTTCGACTTGGTTCTCGCCGACCAACTCCCGCCCGAGCAGGTAGCCGACAAGCTTGGTCGGGTGACGGTAGACCGTCGCCTTGGCTTTCGGTGCGTTGGATGCCGGCGCAGCGATCTCGAGAGACGTAGACGCGTCGGCGAGGGGAACAGGGAAGGAGAGGCGCAGGAGGGCGGTAACAAAAGACGAAGGAAGAGAGGGCTGCACCAGGCACGAATGATCAGTTCAGCTCCAAAGAACGCGAAACGGGTCATGGACTGAACGAACCTCGAAGCGCTCAACCTTGTCGACGGCTTCCTCCCAGTCAAACTCCTTGACCGTCTGACCCATCTCGGCCTCGATCTTGTTCCGCTCCGTATGGTACCGGTACCGGTACTTGTCGTTGACGCCCTTGATCCTCGCCGCCGTCACGTCCTTCCAACTCTTGCCTGACCCTGCCGCGGCCTCCGTTCCAGGTCGGATCGATGCCCCCGCCGCCGCGATCGCGCGCTCGATCCTCCGTTTCGCAACCTTGTACCTCGACGCCTCGCCCTCCTCAGGCTCGGCCGCTCCTGCGTCACCGCTTCGCGTGAGACCCGCGATCGCCGCGACCCGGCGCTCCTTCTCCTTCTCCATCGCGAGCCGGACCTTGTCCTTGTTGTACTCCCACAAGCGGTCCCGCTCTTCTTCGATGTAGGTGTCCCAGCTCGACTCGGCTGAACGGACCGCCTTGTCCTGCTCCTTGGTCGAAGCGCCGACCCGGAGCGGCTCCAGCGCATCGACGAGCGACTCGAGGAGCTGCTCCCGCGCAATCCGGCTCTGCTCGAGCAACGCCGCCTTCTTCTCGTTGCCGGTCCGAAGCAGCTCCGACCGCATCGGTTCGGCCCGTCGCGCCTGTTCGAGGATAGCAGCTCCACTGCTGCCAGCTGAAGTCGAAGTCGAAGCGGTCGCGTTGCTTCCACCGGCGCTCGCGGAGGTGGATGGCGACGCGACATACTTGGCTGTCAAAGTATGCTTACCGACCACAGCCGCGAGGACTGAAGCGCTCGGCAAGCCATTCAGGGGCAATCCGAACAGGACAGTCCGCTTCGCCGCCGACTTGTCGTCGATGGTAGCCGATGTCGCCGCCGGCTCGATGACGACGATCGCCGTCCTCCGCCCGACGCGAGACAAGGAAACGGCGAACCCGTCGACACTGGCAGCGACGGCTGAAGGGACCGCCAACTCGGTCGAAGCGATGACAGAGCCGAACCGAGTGTCCCAGTACGTGACGGAGACGGACGGCGGTTGGCTCGTCGAGTCGCTGGCGGGTGAGCGAGGTCGTGGCGAGGCGAGGGCGACAAAGGAAGAGTGAAGGGCGAGCAGCGCAGACCGCGCGGGGGAAACGGCGGTGGGAGAGAGCGGGATCGACTTGACAAAGTTGAGGGCGAGGGGCAAGATCGCAGCGGTGTCGTCGGCGTTGTCCGAGGAGGCGGCAGGGAAGAAAAGCGCATGGTACGCCTCGAACGCGAGCGACTCGGCGAATCCGAGGCGGTGAGAGGAGAGGACTCCGGAAGCGTCTGCGAAACAAGACGAAAGTGAGCCCGGCTGGCTCGAGCCGAATCCAGAGTGACCCGGGAAGCTCACCAAGTGCAGTGACAAAACCCTCATCGCTGACGACGACTTCTGACGCTCCCGGTACTTCGACTCGTCCGAGCCTCAACAGCCCTTGCCGCGGCTCAAACTCGTCCGGAACGCTGATCGCCGCGTCGAGCAGGACAAGTTCGACCTGGCAGATCCTCGAGGTCTGTGTCGGCTCCGTCGAGGCCGCTGACGGCCCCACAGACTCGGCTGCGTCAATGACAGCCGCAGCAGAGGGCCGCGCCTGCTTCTTGTGCTTCTTCTTGCCGGCGCCAGTCAAGCTCGCCTCTGCAGTAGACGGAGCTGCGGTCGCCGCGGCCGCGTATGTCCGGACGATGAACGCAAGGTGCGGTTGGGCAGGCGCAGGCGGAAGCGCGGCGAGGAGGGAAGACGGCACGAAATCGGACGAGGTGGTCGAAGTGAGCGGGACGACGCGCAGAGTCTGCGACGACAACGCGTTTGCGCCAGACGGCAGCGGCGGAGCTGCCAGGGAGGACAATTTGGTGAGGTCGTCTTGCGGCGCGAGGGCGAGCGTGCCCGTTTCTGAAAGGAAAACGATGTGCTCGGGCAACGTCCTCGGCGCCACGATTGAGGCGAGCGGTTCCGAGATGGGCCAGACGGCCTTTGGCGCGTCGGCACTCCCGGTACTGCCGTCCTTGTTCTCGTCCTCGTGGAAACACCATATCTCGCCTGCCCGTGCCGTCGCATCGTCGTTCGCCTGCTGCTGGAGAGTGCTCCGGACGCCGACCCAAGTCTTTCGGAGGCTCTTGACGCGGGTCGATTCGGACGCGGTCTGCGTCACTGGAGTCGATCTCGAAGCGGGAGCTGTGCACGGAGCGAACGAAGGTCCGACCGAGATGGACGCGAGCGGCGTCTGGTCGTCGAGGTCGTACACGGCGAGTCCGACTCGGGGCGACGCGATCGCGACTCGGTGATCAGTCTTGGCGTTGCTGGTGTAGTTGACGCAGGTCGCCGTCGTCCGACTGGCAGCCGTTGCCGTGGTTGCGCCCGTGACGGCCGGCGCAGGGAACGAAGCGACGACAAAGTCGTCAATCTGACCACCGACGAGGCTCATCCTGTGGAGCCGTTTCCCTTGACCAAATGCGCTCGTGCGGTCTGAAGCAAGCTGAGTAGGGTCTGCCTTGCGCACTCGAGCGCCGTGCCTCTTTAGTTCCCAGAGTTGTCAAGTTCGGCAGTTCCCTCTGAGCTCTGCGGGCAAAGGGGAAAAATTCGCTTCAACGCTCGCTTCGGAATTCAAGCGATCGACCTCTTTATAGGGTAGTTGGCGCCGAGTCACTCGAAATCAGTCACCAAGGTACTCCTACCTCGTCCACGGAGCAGCTGTCGTCGGAACACTTGCATCTCCGCGGACTCCACTCTTGGTTTCCGGCCTCCACTTTATTCGCTCGATCGCCGAAGCTGTGCCGAAACGATTACGTCGGCTCGCTTGAGGCTTTCCAGCCATAGCACAAAGCACCTGCTCTACGTCTGCTCTCCCCCTTCTCTGCGCTTGACCTGCTGTCCTACTCGCCAAGACCCTGCGGCATCCAATGGCTTCCATCGCTGCATCTGCTGCGCGGACGACACCCGTCCATCTCGTCACCGTCTTGCATGGCCTCTGGGGCGCACCACAGCACGTCAACTACATCGTCGAATCCGTCACGAGGCAAGCGGCGGCCGCTACTAGGACCGGCAAGGACCGCGGTCACACCCCCGCCACAAAGGTCGTCGTCCTCGCTCCCAGCACGAATGCCGAATCGTTCGCCCACACCTACGACGGGATCGACGTCTGCGCCGACCGCGTCCTCGCTGAAATCGACGCCGAATGCAAACGGATCACGACCGAGGACCCGTCGGCGCGGATCGCGAAATTCTCCATCGTCGGGTACTCGCTCGGCGGGTTGATCGCCCGGTTCGTTCTCGGGTTGCTCGACTCGAGGCAGCCCTCGTTCTTTGACCAGGTTGAACCGGTTCACTTTGCGACGTTCGCGTCGCCTGCGATCGGGATCCCTCACTACGAGACGTTCTGGTCGGGGACGTTCAGATTCCTCGGCAGTCGCCTCTTGAGTCGGACCGGGAACCAACTCTACGAGCGGGACCGATTCCTCCCCGAACGCTTCACCGAGAACGGCAACACTCCCGAACAGGACCGCTGCAAGACCGGCCTCGGGCGCTACCTCCCGCGCGGCAAGGAAAAGGCCGAACCGCTGCTGAAGATCATGGCGGACCCGCGGTACTCGTTCCACCAGGCCCTCCTCAAATTCAAGCACGTCGACGTGTTCGCCAACACGGTCAACGATCGGACGGTCCCGTTCCCGACCGGCGCATTCGAGGCGCACGATCCGGTGCGTGTCCTTTATCTCGCGGCAGTTTGTACACTCAAGCTGATAGTGACCGCCCACAGTTTGCCCTGGCGCGAGCCCAAGCGAAGAAGGCGGCAGATGCGCGAGGGGACGATCCCGATGCAGTACCCGATATCAGGGAGGGCGGCCTCGAAGTGTGAGGATTGCGTTTTGGTCCCGGTGGAAACGCGACACCAAGCTGACTTTTGGAAGCACGCTATGCAGCCACCTCGTCAGGAGCACGCCGCTCGTCGAGTCGTACGGACCGCCGGAAAAGCCCTTCGTGCCCTCGCCGGAAGCGCTCGCCAAGAATAAGAAGCGGCGGTTCCGACTGCGCCTCCCGCTCCTCCTCCGTCCGACCACCTACCCGTTCTCGCGTCCCGTCTCGCTCCTCGTCATCTGTTTCCTCCCGATCGCACTCCCCCTCTCTGTCGGGTTCTTGATCACCCGCTTCGCGCTGCAAGGGCGAGAGTCGCGCAAGCGGATCGCCACCGCCAGGAAGGAAAAGGGGGAAGGGCGAGAAGGGATGTTGATGCGCGTCGGAGTGAGGATCGGCGAGATTGCGGAACAGGTCGGCGGTGACAACCCCGAGTACGCGGCTGATCTCGAGACGAGCGAGACGGAGGAAGGCAGCTACGAATCGGAGCGCGATCAAGGTACCGGCGGCGACGGGAACGGAAACGGAAACGGCGAGGCGTCCGAACGGCGTGTCGTCGGGACAAGAACCCCTGCATCGGCCGCCTCGACCCCTCGGACCTCCTCCGCCGCCTCCAGCGCTCGGTCTTCCTCGCCTCTCATCCCCGTCTCCTCTGCATCCCCGGCTCCTTCGGCTGGAGCTCCAGCAACGACGCGCGGTCCAGCTCCCACGGCCGCGACTCTGGCCGAAGCACGCAAACTCCGCACCGACCCGGCCCTTTCCCCGTCTCAGCTCTTCCAGCTCGAGCACCTCAACGCGATCCCGCAACTGCGGAAGCACTACGTCTACTTGCCGCATGCTCGCAACGCGCACGGTGCGATTGTCAGGCGGGATCCGGCGATTGCGATGCACCGCGAGGGGAAGAAGGTCGTCGATGCGTGGGTCAGCGGGTTCGAGGTGTAAAGTGTCGACTTCCGCTTGCCTAGACCTTTCTCGCATTCATGTGCATTCTAATTTCTGGTCGAGCCAATACAAGCTGACTTCCGACGGGAAGGAGCTACTCATGCGAAGCTCATCGGCTGCTTAGAACTCATACCGTCAACAGAAAGTCCGGACGGTGCGCTACAGTCTGGCGGGGACAGGCAACGGGTTTGCCTGCGTCAGATTGACGTGGATGGACTTGGTGGCAGTGTCTGCGAGACACAAAGAAGACAGCCCAGTCAGCTCGAGCAGCTGCAACGAAAATCAAAGGAGAGGTTGGCCGACAATTCGCGATCGCGGCCTGGCCTAATTCGCGACCAATACCCGACTGCTTGTAGCTGTACGTGGGTGTCAGAGATGTGGTGAGAAGTGGCACGAGACACGAAGAAGCAGGGCAAAACGCGCACCCTCCGAACGGCACTTGCGGGTTCAGCTGGTTGTAGCAGTTGATCCAGACCGAACCAGCGTGCAGGCGCTTCGCAATGTTGAAGGCGTGCGAGATGTCGCGCGAGAAGACGGCCGAGGCGAGTCCGTAGATCGTATCGTTCGCTTTCGCAACAATGTCATCGTCGTCCTGCTCGGGACGGCTTGTGAGTACGCAGGCTAAGCTGCTGGCAGATCACCTCAGAGTATACACACCGAAAATTTCTGAATAACGACGACCGGACCAAAGATTTCTGCGACATGTCCGCGAGGTCAGTCCCTCTTCTCTTTTTCGCGCCTGGCAGTGCGGACCCACCTTCGCGAGCGATGCGCATTTCCGGTCGTACGTCAATAAAGACTGTCGGTTCAATGAAGTAGCCTTCGGTGCCGTGTCGCTTCCCGCCAAGGTGGACGGTGGCGCCTTCGTCCTTGCCCGACTGGATGTGCGCGCTGATCCGGTCAAACTGCAGTTTGGACGTGGCCGGCCCAACGAACGCATCGGAATCGAAGGGTTGCGCAACTTTGAGGGCCTTGACAGTGCGAGTGAGGCGCTCGAGGAACTCGTCGTAGATGGTTTCTTGGACAAAGATGCGAGATCCGGCCGAGCACGCTTGGCCGGCGTTGAAGTAGATCCCAAACGCCGCCCACGAGACTGCTTGGTCGAGGTCGGCATCGCTATGACCAGGTGGCTCGTGTCAGCGACGGAACTCTGCGTAACGTGCTCAGTCCGTTCGGAGATGAAACCTGTGCCGCAACTTACTCGAAGATGATGTTCGGACTCTTGCCTCCGAGCTCGAGAGTCACCGGCTTGAGATTCGAGCGCGCAGCAGCAGCCATGATCGACCGGCCGATGGCGGTCGAGCCGGTGAACGCAACCTTGAGGATGCGCATGTGCGACGCGATCGCAGTTCCGACCGGGTCACCGTAGCCCGTCACGACGTTAATCACTCCAGGTGGGAAGACCTTGGCGATAAGCTGCGTCGCATAGCAGGCCGAGAGCGGCGTCGACTCGGCAGTCTTGATCACGATCGTGTTGCCGCATGCGAGCGCTGGCCCGAGCTTCCAGGCGAACATGAGAAGGCTGCACCCGAGCAGTCCGTCAGTCAATCTGTTCCGCCGAAGAGCAACGAGAAAGACAGGAAGCGTACGGGAAGTTCCATGGGATGATCCTGGGAGCGAGAGCCAGGTGAGTCGCGGGTCCGCACACAGATTGGTTCAAAGTGATGGCCTCACTGTCCGACCACGCCGATCGGCTCGTGTCGTTCAAAAGCCAACTTCGAGTCGTCGACCTCGATGACTTTGCCGTGGTCCTTGTCCGCCCATCCGCCGTAGTAGCGGAGGCAAGCCGCAGCTTCGGGGACGTCGATAGCTCGCGCCATCGAGAACGGCTTGCCGTTATCCTGAGAGTATCGAATGAGACGTATCAGTGCGCTTTGAGTTGCTTCGAGCGTCTGCGAGGCGGCGCTACGTCTCACCATGGACTCGATCGAAGCGAGAACGTCTGCGTGCTCATCGAAGAGGTCGGCCAGCTTCATGAGGAGACGACCGCGCTCGCGCCCACTGCATCGTTCGCCCCAGACTGTCTCGTAGGCGGCCTGCGCAGCGTCGACGGCGCGGTCGACGTCGCTGGCTTGACCGGCGGGAACCCGCGCGATCACTTTGCCCGTGGCCGGACCGTAGACATCAATTGTTTCCCGGTTCGCCGACGGCGAGTATTCGCCGTTGATGAACAAGCCGACTGAGAACTCGGCTTTCGAGACGCAGTGGCCGGCAGGGAAAGAGAGGGAGGCGATACTGTTAGTCTGCAACCAGGTACATTCATAAGTCTAGATCCGTCGACCGGATCTCAAGCCCTGACATACCGACATGACGTCAATGAGCAAATGTGCTGCAGTTCTGTAGCGATGTAACGAAGGGAAGAAGCCGGGGAAGCTGGCGGTCTCCTCTCGACACGAGCCGACGCTGGCATGTTTCTCTTGCCTGCCTCTCTTCCGCCCCACCCGCCTCGATCTAGTCGCGGGGGTTACGAACCTTCTGCACCGAAGGTGGTGCGATGTGGCTCCGCAGAAACGCTCTGCAGTATCCCCGCAGCCTGCCTCTGACCTGCCTGCCTCCGCCCCCACTCAAGCCTCAGCTCATCCGCAGCAGCGCGAGAGTTGCGGGCCTCGGCGCGCCTCAGCGACTCACAGCTAGCAGTCTCACAGCGTGAGCTGATGTCGCTGCGTCGCCGCGATCGATCCGGCCTATTGGACGACAGGAATGTAAAGCGCCAGCAATGTGAGCAGGCAAAAAAGAGCAATGAGCACAACGAGCAAAGCGAGCTGGTCGGTACGGGCAATGGGATCATGGCTGCGAGGCGAATCAACAGCTTGCGTGTCCAATCCGACCGAGAATCCCCAACTGGAGGACTCGCGCACACAGTTTTGACGTGCAGGCGCAGCAGTTGAGCGCGCGCATCGCCCTTTCCAGCGAACGGTAGACCTGTACAAGTTATCGTGGACAGTAGCGCTTCAGCATGAATCGTAGGAGAGTCAAATGCGTGCGCAGTACAGAAGGAGATAACCAAGATCGAGCGTGCTGCTGATGAAGCCGCAAGGGCGAGCTGGGCCTCCGCACTTTTCCGTCCCGGCCGGCAAGTTCTCCCCGCGCCCCTCTCTTCTCTTCCACTTCCGCCCTGATCCCCCTACCTCGCTACAGCTTTGATCGCCCGGATTGCCGGCGAACGATATGGTCAAAGAAGCACCCGCTCGCAAAGCGCCACCGCCCTCTAGACAGGAACACGCTTGCCCCGATGTGAGTCCGCGCCCTATCGACCTCTGGCCGCGAGATGCTCTAGCGGGTCTCACTCGCGCTCTCCGCGCGATCCGCAGTGCAAGCAGGTGTTCTCGAGAGCAGAGTACGCCAGGCGGCACTGGCGAGCAAAGCGTGAGCATTCGAGTCGAGTTACACCTGAGAGGAACCGCCGACTCACTCTCCTGCGCAGACGCCCCCGGCGACACAACCTCACGCTGCATCCAATGCGATGTCTCCTTTGCTCGGCCCGATATCCTCGCTCGCCATGTGCGCCTGTACCATGGCGACGACGAGGAGGCGCGCTCACTCGACGATCGAGCCGGCAACGAAGCGCCGGTCCCAGCGCCGGTCCCCATTGCACCGGCTCCAGCCACCAAGCGCCGTTCGAGAACCGGAAGATCCAACGCGTCGACTAGTGTAAGGGCTGACGATGCAGGCTCGGCGGAGCCGCCGGATGCGCAGTGGCAATTGCCCATGCCGCCCACTGTTGACGCCTTGCCGGACCCGGGCAGTGTCAGCGGGTCAGACTCGACATTTGAGGAATTGCAGGCGACGTTGCTCAGCTTCGACAATGTAACTACCGCCATAACGAGCGGCTCAGACCCCCCGACTGGACCAGGCGCGTCCGCTTCCGACGAAATCTTCCTGCCCTGGGACTTTCCTCGATTCGACCCGTCTGTATCGCCGCCGCCTCCGCCGTCCGGCGTCGCTCCGACAAAGCGACCGAGGATTCGGTCGCCTGCGCCGTCATTCGGCTCGCTCGCAGCATCAGGTAGCCCATTCAACGACCTGTCTCTCCAGCACATTGCTACATCGTCCGACTCGCCTCCGCTAGAGTTGGAGGGGCAGTCGTCTATGCCGCCACTCACATCGCCGCCGAGACGATCGCAAATCGGCTCCGACTGCTCGTACGATGAGCAGCTATTCACCTTGCCGCCCGCCTTGCCCCGAATCCGAGCGGACGAGATCATCGGGAGTCGCGCGCTTCGACCTCGACATTTAGCGATACAGGTCCTCGACAACGCGGATGACGACTGGACGCATGAAGATTACGAGGACGGGACCGTCGCGAACTGGCTGCAGGGGGCGATTGTGCGCTCCAAAGAACCGAGCATGTACCCCGGGATCGATCAGTGAGTCGCGCCACAGATTATGAATACCGCATGCAATCGGAGTGCTGACGATGGGGGTCCTCGATAAAGCCTTTTCGGCGTCGAGCGCAACACGAGCTCGCGCTTCTGGATGGCGAATCAGCGCTTCTGCATTGCATATCTGTTCCGTAAGTGCCTGCGCGTTGCCTCCCGAGGTCACACTCAGCTTACAATCCCGGCGTCCTAGCATGGGAACTGCCGCCATTATCTCGCTTGTCGAAATTCGCATTTCAGGCGTCAAAGAATATTCTGCCCGTCCTGCCCCTCGCAGTCCGTCCCGTCCTCGCTCTTCGCGACCGCAGAAGGTACTCACACGATAGCCGATCGTCCGCGCAGCATAGCCCCACTTTGGTCCTCAACACGGTCGAGCCGACGTTTGCTTTCGCCTTGTCGGTGGCGGGTGCCGGCCTGTTCGAGACTTATAGCAGTTTCTCGGACGAGATGTCGCGCGTCAAGCGAGAATTCGCAGCCGAACACCTCGGCGAAGCGAAAATGCAACACGAAGAGCTGCTCGGCGCGGTGCAGGTCAGACACGTCCCTTCGATCGAGCTCGTCGTAGCTGCGACTGACCGCTGTGGCACGCACGCAGACTCTCCTCCTTTATCAGCTCCTCGGAGCATTCTCGAGATCGACTGAAGAGCAGGAATACACGCGAAAGCATCACAAATTGTTGATCCAGGTTAGCTCCTGTAACGTCCGCGCTCATCGTTACGAACTGACTCTTTCCGTGGCTTGTCAGAAATTCCTCGAACTTGAGGTACCGAGAGCCGATATCCCTGCCGATCTGAACCTGCCTGAGCGAGATCTGCAGCGGCTCTGGCGTGCGTGGGTAGAGCGCGAAACCTATATCCGGTGCGCTAATGACCACGGTCAGCTCGGGAGGACCGTCAGCTAACGCGATCCCGGTGTTCGGCAGAATCGCGTTCCTCTGCTACTTGCTCGACATCCAGAACAGCAAGACGGGCTCGCAAGAGCGGCTGTTGCCACACAATCACCCTGCGATTACGCAACTACCGGTCCCGTCCCTCGACATTCTCTGGGCAGCCGAGACACCGGCAGGATGGCGCGAGGCCGTCCAGCAGCAACGCCGGCACAATGCGTCGTTCTCGCCCAACACGAGCCGGGAGTCGAGCCTGCTCATGCCGACGACCGGCGAGCTGGACCAACCGATCTTCAGCACGTTGCTGAACTCGCTCTTGTCGCGTGGTCCGCCGGCGAACGGCAGTCCGGCAGCACGAGCGCTCGCCGCGCTGTCGCCGAACAGTCCGCTCGCCGTCTCGGTCGTCCTCCAGACGCTTCTCTCGATTGACGCGCAATTGACGGCGTCGCAGAACCTCCTCCGGTCCATCGTGAGCGGGACCTCGGGACCGGGCTACAGCGTCCCGGCGCCGGCGTTGCTCGAGGCGGCCAAGGCGAGCGCGCTCGACAGTCAGGAACGCGTCCGGTTCGGCCTCAAGGTCGTCCGCGTCCTCGGTGGCGCCGTCGCGCAGGAGCGGTGGTTCAACGGCTTCGAGGCGATCTTCCGCTAGCCGACACGGCTGCTGGGGGAAGGGACCGACTTTAACAGCTCACCTCTGCGCCGGTTTATCACCCCTTCCGGTCCGCCACGGTCTGCAATCCCCCGAGCGGTATCAGCAATCCAAGAGCTCGTCATCGATATTGGCTCCGGGCACAGACACCGCATGACCCCCGGAGTCGGAGGGATTTTTCCGAGGAATCTGACCCTCTCATTTTTTCTGTTCCGGAGAATCTCAGTAGTTCGTCGCAGATAGTGATTCGTGCAAGATGCCCTTCGAGCCATTCGTACAGTGCTGCGCGGTTCACACCTTCACGCGCCGAGGGGCCGAGTTGCACCGCCTCGCTCGAATCGCTTTCATCGTTCTCACTCAACACACTCGCTGAAAGCCAAGCGAAGCCATGCCGAACAACCGCGTCAAGACGCTGAAAGCGCTCCAGTCTAAAAAGACAAAGATCGCTTCGGGTCAAGTCCACCCCAACTCGCGCCGCGCCAAGCAACTCCAGCGCGTCGTCCTCCGCGCCACAAAGCTCGAACGTGAAACAAAGGTCAGGCGAGCGAACGAAGTCGACCGCAGTGAGTTGACAGATTTGTGCTCTACTCGTTCGCTCCTGGGCCAACTGCCCGCCCGAGCGGGAGGACGGCCGAGAGTGAGACGGCGAGCCAACGAGCTGAACCTCCTCTTTGCAGTCGACCGGCACCTGTACTTTGTCCACGGCCTCCCGTCCGATGCGACCTCGCTCTCCTTGCCCGAATTGCACGCGCTTCTCGGCAGCTACATCGACCGGAACCAATCCGAACTCGCCAACCTGGCCGCCGAACGCGAGTCGCGCGGGTCGTGGCGAAAGACAGAGGGCAAAGGGAAACGCGAAGTCGAGATCGAGAAGCAGCGGGAGGCAGAGATGCAAGAGTACCGGACTGGCTTCGGTGAGTTTTGAGGCGCGTGCATGCGTGCAGAGAGAGCCGACTCGGGATCGAGGACTGACCCCCCCGCTCCTCGTACGCCCTTTCCTCGCGTGTGCGCAGTCCTTCCGGACTTGACCGTCGCCGAGAACGTGGCCATCTGTCGGCAATGGATCAACCCGGCTCCGGCGAAAGAGACGAAAAACACAAAGGGCGGCGACCCGTCCTACCTCGGCCGGTCCGTCCCCGTTTCCTCTCCTCGTGGCTCACTCGAGCGAACATTGTCTCAGAGACTGACCTTACTACTTGCGCTGGGCATACAGGATCCGGATGGTCCGAATATTCGAAGGCGACAAAAACGCGGTCGTCGTCGCTCAGAACGGCGCCCGGACAGAGTGGGAACAAGGCGAGGGCGAAGTCGAGATGGGGTCGGACGACGACGGCGATTCCGACGAGTGAGCGCTCGGTTCCCGTCGCTGCGTCTGTGCTCGTCGTCTTTCTGGCCTCCCTTCCCATCCGGCTCCCCTGTTCTCCTTTTCTGCTGTTGTCACCTGTCTAGATCGTCGTCTTTCCCATCTGTACTCGCATCTGTACCCTCTTGCATCATCCCGTTCTCTCTCTCATGCGCATGCAAATATTTCTACACTTTCTGGCGTCTACTCGTAGATGCCATCCGGCGTGATGAGCGAATCAGGTAACCGGTCCCACTCGTTGGTCGGGATTTCCTCGTCCGCTTGAACCATCTGCTCCCTGAGAGCGAGCGCGACTGTTCCGCCAACGAAGAGAGCTTTCGAGTCAGGAGCTGTCTTTGCGAGTAAATTCGAAGCCCCTCGGTCTCCACGGGTCGACAGTCTAGAAAAAGGTGCAGCGCGCCCTGCACGCACGCAAGCACGCACCCGTTCTCGGCGGCGCCTTTTTCCCTTCGAACCTGCGCGGGTAGTCGAGGCAATACTGGTTGATGTACCGGTCGTAGTAGCCGCGACCGTGACCCAAGCGACGGCGGTACGGGTCGAACGCGAGCCCGGGGACGATCAAGAGGTCGAGGCCGCCTTCTGGGTCGGAATCTGGACAGGGAGCTTCGGACCGAGTGGAGGGGCGGTCGACTGCGGTCGCGTGTGAGTTAGTGAGCAGAGTCAGTGAACTGTGGCGAGCTTGTTCTCCACGCCGAGATGGGCGGCGGACGGACCGTCTTCGAGCGATTCGACCTGGAAAGAGCCCTCGAAAGAAAGGGTCAGCGCGCAGGCCCAACCGCCACGTCTCCTCCGGTCCAAAGAAGCGCGCACCTCTTTCGGATCGACTTCCCGGATCCCCCAGCGGTTCGCTTCGAGCCTCTCAAAGTGGTCCAGGTCGGTGAGCCTGACCATGCGCATGACGGTCTTGTCGTCGACGGGGCAGAACGGGACGTAGATCCGTTTGCCGTCTCGGAGGGCGTGCCGGATCAGCGAGTCGGTTTGGATTTCAGAGTGCGGGAGCGAGAGGAAGCACGAGATGGACCGCGCCGAGGTCCAGTACGGCGAGGCGAACAACCGGGCGAGGACCGCTTCGGCTGCATGAGGGTGACCGAGTCTGGGGATTCAGCCTGCGCGCACGAGTTGGCCGAGTTCCAACCTGAGCGTGCAAAGGGGGAGGAACGCTCGCTCACACTGGGCGTGAACCGAGTCGGACGGGATCCGTTTCAACCTCGACGCGATCCGAGTTCGGAGTTGCTTCTTGGCTTGCTGGACCGTCACGGTCGACGCGCCCGTCCAGCTGGCCATTCTCTCGCTCGTTCGCAGATCCTGCTTGCCGAGCGGAAGAGGCACAAGTCAAAGTTCGGCGTTGACGCCCCACAGCTTCCGGGGATTCGTTCGCGGCGACTATCAGCCCCCCGCCCTGTATAGACACACTCTCGGACGTGACCTTGTCGCAGGATCACCATCTTGTCCGCCCTCCTCGTCACTCGTTTAAACCCTCAAGCTCGACCGCCGCAGTCTCGCCGCCAGAAGTGCCGTCACCCTCTTCGTCCGCCCCGCTCTCATCGTCGCCCGCCCACTGCCTACGCCACGCACGACGCGAGAACCACATCACGGGCATCAAACCGCAGACCTTTATCATCTCGGGGCGTCGCAGGGACTGTGCGGCCGGCTTTCTGACGGCGAGTCGCGCCGTCGTCGGACCGCCCTTCCGAGTCGATCGGGACCGGCGCACACTTTGAAGGGGCCCGCGAAAGGCATAGACGCTGTCGCACAGTCACGTTCTTGATCTAGATCCAGGTAACGCTATCGAAACAAGCAGGCGCTCGAATTCTCGACTCGCCTCACACTGACAAGTCATGCCGCTCCAGGTTCATCCACCCCCCCGGTAGCCAGCCGAACCACTTGGCCCAGGCTCGTAACGGCCACAATGTCCCGCCAGACGGGCACCAACCTCGACACAGTCGAGACGCCGACGACTCCAAGGCGGGCGGCGGCGTATCCGAGCCAGACCCTCCGAAACGAGGTGCCGGCAGTCTCGAGCCCGACCGCGTCTCCTCCGTCTACGCCGCGCGGGAGCGCCTTCCTCGGTCGAGCATCCGCGTCGTCACCCGTCTCGCAGCCTCGTACGCCGAACCGGGCAACCGAATCGCCGGCTTTGGTCAGCGGAGGCGCGTCTGTCCGACGCCCGCTGCACACGCCGCCCGTCTTGCTCCCTTCTCTGAGCGACTCGATCGGAGACCGGCATCACACGCCGAGTCCACCTCGATCACCCGCGTTGGTGCAGCAGCAGCCAGACGCGACCCCGTCCCCGTCTCCGAGGAGGAGACCGCAGGCAATGTACGATGCAGCGGGGACGGTCGATCTCGCCGCCGTCGCGTCCGGAAGCACCACCTCGCTGCGTTCTTCGTCGTTCTCTCCTCTGGCTCCTGCGTCCGCTCCTTTGCAGCAGACGCGCTCGACCGATTCAGCGACGACTACCTCCTCGGCGTCGGCGACCTCTTCTGCGTCGGACGCCGAGAACGAAAACAGTTGGGCGAGCTCGTGGATCGATCATGAGCTCGAATTTGGGGACGATTCGCTCGCGAGCAACTTGAAGATGGGGGCGACCTCGACTTCGCACAACGAGAAGAGCGGCGGCGATGCGGCGACGTCGAGCCCGTTCAGGCTTGGGGGGATCTTTGGCACCGTCGGAGGATCCGTGCAGAGCTTTCCGGGTCCCGTCGATGGGCAGCCGGACCTCGATGAACCGGAGGAGCTCCTCACCGACTTGACGCCGATGCCGCTCGGCCCTTCGGCTACCTCGACTGGACATGCTCGGACCGATTCACCGCCACCCGCCCTCCCGACGATCGCGCCGCTCTTCTCTTCCGCGACACCGACTCGTCAACAACAGCGACCTGCGAATCCGGATGTGGTCGTCGGGTCGAAAGTGCCCCGCGCGTTGGAGCCAGACGGTCGCGACGACAAGCCGCGACCGTTGAGCGAGTTTGACTGGGCTGCCGCATACGGAGAGGCGCCGGCGACCGACTGCGACGTTGCAAGTCGACTCTCGATGGAGGCGCCGACGGTCGGTGGGACCGTACAGACGGATCTGGAGACCGCGGGTGGAAACCAGGTCTCCGAGCTCGGGAGCGGCAGGACTTCGTCCGCTGCGGGTGACTCGCTTGCTTCCGCTCGCGAAGCGCCCGCTCTGGATCACCTCGAGGCAAACGGTACACCGGAGGGACCGTCCGCTGCCGGCGCGACCGCCACCGACCATTCCATCCTTCCGGACTCTGGTCCCGCGTCGAACCCGCCCCTGCGCCCTCTCAGCTGGGTCGAGCGACCCGCTTCGCGTGCTTCGGTACGAAGTACTGCACCGGGAACCCCGCTCGTTCCTGGGTCGCCGGCACCGCCGAGACCGCCGAGACGGCAACCGAGCAACGTCAGCCTCGCCAGCGTCCGGAACGCCGGTCCGGCTGCGACTGCATCGCCGGCCGTGCCCGTCACCGCGCCGCTCACTTCCATGGTGGAGGCAATACCTGGGATGGCAGTCATGGCCGACTCGCCTCGACCAGAATCGGTCGCGACGAGCTCGTCGTACGCTACTGCGGACGCTTCCCCATCGATCCCGTCCTCGAGTCAGCCCAACAGGCATTCTCGGACCTTCTCGGGTGACGCAGTCGCTTCCTCGTATCGCGCGCCCTTGACGCCGAGCCCCGCTCGAAAGGAACGCGGGCCGGCACCGGTCGTTCCGGTCAAGAGCGCGAGGAGGGCGAGCCTGCTGGTCCGACAGAGGAGTTCTGAGCCCGGTGGGGCCGTGCGGAAATCTTCGACGGCAGAAGTCCCTTCGCCGGTCAGCAAGGAGGAACTTGAGAGGACAGAGGTGCGGGAGGACTTGCCAGCGGCTGAGGCAGTCTCATCCTCGCTCCTCCCGATCGAGGTCGGCAGCGAGCCACTGAGGTATGCTGCGTCTCTAGGGCGAGCTGCTATCGAATGTATGGCTCACATGCTTTGATCGCCGCAGAGACTCTGCCGCATACGACCTCGCCGACATTGCCGACATCTACGCTCGGAACAGCCTGTACTACCCTACACCCGACGAGACTCCACGGGCGTCTCGAGCGTTGCATCCCACACTGGATCTTACGGATGCTGCTGCATCGCCGGGCGCCGAAGCGATCGTGACGACTGGCTCCGCCAAACGCGAAGCGAGCGCCGCTGCCCTCTTTGCCGCGACCGGACTTTCGCCCACCGAGTCGACGTCGCCGCCGAAGCCTGCGCCTCTCGTCATCCCCATTACCGGAGTGAGTAGCGAGCAGAGTCCGAGGACGGCTCGAGGAGATGCAAAAGCGCGAGCGGCCGCTTTCATCGACGACCTCAAGCGGGCCAAGGCAGCCGAGGCCGCGAGTTTCGCTCCTGCACTTGCCGAGCCCACGTTCTCTGCGTCTGCGCTCGGGCCGTCACAGGAGGACATCTCTCGGGAATCTACACCGCCGCCCCCGCCGCCATCTTCGACGAAGCGGCCGTCCGAGGATCTGTCGATCTACTCTGACGCCTCTCGCAGACCTTCGTACGACGTTCTGAACCGCTCGACCTCGAATCTCGCCAGTCTGCGACGACCATCGGAGACCACGCTGCCGACTTCGGCCACGATCTCGGGCGACTTGCGGTCCTTTGCCCCGCAGGTCCCACTTCTCCGTCGGCGTCCGCTCCCGACGGCCGTCATCATCGCTTCGGAGCTCCGAAGCGCTGCTGGCACGCGCGAGAGGTGTCGTGTCTACGAGCACAAGCTCAATGAACTGGGCCGCGTCCGCAGCCGGCTCGATGAGTGGGTTCTTGCGATCAGCGAAGGTCATCGAAGCATTCAAGCTTGTAAGCAGTCGACGAGACTTGTAGAGCATCCGTTTCCATACTGACGAGCAGTCCTCACCAGCAGCCCCGGACGCACGCGCCCATTCGCCGATCCGCTCCCGCCGTGGTCGCCAAGAGTCGTCCGGTTCGACGTTTGCGCCTCGAGGAGACGGCTACCGCGCGACTGAGATCACGCGCGGGTCGTTCAGCTCGCACGACGCAATCCCCTCTGCGCCATATCCTGGTGTGCTGGGTATGACCCCGACGCGCACGACGAGCCACACGAGCCTTGGCAGCGGCCTCGTCAGCGCGAGCAGCGGCGCCGGCGGCAAGTCGTTCTTCTCCGGCCTCGGGCGCGGGTCGCTCGGGCGACGCATGTCGAAACGCGAACATGGCGGCGGGCCGCCTTCTCGGTCATCGGCCAAGTCGTCGATCCGCTCGCCGATTTCTGGTCCGGTACAGATCATTTCCTCGACTAACACCGCCTTGGCGCCTGTGTCGGATGAGCTTCATACCCGCGCATCCCCTGGCGGCGGCCATCGCGCGTCGTTCGACTCGCGCCTTTCTTCGCCTGCTCAGTCGCCGAAAGCTTCGCGCAACTCGTTCGCGTACGGGTCTTCGACCAGCCTCCCACCCTCTTCGGCCTCTATACCCACGTTCCAGGTGACGAGAGGAAGTATTTATTACGACAATGGCGAAAAGGACGTCGCCAGCCAAGTCGCCGATCTCGATGAGGAGAAACTCGCCCGACTCGCCGACATCCTGCCGCACGCGACGCGCGCCGACCTCGCTGCTGCGCTTGAAGATGCAGGAGGTGACGACGTGCTCGCAATATCCGTATACCTGAGCGCGCACTAGATTGCGGCTCTTCCAGCGCTGGTCGCAGCGATACCCTTCTTCCGTGCACTCATTATCTGCCTATACCCGCTCATGTAGAGCCCTTCTCGGCGGCTACCTTGTATCGACAGCACTCTCATCTTCCGCACTTGCTCGTCGAACGGTTCCGCGAGCGCCGAGTAGTCAAAAGCACCGTGGCGACCCTCGCGTTTTTAAAGTCAGCGCCAAGTCTGGTACGTGCGAGTTCGAGGGTGCGCCTGTCCACTTCAGTACAGAGTCTACTCCATCTGCCCGTCGGGACCAAGCGGCCCGGTCGTCGTCCTCGCAAGCTTCGTTTGGACGTTGATTGCTGTGTCGACAGTCACGGCCGCCATTGTAAAGAAGGGCGTCCACGCTGACTGAGGCAGGACGCGCTGTGCAATGATCAAAGCGAGCGTCTGGATCACCGCCGACATCTGGGATGAGAAGCAGTACGATGTCAGCGCCGACGCCTGTCTGCGGACCTGCTAATCGGAACACACTTTCGTCACTCCGATGAGGTCTTGCTGCACTTCGGCCACAACTTGACGCGTCTTTCTTGCGCCATGCACCAGAGAAAGCGCAGCGACTATAGGATAGGGTGGTCAGCAAAATCGTCGAAAGGGCATTCCTCGTGGGCCGCGAAGGAAAAGGGGTGGCGTACGGTAGACCGCGTTCTGGATCGGCAAGATGGCGCCCACCGCTACCACGATCTCTGCGATACGGGTCCGGCGAGATGTGTGTCCCCGGAAGAGCCGAGCGAGTAGCTCGTACAGGCCGTGGTCCAGCGGTGCCGCGATAAAGGCAGCTGTCCTCGTGAGACCCTCGTCAACGCCAGGACGCTCTCCACCTCATTCATCGGCGATGCAGTTTGCTCACCATAGACAGCGAGCTTGAGAGCGAGCCATTGCGTCTGCGCGGTCAAGATGCCAGGTACCCGTTGGGCCCGGTCGTGTGGACCATGCGGTGCCTTGAGGCTCCTTGTCTTCCGGGCGAGGAGTCGCACGAGCGCTGTAGAGACAAGCTCGGACAAGTAGCTGAACTCATTCCGCTCCGGATCAGCTCTGAAAGGAGATGAAAGCTTGAGAGCTTGCGGTCAAGGAACGCACTAAGCTGCGCCGCCGGTCGCTGCCTTTGTCAGAATCGGAGATCGTTCGAGCTGGACGAGGTAGCCTTCATATTCTTGTTCAGCGCTTGAAAGAAGGGACGGCAGGGAGACGGCCCCGAGGCACTCAACTCACGAGCGAGTAGCCGCGACGGCAGGGCGACTGTCTGTCCTTTGGCGGACATGCTTCCTTCAGCGGGTGTTCCGGGTCTAGCTGCAAGGTGTATGGCCGTATCGAGAGGCAGCTGGCTGCTGCCTGGGCGTAACCCCTCGTCCAGTCCGTTGCGTCGGTTATCAGGGTTCCGCAGGCAGGCGCAGTTGGCCTTCCGAACGCGGCCCCACATTTCGGATCTTCGGACTCCAGCTGATGAAGGAACTGCCTCCGTCCAATCAGCAAATTGCACCGCTCTCCCAACGAACAGCGCCCTCCGCCTGCCTCCGTCGGGAATTGCCTCCGTTCGAGAACTGCAGCGATACGGAAGCCATGTCGTGAACGAGCTGCTCTCACCTCTTATCGACGCTACATCTGCTGCATAGCGCTGCTCAGAACCAGACACGACATCGTTGAGAACGACGAACCCCTCCGAACCTTCGCAAATCTCTGACTCAGAAGATGGCGGCTCCTCACCCGACCAAGGAAGGCTTCACTTACACGCCGGGCAAGGGACTGAAAGCCGGTCTCGACACGGAAGGCGCAATTCGACCGCTGTCCTCGCATGCCGCCAAGAAGGATGCTCGCCCCTTCGACACCATCGTCGTCGGCGCCGGCTACACCGGTCTCGTCGCAGCGCGCGACCTGACGCTCGCCGGACGCTCTGTCCTCATCGTCGATGCCCGTGACAGGATCGGAGGCAGGACTTGGACGTCTCAGGTCGACGGGGAGAAGTTCGAGATGGGCGGCGTAAGTTACCGTGCAGGCGCGTCTGCTGCTCCGCGCATTGCTGATACGTGTATCACGCCGCAGACCTGGATTCACTGGTGCATGGGCTACGTCTGGCGAGAGATTCAGCGCTACGGTCTCGACCAGAGGCTCCACGTGACGCCGAACAAGTCGTTCCCCGACTACTTCTTCAACAAGACCAACTTTAACGGCAATGTCTACCAAGAGCCGTTCGAGACCAACTTTCAAATGTGCGAGGACGCGTTCAAGCGCTTCTGCGACGTCGACGGGCAGGGCGGCGCGACCGTCGTCCCTATCCCGACGCAGGTCGTCAAAGGTGTTCTGTGAGTCGAGATCGCCTTTCGCACACAGTCTCGCGTCTCGGACGAGCCTGTATGATCGAAGGAGACCCAGATGAGCCTGAGTGCCCGTGCGCGCTCGATCGAGGTCGTCTCGATTGTGCAGGCTCTCCTTCGCTTTTGTTCGTGCCAACGCGAGAGTCCTGACGGTCCAACCTACAGCGTGAACGAAGAACTCGTCAAGAAGTACGACCAGTACTCGATCGCGGACCGCATTGCCGAAGTCCGCGCCAAGAACATCTGTTCCGAGCGAGAGTTATCGTTCCTCATCCCCTGGTTCGTGCTCTCGTGGGGCGCGAGACCTGAGAACGCATCCGTAAGTCGAGTTTGATAAGATCGGGAGAATCCTGGACGCGCTGCTGACACGCTCGAACCCTCGTGCAGCTGCTCGAACTCATCAAATGGGCGCGTCACGGCGAGAACTCGTTCAGCTTCCTCGCCCAGATCCTCTGGTGCTACCGCCTCCTTGACGGGCAATCGCACCTCGCTCGCAACATCTTCGAGGAGGCTCGGCGGACCGAGCGCCTCTGTTGGTCCCTCGAGACGCGCGTGTCGAGCATCATCGACCGCAACGGCTCGGTCGAAGTCGTGACGGACAAGGGCTCGTTCAAGGCCCTCAAGGTTGTCTCGACGCTCCCGCAAAACGTCGCCGCGAAGGTCCGCTTCGACCCGCCGCTCTCGCCGCTGAAGCAAGAGGCGTTCTCGATCAAACATGTCGGTCAGGGTCACAAGATCCACTCGTTCTTCAACAAGCCGGAACTGCGATCAGGCGTCTGGAACGCCTGGCACGAGAACCCCGAGAAGACGTACGAGCTCGCGGCCGCGTTCGGCGACCACACGATGCGCGACGGCCGTGTTTCGGTCGTGGCGTTCGGCGGCGGCAACTCGAAAAAGCTCCTCCCGTCGCACGACCCGAGCAAGATCCCGACCTGGCTCGCCGACATCGATCCCATCTTTGCCGAGACGTACTCGGGCTCGATCTGGCACGAGTGGTGGGTCCTCCGGCTGTGCCGCTCCTTTGTTGCCGGACCTCCGGCGCTAATCCGATTTGTCCGCTCGCAGGATCAACGACGAGTTTGCCGAAGGTCACTGGAACATGCACCCGCCAAACTACTACACGCGCTTCCACACGGAGCTCCAAAAGCCGCACGGCAACGTCGAGTTTGCGTCCGCCGTGAGTTCCTGGCGTGGAGCTTCTTCGCGCGCATCAGGCTGACTCCCAACGACGCACTATAGGACTGGGCCGACGCATGGAAGAGTTTTGTGGACGGCGCGATTGAACAAGGTACAAGGGCGGCGTATCGGATCAACCAGGAACTCCAAAGCCGACCGGGCTCGGCGCGCCTCTGAATTACGGGCTCTGAACTTATCTCGCGAAGCATCGACGATTCTAGAGACACGTAGTGTGCTGTGAAAGGCCACTTTGTGCTATGCACGTCGACGGGCAATGCGGCTCGGGCTGACTTCCTCGAGTAAGCTGCGGGCAAGGCTTCGATTCTTGTCGGAACCGATATGGCGGGGTGGCGGCTAACCCACTTGGGTTTTGCGATTGCGCAAGCTGCGATGCCTGTTACCGTGAAGGTTGCATGTCCGTTCGCCTTCCTTCTCTCCGGCGAGTGATAAGCCGCTTTAGGGAAAACATGAAGTTCCGGCATGACCATTTGCGAGCGTGGGCGGAAAGACGAGCTCAGCGCGGCTTCTTGCTCACCACGTCCACTCGCGCAAGCAGTCAAGGCGGGCGTGGACAAACCTTTACAACATCGCGATCGCGCCTAACCACCAATCTCGCGCAAAGGACCTCATTCCGCTGCGCCAAACTCGCTCCCTTCGCCTTCCGCCTCCAGCTTCGCCTCATGCACCGTATGCGTACGCTTCTGACCGCCGAAGAACCAGTAGATGCCGCCAAGGAGGTGGAAGCCGCCAAATATGGCCACCGCGAAGTCTGCGGAATTCGGAGGACCGTGAGTTTCGATGCCAAACAGAGCGCTCGCAAACTCCTGAGAGAGACTCACTCATGTTCCCGGCCGTGACCGGGTGATATGTCGGAAGAAAGAGCATGATCGAGATGAACACTTGGTAGACGATGGCGACGCTATTGCAGATCATGCCGAGGACGCGCGGCAGGCGGAACGGCGCTTTCGGCAGCTGGCCCGACGGTCGCCCGCGGAAGAGCATGAGCGAGATCGGTACGGCATACCTGCGGGAAGAGCGAGTCAGCATCGCGTCGACCTGGTTACGAGACGAGAGTGGACCAAGTCTGTATCCTTACGAGAGGTTCAGCAATGAGATTGCCAGTACGAGAATGGAGTTGAAGAGCGGCGCGTTGCCGATGTAGATCAAGACGAGGAGCATCTCGGTGACGCAGACCACGAGGAGCGCCCGGACGGGGACGTGATTGGTCGAGCTGATTTTGGTGAACCACCGCGAGAACGGGATGCCGCCGTCGAGAGCGAAAGACCAGATCACCCGGCTCGCCGTCGCTTGCGATGAGATCGAGGCGACGGCGGCAGTGAGGGAACTCAATGCGACCGTCAAGACAATCGCGCCCGCCGTGCTCAGCGTCGCCTGCTCGAGAACGTACAGAATCGGGAATCTGTCCGGTAAGCCATCATCAGCTTCAAGCGCTCTAGAGCACGCAGCAGGAGATGCTCCTCACAGCTGCGTCGCGACCGTATCGATGTCCTTGACAGTGAAAAGGAATGCGAGGATGAAGAGCAAGCCCGCCGGGACCGAAATGAGGACCGAGCCGAGCATGGCACGTGGCGCGTTGATGGCGGGTTCATACATCTCCTCGCAGAGATGGGCAATGCTGTCGTAGCCCATGATGGAATACGCTCCGCTGACCATGCTGTCGCACAGTCATCGCGGTCAGCTCGGCTCCGTCGAGACAGCGGCATCACCGGTGCTCACCCGATGATAAAGACGATGCCGTTCGACGTGTACCCAGTCCGGTTGATGAGCTCGGTAAAGACAAACTTGCCTATAATGAGGTCAGCCGTCGTCAGCACAAAAATCGGCGGTCAAATACGGGCCCGACTCACCCGAATTGAAATTGCCCGCGCCGCGGACGAAAAGGAGTATGACGATGACGAGCGTGACCGTAATCGAAACGGCACCAGTGAAGGTGTTGAGGCGAGGAATCGCCCGCAATCCGAAAATGTTTGTGAGGACGGCGAGGATCGCGATTGCCCAGCTGCATGCTCGCGAGGTCAGCCCACGTTGTCCAGTAGACTCGCGACAATATCGAGAGCACGTACAAGACCAGGGCAGTCTGCCATTGAGTTGGCGCGTAATCCGGGTGGCACGCTGCGGCGATCGCGGTGATCTGCGCCGGACCGCGATGAGCGTCGATTCCTCGATATCCGCAAAGAGCCTCGGACTCACTCCAACGGCGCAGATGAATTTGGCGCTCATTGTCAGAGCGATCCAGCCCGAGCAGGTGAGCCAGGCCACCCAATACCGCTGCGCCGGGATCCTGAATCGTCAGCTGTCTGACCCTGAAGTCAAGAGCGGAACGCGAGGCTGTACCAGGAAGCCAGCGCAGTTCTCGGGAGCCATGTTCTCCGTCCATGCGATCTGGCCTTCGGCAGTCGGCCAGATGCTGACCATCTCTGCGAGAGACGCCGCACCGCAGAGAGAGCAGAAGGCAACGATCAGGTAGCCGAAAATCATCGTGGTCGGACCCCCGGAATAGAGGGCGGTGCTCAACGAGCCCGCCCACGATGGAGCCGTCGAGATGACGGTGAAACAAAGGAACGCCATGCTGAGAGGCGAGAAGCGGATTTTCAGGGTGCCGCCTTGCGGGTCTCGACCGGACATGACCGGCTCGATCCCCGTAAAGGCAGCAGTACCGGCTTCTTCGTCCTTACGGCGCATCATAGCTTATTGTTGGCGACTTTCGAGTCGGAGCTTTGGGAAGGAGCGGGTAAGGGGATGAGGAGCGATAGCACCACAGAGTCTTGCTTTTGCGGCGGCTAGATATCCGTCAGGCACGCGGTGCGCAATCGCGAGAGGACGGAGTCCCTGTGCAGTAGCATGGCGGGGTAAGGTGCGCCCGAACAGAGATAGCAGGTGACCTGCAGGAGCAAGGAGGCCGATCGGTGGGGCGGCGGAGGCAGGTGGGCGGAGGCTCGCCATTCGAAGCCTTATCGCTCAAACTATAGCCTGCTTCTATCAAGCTGCTGCATGCGAAGGCACTAGCTATGCATGGTCCATACGCAATCAGAGCGCAAACGGTGCTCTTGCCTCAAGCTCTCGTGTCCGCACACGACTCCCGGCGTTTCGAGCTATGCTGCATCTTCTCGCGGGCCGGTCAGCATGTAGCATGCGATGGGGATATGCCGAGCTTGCGTTTTAGCGACGAATCTGCTATCTGCGAAGCGCGCAGCTTCGAATCGAGATCATTCCGTGCACCTGCCTCCGCTGCCTCCATCCTTCGCTACGCGCCCGACTTGCAGCTGCGGGGATCAGCGATAGCCGTTTTGCCGGTCTCGTGGTACACGCTTCATCGCGCCATCGCGTGAGGGGAGACATCCGCTGCTTCCACCTGCAGCGACACTAAAGCCTTTCCCTGACGCTTTCGCTCTGCCCACCGCTCTGCTACCGCTTCGCACCGCCATGTCTTCAATCCCTCAAGTGACTGTACACAAAGCTGTTCTGGCACAGCAACTCACGCCTGGTCTACCCGGAGGCTCTCTCAGTGAGCCGACCCTGCGCGAAGGAGTCCAACGCGCAACTGACTCTTTCCGATTCCCGCTCACCGCGCCCACGATCACAGCCGACTTTGCCGCCTTTCCCGATACGCAAGGTGCCGCTGTGGCCGGCGTATTCCGCAATCACGGGACAGAGCCGGCGTTCGACGTGCCTTCCTACCCGGAAGACGAGGCGGGTCCACCCTCTTGCGCCCACATAAGCCGGCGTCGAGCCTGACGCATCTCCTGTGCTTTCCCTTCAGTTCAAGTACATCATAGACGGCGTCTTGGCTATCAAGCAGAACGGGCAACAGGTGTCGGCGGTCGCAGGCGACATTGTGCACATTCCGAAGGTTAGATTGTCTCGTGGCTGGCGCTTCGATGCTCGACCCGGACTGGGTTCGCTGACCTTCCTGCGCCGACTACATCTACTCAGGGTTCGAGCTTCACGATTCTCCCGACAGTCTTTACGGCGGTCTACTTCTCCGGACGGGGGGTCCAGTTCCCCTTGCAGCCACCTCCTTCGGCCAAGTTGTGAATTTGCCCGAGCATAGGATCGCATCGCGCATTTTGATTTTGCGCCGCAGTGAGGAAAGCTGCTTTCGGAAGACATGTCGTCGTGTGCGGTGGCCGTGGAACCTCTTGCATTTCCTCAAATCGCCTCTACACTCGTCTCTTCCCGCTACAGCTCGCGAAACGCCGCTCGACTTCTCACTGCGCACGCTAGCGAGGCGAGTCCGGCTTCGTCTTACCTGATTGCTTGTCACTATAGAACGAAATGTCGACGCTCGAATACCTCGCAACACTGAAGGCGGGCCTGTTGGGCCAGCACGGCAGCGTCGGACTGTACAGCGCACTGCAACGATGCTTTGTCGCCTTTGGACTCGCTGCTGCTCCCACTTGCTGGCTCATCGGTAAGCTCGCCCTTCGCATGTTGAATGTCGTCATCGTCGGCGGACTCACACCGTAAACGGCCTACAGACGCACCTTTCGGTCGGTTCGGTACGCCAAAGTGGTTGTCGTGCTCGGGCGACCTGGGCTGGCTCGTCATGGAGCTCGTCGCGCCGCTCGCCTACCTGTACGGGCTCGCCCTCCCAATCTCGACGTCGGGTTCCGCGATCGGTGGCCTCTATCACTCTCTCAGTGCGCCTTTGAGGCAGCCAAGCAGCCTCCTCGCGGCCCTGCGGGCTCTGCCACGTGCGCGCCTCATTCTGGCCCTCGCCTTCCTGGTTCACTACGGAAACCGAAGCGTCATCTCGACTCTGCGAAACCCTGGACGCGCGCGGATGAACCTGTCGGTCCCTTTGTCGGCGATCCTCTTCAACTTCGCAAACGGCATCACGATGGGGATGTTCGTCGGAGGCGGCTACGGCAGTGCGGACGGTGCCACGCAGTCAGCCCTTTTCGGCGAGCAAAAGGCGAACGGTGGATTTTCGCAACACGTTTGGGCACGACCGCTCTTCACCATCGGCATGCTTGTATGGGCAGCCGGGTTCCTCTCGAACATCTACCACGACGAGGTCCTGTACTCGTTGAAACGGCGACGCGCGCAAAAGCCGAACCCTTCTCCCTCGGCACCTCCTTCCGAGCGGTACTCGATTCCGCCGCGATCCAAGGGACTCTATCGCTATCTCTCCCACCCGGCCTACTCGTCCGAATGGCTCGAATGGACCGGCTACTTCCTCGCGACCCTCGCCCTCTGTCCGGCGCCTTTCCCTTCGCACGCGAGCACTCTCGTCCTCGGCGGCGGCGGCAAGCGATTGGTACCGCTACCTTCCACCTTGCGCCCGAGTACGACCTGGTTCTTGCAGCCGCCGATCCTCTTTGTCTTGATGGAGGTCGCCATCATGCTTCCTCGCGCGACTCGAGGGCACGCGTGGTACGAGAAGACGTTCGGCCGGAAGGAGTGGACCGAGAAGGGGCAGCGGTGGGTCGTCGTACCGGGCGTGTGGTGAAATTCGTCGACTGTAACAGTACAAGGCTTCGGCACGGTGGGTCGGGCTGTCATCTCTGGGGCTCGAATACGGAGACGGTAGGCAGGACGCTCTGAATTCCGCACGTCTTGTACTACCACTTGTCGACCGCTGCGCGTCCGCCGTCAAACTTTTCAAGCTCCTTCTTCCACCCGTCCGTCTCGCCCCATTTCTCAATCAGCCGCTTCAACTCCTCCTTCTGCTCCCGCTGCGGCCTCTCAAGCTCACTGGCCTCGCCGTCGCCCGTCCTCGGAGCGAACACGTCGCCAAACATATACCCGAGAGGCGGCTTCTTGTCCTTTTCGGCCTTTGAGAACTCTTTGAGGATCGCGCGCTTCGAAGTGTCTTTGACCTTCGTCTCGTGCTCGGTCGACCAGAGCGGCGTCGGGAGCGACTCGAGGTACTTCCGCAAGCGATGGAGCGGCGAGTCGAGCTTC
The DNA here is from genome assembly GCA_002922495.1 of Rhodotorula taiwanensis. NCBI lineage: Eukaryota > Fungi > Basidiomycota > Microbotryomycetes > Sporidiobolales > Sporidiobolaceae > Rhodotorula > Rhodotorula taiwanensis. Next base: position 162,613 of record PJQD01000115.1, read on the forward strand.
TTGACCGACTCGACCGCCGTGGGTGATCGGTACGCCGAAGAGTCGTCCGAGGTCGAGTGGTGGCCAACGCGGTAAGTCATTGCCTGCGACCGGGACTTCGTCAGCTGCTGTCCCTAAGCACTGCCATAACTTTGGGATAAAAAGTCGTGGCCGCTGGGATCAGCACAACCAAAACTCACCTCCACCAGGACGGGCTTCTGGCCCTCAACCGCTCTCCGTCGCGCCTCCTTGCATGCCAAGTACACCGCAAGCGGGTCGTTGCCATCAACGCGCACAGTGTCGATGCCGTAGCCTGGACCGCGGGCGGCGATGCCATCGCCGGCGTATTGCTGCGAGACGGGAGTCGAAATGGCGAAGCTGTCGAGAAAACAGGAATGAGCTTTTGCTTCCCTAGGCGCACCGTCGCCGCGTCTGAAGAGACTGCTTACCCGTTATTCTGGACGCCGCGGGACAAGGAAAGAAGCTGTCAGCGATCATGTGCGTGCGCGGGAAGGAGGAACGCCGGAAAGACCAACCCGGACGACGTAGACCAGCGGACCTCCAAGCACACTTGCCACTGCGAAGGAGCCAAGTCACCATGAGCGATGCGCTGCGTGTACAAGATGAAGGCGAAAGTACGAACTGTTGAGCGCGGCGTGGAAGTCTCCCTCGCTCGTCGCGCCTTCTCCGGCATAGCAGACGACGCAAGAGTTTTCGCGCCCAGGCGTCCGCTTCAATGCGTACGCTGCTCCGGCGGCCTGCGGGAGCTGAGTGCCGAGAGGAGAGGAGATGGTGTGGAAGTGGTGCTCGCGGGACCCGTAGTGTACGGGCATCTGGCGACCTAAGGCCGGGCGAAAAGAAGTCAGCCTCGACACAAACGCCTCTTCGGCCCGTGCGGAGCGCACCTTTCGTCGCCGCGTCGTTCTTGGTCGAGAACACCTGCGCCATCAAGCTTGACAACCTGAGCGCGCGCGCAGACCCGGCAAAAACCGTCAGCTGACTCCGGCTACGAGCGAAAGCCAAGCAGGCTAGACTCACGGGTAGCCCCGCCACAACAGAACTCCGACTTCGCGGTATTGTGCAAACACCTCGTCGTCGTTTTCCCACGCTGCTGCCGACCCGACGACCGTTCCTTCCTCGCCGTATGCCGTCATGTAGAACGAGATCCGCCCTTGCCGCTGAGACGAATACAAGATTTGGTCCTGGAGGGATTGCCACCTCTCGATGTCAGCTGTGCTTGACCACGAGCGCCTCGAAGGAGAGCAGGGAAGGCGCACGAGGATCGGCATCATGGTCATGACCTCGAGCATCCGTTTCAGCTTGTCGCCGTCGACCTCTTTCGCCTTTTCGACCCACGATTGCGCCGCGGCGTCGTCAGTCAGTGCGCCATCGGGTCCGAGCAAGCGGAACGCGGGGATCGTCCCCTGTCGGACGCTGTTGGAGAATTCGGGCGTCGTCGAGAGCGCCGACAGCGGAGTGTGCGTTCTCCTCGCCGTGGTCGAAAAGGCTCTCCTGGCTGATCGAGTTAGCGTCGCCTTGCTGGCCAATGTTCTGAGCATGTTTGCTTGGCTGGATCGAGCTAGTCTAGGGAGAGAACGAGGAAGGAAAAGGTGCCGCGTCGCGCAGTGGGTTTCCCCCACATCGGCGGGCAGCCGTCGGTCGCGAAATCCGACAAGTTGAAGCGGCATGCCTTTCGACCTTCTTAATCAACGAGAAGGAGGACCAGCTGTGTAATGCAGCCTACGACAAGGCAAAATTGCAGCGAATGAGATATATGCGATGCTGTTATGGAGACATGCCCGGCGAAGCGACTTTCAAACGTCAAACCCGCTCTCGCGCAACCAGTCCGCCTCGACCGGGCTCGCCCAGGGCAAACGGCGTCGGAACACGGGCTGACCGCCTCCCTGCTTGATCTGCTGCCGCGTACTCCGCCTCGGTCCGATCTGAGCGCCGGGCCCGGCCGCCGAAGAGAGCGCAGCGGCGACCGAAAGCGAGTCGAGCTCGTCTTGACCACCCTGGGCGGCGGCCAACCGAGCGGCTTCGAGCAACGCCTGCTCGCCTTCATCGTCGAGGCGCGTCAAATGGCGCAAGAGCGGGGCGACTTCGGTGACGGGGAGGTGAGAAGGCAGGACGGCGGCAGGTGGATGGACAATCGCCTGATCGCTGGCTCCGTGAACGAGCATGCCGAGCCACGCCGTATAGCCACCACTGTACGTCGGGAGAGCAAAAGTCAGCGCAGAGCCAAGGAATGAGATGGCGCGCAGAGACTGACCGAGCCGTTTCGAGCTTCTCGTCCTCATGCTCGCCGAAGCGAAGCGCATCCCCCCAGGCATTCCCCGCCAGCGTGCGCAAGCACTGCGCCATCTCGCGCTCCGCACCGATAGAAGGCAACCGCGTGCTGTTGGGATTGGGCAAGTAACCCACGATTGGGTGCGAGTACTCCATGTCATTCGGATGCGAAGTGCGGCCCGTCTCGGCGTCCTGGAAAAGTTTAGACCGCAACGCGTCAGCCTGCGCAATCTGCTTTACTCCGAGCAAGCAATCACTCACGTCGATCATTGTCTCGATGCGACGGTCGACATGGGCGTCTGCCCAAGAGAGAGCGTCGGAGGCGGCCGCAGCGACCTGCAGCGTCGCCTCACGAGTCGGACCGGTCGCCGCCTCGACCGCTACTTCCTCGTCACGCCGCCGGCTCAAGAGCGCGCCCTCGCACAGCACAACTTGACCCGCTGAAGTCACAGACCCGACATCCGCGCCGCGTTGGCACTCGAGCTCGAGTTGCACGAGCGCCTTCCGCAGGTCGGGACTCGAGAGCGGTTGCGTCGCCGAACCTGGTGCAAGCGGTCTGGCTCCGAACCCTCCACCGCCCGCGCGCCTCGTCGTACCCATCTGTTGCTGCAGCATCCACGCCGGGTACGGACGGCTAGACGTAGCGCGGTACAGGTCGAGGATCGAGGCGGCGGGAATTGAGTGTCCTTCGCTGAGCGCGACGAGCGAAAGAAAGGCGGTGCAAGTCTCTTCCTCGGGAGCGCTGAAGGGCAGGAACTGGGCGGAACCGGTGGGGAGCGAAACTCGCTGCAGGTTGAGCGTGTCGAACGGGACGTGGAACGAGTCTGAGGAAGCGGCGCTTGTAAGCGAGCACATTCTCACCGGCGGCACACAACGCACGTAGAGACGTACCGGTGCAGGTCATAATGATCGGGCGCCGAGATTGGGAAGCGAGCGCGGCGATACCTGCGACGGCAAAGGTCAGGAAGAGGGAGACGGACGCAACCCGTTTGGCGCACGCACCAGCCCAGCAGTCCTCCTCGTGACGGAAGAAGACATCGACCTCGTCAATGAGAATAAGACTCTGCGTCGGTCCGAGATCTGCTGCGGCCGGTCCGGTCGGGGCGGGGTCGGGCGTCTGAGCCTTTGACGCCGCAGCGGATCCCGCCTTGCTTCCGTTCGCCTGCGCCTTCTGCTTCCCAAACAAGGCAGCGAAAGCGCCCGCTGCGCCCTTCTTCCTCGGACTGCCTCCGTTTACGACGTGATTCCTCGCGGCGTCGCCGACGTACCGTTCGAGGTCTTTCGCGGCGCGGCGACCGAGGCCGGGAAAGACCTCAAAGACCTCGTAGCCGAGTTGTCGCGCGACGGCATGCACCGTCGACGACTTGCCCGAGCCGTGCGGACCTTGCAGGAGGATCAGATTGGTCAAGGTTGGGAACACGCTCGAGCCGACCTTTCGGTTCCCGCGTAAATCGCCCGCGCCGCCGACGTCGTCGTCCGAGTCGTCGCTGTCGAAGGGCGAGTGTTGTAGTTGTCGGACATCGTCTTCGTCCTCTTCCGACGAAGCCAAGAAGTCGTCGAGCCCTTCGGGGCGGCGCTTCTTGCGCTTCTTCTTCTTCAACGGGTCGAGTCCGCGCTCGACCTTGCGGCGGCGCTTTTTGCCCGCCGCCTTCGCTTCGCCTGAGAGGAGGTGGATCACTTGATCAGCCTTCACCGTGCAGACGTCGTGACGGGATTGGACTCACTCGCGCCGACAACCTTTAGTTCTTCCAACCACTCCTTGAGCCAGATCGCGCTCTGCCCGCTCGTCGTGCCCAGGACCTCCTCAGCTGTCAGAGGTGCGTACTTGGTCGTCCAAATCGTGTCGGCGCCTTGCTTCTGGCGGTCCGGCATCCGTCCGGCTCGGAAAGGCGCTGCGAGCCTGTCGAGAAGCGGGTGCGACGGTAACGGCGACGGGAGGAGGAAAGGCAGGGAAGACAAGGGGCGAAGGATTGTCTGATAGGCGGGAGCTTGCTCGCCTGACCTGCCTGCTTCTTCGTATGACCGCTTATACCGCGCGAGCAGCGACTCGTCTCGGTCCCCGTCCCGCAAGTCGGCATCGTCGAGTCCCACTTCCGCCTTGCCTTTGCCCTTGTCGCGCGCGCCGATGTACGCATTACGCTCCGGTGCGCGCGCGACGGGCCACCATCCGACGTGTTCCTCCGCGGTCGGCCAGCGCGGTTCGATGCCTTCCTGACCTTTCCGCCTCTTCTCCCTCGCAGCGCCATACATTTCGGCGAGCGGCGCGAACCCGCTCGTCGTCGTCGACGTTGGCGCGAGTTTGTCTCGTTTGCGTTGTGGCGAACCGCTGGGACGAGGTCGAGGCGGCGAGTCGGTCAAATCGAGGATGGCGGATCCGGACGCGGTCCTCGCGACTGTCTGCGAAGCGATCGACGGTCCCGCGAGCGGGGTAGCCTGGCGCGACTTGGTGGAGCGGGGGAGAGGTAACGACGTCGAGCTACCGGCTTCGCTGACGACGACATCGTCGTCGTCGTCAGAATCGTCCTCGTCCGTCGTCGAAACGACCTTGCGCGCCCTTGACCCGCTCGCGCGTTTCTTCTTCTTCTTGTCGCCCTTGCGCACCGACAAGACTTCGACTTCCTCATCCTTGGCTTTGCCCTTGCCCTTCGCCCTTGTCGCCGTTCTCGCCACTGCCTTCTTGGTGATGGACTTGCCGGTCCTCTTCGACGATCCTTCCTTGACCGAATCGACGTCCGAACCGCTCGAACTCCCGACGAGGGACAAGACGCTCCCACTGTCTTCTTCGTCCCTCTGTAGCCGTTTTCCCTTCTGCGTCGCGGACGCCTTTGCCTTGGCTTTCGAGTCGGGTCCGCCGGCGCCGCCGTTCGTACTCGAAGTCGCCGACATGTTCCCACTCCTCGGTGCAAAGATCGAGTAGACTGGTTTCGTCGGCTTCATAGCAGGCGCCGTCGGTGCGGCTGGAGCAGCAGACGTGGAATGAGGCGACGAGGGTGGGGCAGCAGCAGCACCAGCAGCAGCGGCGGCGGCGTCACTCGCAGCTGGCGCAGATTCCGTCGCGCCCATCGCCAGCCCTAGAGTACCGTCTGTGACTCCCGGCGAAACGTCCGCCATCCTCGTCGTGTTGACAGCGAGGTGACGCGGCTGTCCTGCGAGATGTCAAAAGAACAGGGCGCCGCGACGCGCTCGAGGCAAAACTTTTCCCCTCCGGCGAAGGCGCGGAACGTCTATAGCAAGCACTGCGTCTTTCGATAAGGCGATCAGGCGCTCAGCCTCCACAGGCAATGGACTGGCAAAAATCTTCTATCTACTGTGAAACAACATTCCTCGGTGCTCGTTTTTATCATATAGGCGGGACGAGGCGCACGCGCGCCAGGACGGGCGATCGTTCGGTGCCGGATCCGCAACGGTGCTTTGGCTTCTAGAGCGTGTCCGAGTCGGCATAAGTCGACGGGCGCGAGAGCGAGTCGGCCTTGACCCCAGCTACGAGCGGTTCACATGCGCGCGTGTCAGCATTTCGCCTCATTCCGCCGGAAACATTGGCACACAGCAGCCAGGGAGGCGCTGAAAGGGGCGAAGACGACTCACGTCCTTTGTAGCCGCAGTCGAGGTCGCGCAACTTTGCCGTCGCGACATGGTACACCCACCCGTGGACGCTCAACTCGCGGCCTTCGTCCCACGCGGCGCGGACCAAATCACTCTCGGCGACGGCCTTGACCGTCTCTTTGACGTGTTCGTCGGTCAACGAACCGAGTTCGAGGGTCGACAGCGGGTCCGAGGCGTTGTTCGCGTGAGGAGTCGCGAGGTGCTTGATCTGTGCGAGCCGAGCCGAGCGAGAACGCGCCGGGCGAGGAAGCCGAAGTCAGCAACTGCGAATTCCAGACTGTGCAACGTGCGCAATAGAGGGAGTGGCGATGACGACGCACGGGCGCAATCCACTTGGCGATCGTCTCCTCGACGCTACCGGGCTTGGGCGCCTCTTCCTTCTCGCCCTGGTCCTCCTTCGACTTGGAGTCGACCGCGGCCTGCATTCCCGCCTTGACACCACCGCATCCCGTGTGGCCTATAGAAAGGGCGTAAAGTCAGATTCTGCAAGTCTCGTGAGGAGGCAAGGCAGAGGAAATGGGCCGCACCGCAGACGATGATGGCCTCGACCTTGAGGACGTGGACGGCGTACGCGAGAGCGGCCGAGGCGGACGGGTCGCCCGGGTGGAAGCACTGAGCAATGTTGCGCTGTAGGCGATCCGAAGACAGGATCGAGTCAGCGGGAGGGCGAGCCAAGGAGGGTCCAGACGGCTGCGACCTTACGTGCACAAAGATGGACCCGGGTGCGACACCGGTCGCCCTGTAGGTACAGCTTTAGCGTCAGCGCCACAACGTCACTTTGCCGTGGATGCCCTTTGGTGTCGACATCGAGGAAGGGCAAAGTCGGGAGAGCGAAGACGACTGACAGTTCTGCCGAGACGCGCGAGTCTGAGCAACCGAGCCAAAAGATCTTTGGTGCTTGCCCCTGCGCGAGCTTCTTGAGCAATGCCGGGTCCGACTGGGCGAACGCAGCGGCGTACGTCTCGTTGGCGTCGAGGATGCCCTGCGTTTCGTTTTCCAGAGCGGAGCGATAAGAGAGGTAAGAAGCAGCGGAAAGCGGGAAGGTCAGCGTAAAGGGGGTTTTGGCGAGTTCGTGTGGTTTGCGTACCTGAAGGAGCTGGGTCGAGGCGGTCATGGTGGCACGGGTCGAGTGAGAGCGCGAGGCGACTTGTTGGGGACGAAAGTGGTGACGACGGCGGGACGAGTCGGAGTGGTGGAACCCGAGCACAGCTGAGCGAGCGGCGAAAGCGAACGGTGCAGCAGCAGGTACGGTGTACTTTGCAAGAGTACGGCTGGCGAGTGCGGGACTGTAGAGCATGCAGAACCGTCTGCGAAGGATTCAGAAGCACACTTTTTGGGGGAACTGTCGACAGCGATCGAAGCCAACAATGACGGCTCACCGAGATGAAATGTCGGCGAAAGTTGACTCAGATCTTCGACCAGAGACCTACAGCAGCTTATAGAGTACTATTACTGGCGAGTTTACCCTGCTGAACTCGACGAGAGGCTTCTTTCTGAACAGACGAGCGACCTTGTCACGAGGGACTCGCCGTATCCTTCTCTTGTGTGCACAGAGTGTTTCCTCCTGTTGTACGCAACGGTCGGGCGGGAAAACCTCGCCCCCACATTCGACGCTGTCACGCGAGCCGAAGCCGTTTCGCAGAGACGAGCACACTAGCCAGGCAGGAGTCCGCTATGGCTACTGCTGCATCCGGAGAGCAGACCACTGCGGCCATAGTCCACAAACCAGTCCTGCCCGCAACGTTCGCCAACAGCGTCAGTCTGCTTCCTCCGCGCACGCACCTCGTCCCGCACGCACATACAGCTGACTATGAAACGAAACGAACGGAAACCACAGTTCTGGTCGAGCGACTACCGGACTGGACTCGACAGCCTGTTCACGGCGTTGGACGCCGCCGTCGTCCAGTCGGACGAACTCGTCGACCATGTCGACCAGAGGATCTCGCTCGAACGCCAACTCGCTCTCGGGTTGACCCCGCCCGCGCTCAGGCACAACGGGTTCGGTATCGGTGCACTCCTATCCGCTCTCCTTGACGTATGAAGTGCCAGTCGAGGCTGAATACAGACCCCTGGCGTTTGCAGACGAAGGCGCCTCGTTGAGGATCGGGTTCGAGGCGCTCTTGACCTCGTCCGTCAGCGAAGCGAAAGCCAGGCAGAGGCTCGCAGACGATCTCGAGGTCAGTGCCGTGTCTTGAACTCCTGCGCTTGCCGAACCTCGCCGCTTCCCCCCGCATCTGTTGTCCACATGAATCCCGCAAAGCTGACACCCGCCGGTTCTTGTCGCGCACAACCAAACAGCGCACGATCCTCGTCCCGTTCTCGGCCTGGTCCGCCTCTCACGCGAAACGCATCTCGACCTCGCGGTCAACTCTGTTCGGCTCGCTCCAGACGTACGAATCGCAATACGCCCTCGTCTCGCGGCTCAAATCGGCCTACGACTCGGCGTGCCGGACCGCCGATACCGCAGAGGACGAGTGGAACTTTTTCAGGGCGAGGGACGAACTCGGGACGAGGCACGTCCCGCCGAGGCCGGACGATTTGCCCGACTTGGTGTCGCCGACGAGTGCGACTCCGGGCTCGACTCGCTCGCGGCAGACTCTTTCGAGCGGTCATGATGGTGCTCGAGAAGAAGTCGACGATGACGACAAGCCGCTCGGACTGCGACCACAGCAGCAGCGCGCGAGAGGAGCGGACGACGACGGAGACGATGACGGGAAAGCGATCCGGGACGATGCCGACGGAGACGAAGACGAAGGCTTGATCGGTCGCAGTGGCGCGACGGGCGGGAGCGTGCTCGGTGCGCTCGGGCGCGCGTTGACGGTCCGTCGGACGGGGAGCACCAAGGCGAGGCCGGGGCGGAGGCGAGAAGGCGAGCAGGCGGGACCCGCGAACGAAGACCACGACGACGGCGACGCGTCGACGGGACTGCACTTGCCGGCCGGACTCCACTTGCCGACGATCGACGCTAACGAAGTCAAGGCCGGACTCGACTGGAGCAAGACCAAGTGAGCCAGCAGGCGTCATCCTTCGTCGTCCTTCGCGAAATGGCTCACAGGTCTCGATCTCACAGGTTCAACTCGCTCTTGTCGACTGTCGTCGGTCCGCAATCGGGCTATGAGCGCTACGAGAAGGCGCGTAAGGACGCGGACGCCGCCGAGGAGAAGTACAAACGCGAGGTGATCATCCTCGACCGACTCCGGTGAGTCGGCTTCTGTTTCCTAGTTGCTCGACGGGATCTACCCGATCCGCGCATCGGCGTCATGCAAGAACCGACTGACATACCTTATACGCGGCAGCCTCTCACTCGAAGAAACCATCTCGACGCACTTGCCGTATCTTCAACGGTGCGAGTCGGACCGCCTCCGCGCCGCCACCTCGGTTCTCAAGTCGTTCCACGCGGCGATCTCGGCGCTGCCAAAGTTGATCGACGGCAGTCTCGAAAGGGTCGGACAGGCGCTCGATCTGTGCAGGCCTGAGAAAGATCTCAAGGCGATTATTGAACGGAGGAGGTCAGTCCGGAGGTGCTCAAGTTGCGGCAGCGGTGTCGAACCCCGGCTTTTCTGCGGGCCTGCACGTTTCGGACGCCGGACTGAAACAAGAACCGCTCTCCACAGGACCGGCCCGTTCCAGCCGTCGCCGTCGCCGTTCCAGTCTCACTATTCCGACGAGCCGACGACGACTTTCGGGATTGACCTGCGAAAGTACGATGAAACCAATGCGAACAAGGATGCGCAACCGGTCCCACGGGTGCTGGAGATTCTGCTCGAGTGGGCGGAGAAGAAGGGTAAAGAGGCTTCCGATGAAGGTGTGTGCCCGTTCCCGCCTGTTCCCCGCAGGACCGCCTCACTCCCCGTGCTGCGAATGCTGATGGTTCGTCGGTGTGACAGAACGCCGAAAATCCTGGCTGTACGATGTCCCGCTCGCCTCGCAACACTCTCTCCGCGCCATGCTAAACCCACCCGGCCTCCTCGCCGCCAACAACAACACCGGCCCGGATCTCTCGGTCGTCGATTTGCCCATCTTGTGCGCGACGACCAAACTCTGGCTGCTCGAGCTCGAACAGCCGCCATTCACGTGGGCGGCGTACGACGACTTGAGGAGCGCTTGGCCCGGGAGGGTCAGCGCGAGCACGGTCGAAGGTGGAGAGCCGCAGAGCGACAAAGAAAGGGTCGAGATCCTGGCCAAGATTGTCGGCAAGCTGCCAAAGATTCATTACGAGGTGCGCGCTTCGTGCTTGCATTGTCATGCCAACGGCAGTACCTGAGCTCACCACTTCCGTCTGCCACTCTCCTGCGTGCACAGGTGCTACGCTGCCTCATCGTCTCCCTCGCCAAGATGATCGCAGAGACGCGCACCGACGAGGCGCTCGACGTGTACCTGCACAAGCTCTCGCTCTCGCTTGCACGCCCGCTGCTCCGCCCCCGCCAGACGTCCCCGCTGTCGCTCGACGACCGGTTCCCCGCCGCCGTCGTTTCGACGCTCCTCGCGCATACCGAAGCGATCTTTGCGAAAGCCGGCGAGGTCGCCAAGAAGGAGCGCGAGGACCGGTACCGCCCTCGTCGCCAGCGGACGAAACCGATCGACGAGCGCGTAAGGCGCAGCAACCTCGCCGGACAAGCGGGCAGCCCGCCACCGCCGGTCCCGCTCCGCGCGTCTGGTCATCATTTGACGGTCGATACAGCGGCTCAAGCTCCGGTCTACACCGAGAAGAACGTCGATGTCGTCGCGAGCCCGATGGCTGCGACTCAGGAAGAGCTGCCAGTCCCTCCAGTCCCGGAGAAAGAGAAGGAGGACAACTCTGTCGACGATCTGGACGGTGACCATGTTCCCGTCACGGCCGAGCTACCAGCGCCGGTCCCGATCGTGCCTTCATCTCCAGTCGAAGCGCCGTTCACGCCGCCGTCGCCCGTGGAGGAGCCGTTCGTCGCTCCGAGCTCCTCAAGCGCAACCAAGGAAGCCGTCTCGCTGCGGTCAGATGAGCCACAGCGCCCCGACGGTGGCGACGAGAAGCCACTCACTTCCTCCTCGTCCCTGAAGCGTTCGACCGGACCTGGGTCGGCTCGCTTGCGTGGAGCTCGCGGACCGCGTCCGCCGAGTCAAGTGCTGGCCCGCGTCGCAGCGCTTGAGCACGACGGAGGGGCTGAGCATGGAACCGGTACGAGCCGGACCAGCTCGGAGCAGAAGCGGGAGAGCTGGACGCGCTCGAGGGAGGCGCCGGCCCCGGAGACCGAGTGAAGAACGAGCCCTCGAGTGCGTCCCGCTCGGCTGTCGATCGTCGGTCACCAAGCATGTGCATAACCTGTGTAGCGAAACCTCTTCAGGAATAGACACTCTTTCCATCGAGCATTGCCACTCGACTAGAGGCGCAAAGTCGTGTACGGGAATGCGAAGAGACAGAAAAGATACTGTTGACAACAAGTTGTACGCTTGATCAGGGATGAGGGTTACTTCGGGAGGCTCATCGGGAGAGGGCGAGAGCGCGCTGCAGATCCTCCTGCAGGTATCGAGAAAGAGCGGTCAGTTTCGCTCCATGAAGGCGACTGAGCGGCGCGTGAGCAAGCCTTACCACCTGCATGCGCCTGTGATGGCCGACCAGATTGCCTTGCGGCGAATTGTAGTGGTTCATGAGCTTGACGAGCGCGGCTTTGACGACGGGTGTTCGGACGCGATTGAATCGCGACCCTCTGACCGAAGTATCGAGGTAGTCGGTGATATTAGGCGTGGCGGTCAAGAGGTTCAGAGTCTGGGAAAAGCGTCACCCGCGGATCAGCTTCGGGAGGGCGAAAGCTTCGAACGGAGAAGCGAGCGCACCTGACTCAGTTCGGCAAAGACGTCGCTGAGCTGCTCGTTCTGCATGTTCTTGACGTGGTTGACGAGCCATCGAACATCGCGCGCGAGATACATCATGCCAGCGTCGCTGATCTGTCGCGGCTCGCGGTCCGTAATGTAAGACTGCGACGACAATAAACGCGTCAGTCGCGTTCATGTCGCTGCTGAAAGCACGCTACTTGAACGCACCTGAAGGATCTTGGCGGTGTGCGCGAGAGCGCCACGATAGACGTAATCTTTGGCAAACTCGGGTAGCTGGATCAAGACGGACACCATGACCGTCGAGACGTAGTCGACCATGTCTTGCAAGTACGGACTCGCGTCGTCGGCTGTATGAGCAGGCGGGGCTTGCGCGGTCGTCCACGGGTACTGCGCCTCCTCGAAAAAGTTGTCGACCTTTTGGGCGATCTGGGCGACCATACGATCCTGCGTCTGCGTGAGCGTCTGCTGGAACGAAGCGAGCGAGTCGAGATGGATCGTTCCGCCGCGTTGGGTTGCGCTGCGATGCTAGGCGCGTCAGCGGACCCAGAAACACGCGGCACGGCGGCACGATGAGAGGCGCAAGTACCGGAGGGTGACCAGGAGCGTTTCGAGGTCGGAGCACGCCGTCTGGAAGAAGAGCACGTTCACTACGATCTGCGCGAGTTGCGACAGATTGCTGATCATGTTCAGCCGTCGCTGGATGTTCTCGCTGACCTGCTTGATGAGCAGGTTGTCGAGCGCCTGTGCGTGTCGCGCTTGTCAGCTCCGCACCAGAAGCGAGAAAGCTGCTGCCGTTACGAACCTTTCTCAGGACGTCGTCGATATCGCGGTGGTGTTCCGCGAACCCTTCTGCGAATTGATAGTACTGCTCTGTGAACGAGCGGATGTCGACGCAGCAGAGCGGGTACGTCTGCGAGAACGGCAACGCGAGCGGGAAGCGTGATGGCCTGCTCCAGCAGCGGCAGCACGAGATGTCAGCACGCGCAGGCGACGGAAGTCGAGCCGGCGTTGTGCTTACCCCTTGAGCTGCTCGACAGACCATTCGCCGTTGGCCGGGAGCCAAGTCACGCTGACGACCTTGTCAAACTCGTCGGCATCGTTGACGACCATCGGTTGGTGATCGTCGTCAATGACAATCTGCGCGCGAGTGCATATCTCCGGATGAGCTGGCCGCTCAAGGCAGACGGTCGACTGATGAACTGGCCCGCGAAGCTCACCTTTTCAAAGTCGGCGCTGAACGTCCGCTGCAAGAGCTGCGAATACCGCTCGAACAGCGTGAGGAGCAAGCTGTTTAGGTGACTGACGGAGTAGCCGTAGCCCTGTAACCGAAACGCCCGTCAGCTTGCCTGCCGGCCCCGCGGCGCGAGACTCTGTAGCTGATCACGCTGCTCAAAGCGCCTGATTGGCGATCGATCGACTCACCTCTAGCGTTTGCACAAACGTCAGAATCTTGAACTTGGTCCCGAGAAACACCTCAGCCTCTTGACACGCCGCCAGCCCTTCATCGACGATCCGGACGACCCGCTCGCACATCTCGTCCCACAAGTCTTCGACGTCTTGTTCGCTCCGGAACGAGTTTGTCGTCCGGAGAACGTGCGACTCGATGAGGAAGAAGCCGACAATTTCTTCGAGCAAGGCGGAAAGCGCCGAGAGGGAAAATGGCGTGAGAGAGGAGGTCGACGAAAGGAGCAGTCCTGCTTGAGCCTGGTAGATCGAGCAGTTACGGTAAGCAGACAGCCGCATCCTAATTTCGAGCGACCGATACGGACCCGTCGGTCAGCCTGATAGCTGAGCTGCAATTCCTCACGCGCGTCGAGGGTGTCGTAGATGTGGATGCAAGTGTACAGCGGCTTGAAATCGATTTTGATAGTGTCGTTGTCGAGGACGTTGTCTGCATGGCCATAGCGAATAGGCGAGCTGTAAGTGAGTGCTCTTCGCCGGGTGCCGAGGCGAGCGGACGTACACTCGTGCCGCTCGCTCATCCCGAGCTCGATCGGTCCGTTGATCTTGGCCAGCGCCAGATTGACCTCTTTCCGCTTCTTGGACGCCCACCTTCTGCCCCTCTGTTCCATGGCATCGAGTGCACCCTTGCCGACCGCGCGCGATGCCTCCCTGGCTTCGAACAGCCACGTCTTCATCTCGCGCGTAACACTCTCCTTGACGGCGAGGCGTAGCTCCGGAATCGATGCAAGCATTTGAGTCGCGAACGGGTAGTGCAAAACGGGTTTGAGGTGTGTCGTCTGCAGGTCGTCGAGTTGCTGCGTGGGAGGGAGGGCTGTCAATTTCTCGCCCAGAGTGCGGGGAGGCCTCTCAGCGGGCCCGCAGAACTTACGCGAAGCGCTGAGAAGTACTTGGACTTCTGGATCAGGTCGTGGACTTTCGTCGCGACGTCGAGCACGCGCAGGCATGCTTGCAGCGTGTCGATCGTCTCGTCGATATTCTGCCCGACCCTGCGCGCCTCGAGCAGGGCCTTCTTCTGCAGACCACACGTGCACAAGCAGATGAAGTAAGCGGGTCATGTCGGGCACAAGGAGGCGGGAGCTGAGCTGACCTTTTCGGCGACGCCGGCGCCGCTCTTCTGGACCTCGTCGTTGAGTTCAACGACGCGGTGTTTGAGCGATACGGTTCCTTGTCGGACCCTGAGCAGCGCCGATACTGAGGCAACAAAGTCCTATAGGTAGTGCGGGTGTCAGGATAGGCTGCAGTGTGCGGCGAATCGACGAGCGGAGGGACCTGGTAGTTGTTTCCGCAGACCTGCTCGATCTCGTGTTCCTTTTCGGCGACAAAGGTCTTGAGCGCCCTGAGGTACGCTTCCTGCTGCCTCGAGCGGTAGATGTTGACCCTGCGAAGAACTCTCAGAGTCAGTCTGGCCGTTCGAGGTGGGGGAAGAGCCTCGAGGGAAGCAGACTGACAAGATTGGACCGAGCGCCTCGATATCGCCTGCTCCCGAAGTGCTCGAAATGGACGAGAACAGGAACAGCTGCTGCAACTGCGCCTGGATCTCTTGCTGCGAGAATTTGACGCGGCGGACCTGACGCGGAGTCGGTCTCGGCGCGGCGGAAGACGGTCCGGCGCGGCTGGTCGACGATGCCATGCTAAAGCGCGCTAGGCAGTCAGCCGGGTCCTGGCCGTACAGCTATAGCGAGCCTCTGTCCGCAGCGAGAGCGATAAGGCACGCGCGAGTTGGTTCGCCGCGAGCGACTGCTTTCAAACGTCAAGAACGTTCTCTTTACCGTTCTGCTCTTCCCAGACTACTCTGCTTGCTGTCTAGACTATACACGCTGCTTCGAGAACATACGCTAGCTGCTCGCTGCCTCTGACCAGACCTCTGCCTCTGTCATCTCTGTGCTGCCTCCGCCCTGCCGGCCGGCCGATGACTCTCCCACCCCCACTTGACCTCGTGGCGGCTGCACGCCTTTCCGCTCTCACTGGACTCCTGCACACTTTTCACGTTCTCCTCTACTGGACCGAATTAGCTCGACAGCACACTTGACCAGGCCCCTCCGCAATGCTGCGCAACAATGGGAAACCTCGCATCCTCATGCTCGGAGATGCCCCAATCTATCAACTCGAGCACTGGAACGCTTTCCAACAGCGCGCCGAGATCGTCTCTGCCGACCTGTCGTCGCGCGATGCGTTCATGCAGTCGCTGCGGGACAATCGGTGCGTGTCCCCCCCCTCTGCTCGCTGGTCCGCGCTCCTGAAAAGCAAGAGTGCTCATCTACCTGTTGGCTCCCGTATGGTAGATACGGCGCCTTTGACGGGATCGTGAAGTTTGCTGTCGAGACGGGGAACGCCGCCTCGCCTTGGAACCAAGAGCTCATCTCGCTTCTCCCGCCGAGCGTCAAGCTCTTCGCCGCCGCTGGAGCCGGCTTCGACTATCTCGACTTGACAGCGCTCAATGCGCGCGGGATCGCTTTCGCAAACAGTCGCGGGGCCGGCGACACGGCGACGAGCGACATCGCTTTGTTCCTGATCCTCGCCACCTTCCGCCTGACGACCTACGCCGAATGGGGCGCCCGGTCCGGTGACCCGCAAATCTTTGACGAGGTTCACCTCGACATCACGAGGAAGGCGCGGAACCCGAACGGCAAGACGCTCGGTTGCGTGGGGCTCGGGGCGATCCAGCGCGAGATCGCGCGAAAGGCCAAGGCGTTCGGCATGCACATCGTCTATTACGAAGTCGCGCCGCCGCCTGAAGAAGTCGTACGATCCCTGGAGGCCCGCCGAGCTGACTCACTGCTCGAGCTCGCACGAGAAGCGGACTGCGTCAGCGTGTCCGGTACGGCTCGCGAGCCGTGCTTTCCTTTACGTCCTCGGCTGACTCATTCGGGTGGACAGTGCCCTACATGGACTCGACTCACCATCTAATCGACTCCGCATTCTTGGCGGCCATGCAACCCGGCTCCCGGATCGTCAATACGGCTCGCGGGCCCGTCATTGACGAAGCAGCCCTCGTTGCGGCGCTGCAATCCGGACACTTGTTTTCGGCGGGTCTCGATGTGCACGAGTTCGAGCCTCGAGTCTCGGAAGAGCTTATACAGATGGTGCGGGAGCTCAGTGGAGGAACACCGCTGAAGGTTCGGAGAACTGACATAACGTGCTGGCGCGCAGAAACAAGTGACGCTGACGACTCACATTGGTGGCGTCGCGCAAGAGACGTACGAAGGGTTCGAAACCCTCGTGATGAGCAATACGGAGCGGTTCCTGCTCGACGGTCAAGCCCTCGAGACGGTGCGCCCATGCCGATTCGAACCTGCCGGTTTCTTCCCACCGAAGCTGACGAACGGACCCGCTCCTAACAGCCGGTCGGCAAGCAGTTCCCTTCGCCGCTGAGCACTTAAAATGCTTACTCTCCGCAGCGGGCGAGGGATGTGGACAACGTATAATGACAATGCACTGATTGGAATTCCCTTCGAGCTCAAAACCGGAGTGACAGACTTTGATACGAGTACAACCTCAAAGCTTGCTGCGACCCTTGCTGGACGCGCGCTCGTACAAGTCGTCGAGGTGCTTCCGGAAGGTCTTGGCGACAACGTTGCGCTTCGTCTTGAACGTCGGCGTGATGCATTCAGCCGGGAACGGCTCGACTCGCAACAGGATGCTGTCTTCGATGCGCTCAAAGCTGTGTACCGAGATCCGCAAGTTAGTGAGCGCATAGAGAGCGAAAAAGACGGATCTGAGACTGACCCGAGGAGGCGGGCGTCGCGCGCATACTTGGCCAGTGCGGTCGCAACAGCCTTGATGACGCGCTCGTCCTCGGCCGCCTTGGCGAGCTCCGGCAGGTCGGTCGGCTGCAGGTTCTTGCCGACCACGGAAGAGGCGAAACCTGCGCACGCTGCACGTCAGCTCAAGATCCAGGCTCGGTCAACCGTCCAGCTCACCAGCAAAGTTGACCGGATCGACGTTGACAATCGCGACGAGGTGGTCTCGGAGACCGTCGCCGTGAACGTAGATCTGAGCGGCGAGAGGGCACAGCAGGTAGACGTTCTCAACCTACCACAAGGCAGAGTCAGCAAGACCTCGGGCAGGAAGAGCTCGCGGGAAGCACGTACCTTCTCGAGCGCGACGTATTCTCCCTGGCTGAGCTTGACCAAGTTCTTGACGCGGTCAATGATCCGGAGGCGGCCGAGCTCGTCAATCATGCCGACGTCGCCCGAGTGCAACCAGCCCTGCTCGTCGATGAGCTCGCGCGTCTTCTCCGGCTCCTTGTAGTAGCCGGTGATGATGTTCTCGCCCTTCATGCAGATCTCGCCACGCGGGTACGGCTTGTCGGTCGAGAAGTAGCCCATCTCGGGGACGTCGACGAGCTTCATCTGAACGCCAGCGAGGGGAGGGCCGACCGAACCGGCCGACCACATGTCGTTGTTGTAGCAGCGGTTCGTGCATCCCGAAGTCTCTGCGAGGGGCACAGGGAGGAATCAGCCGGGGGTCGCGCGGCCTTGGAAGGACAAATCTACTACTTACCGGTCTGACCGTAGCCTTCGACGACCTCGCACGAGAAGGCGACCCGCAAAAAGTCGAGGACGTCCGGGTTGATCGGCGCCGAACCGGTTCCCATTGTGCGGATCCGGCCTCCCATGAGCATCGCGACCTTGTTGAACAGGATCCGGTCCCACAGCGCGTGCGTCAGCTGGCCGGTCGAGCGCAGGTTGGCGAGCTTGTCGGCAAAGGCTTTCCGGGCGAGAGCACCCTTGAAGCCGGGCGCATCGAGCGTCTGCGACTTGATCGCTTGGTAGATCCGGTTCAACACACGCGGAACCGAAGCGATATACTGCAAGCACTCGTAACATCAGCACGCGGGTTCGAGCTTCAGGTGGTAGCGCCGGGACGCTTACGGTAGGCCTGACGACCTGCATATCTTCGAGCAAGCGGAGGTTGTCGCCGCAGTGGTACGCGATCGCGGCTCCGGTCGTCAGGGCGATGACTTCAACAAAGAACTCGTACACGTGCGAGAGTGGCAGATACGAGAGCAAGACCGAGTCTTCGGCGATCGAGTGGCCGTGCTGCGTCGAAACAACAACGCCGGCAATATTGCGGTGCAGGAGGATCGCGCCCTTCGGGTTGCCCGTCGTTCCACTCGTGTAGCAAAAGTTGATGTTCATCTCGGGCGTCGGCGGGCGGTGCGCGACCTTGTGCTGCTCGCCGAGCGCTTCGAGTTCGACCATGTCGAGGACCTGGATCCCGACCGACTTGCCCCACTGCGCCATCGCCGCCGCGGTCTGGATACCCGGCTTGCTGTTCTTGGCCGAGATCGAGTCCCAGCTGTCGAGGCTGATGATGGCTTTGACCTGCGGCATCTTGCTCGCAAGCTTGAGAAGGTCCGGAACGTGGGCCGGGTTGGCAAAGATGACGCGGCATTCAGAGTGGTTGACGATGTACTCGACGGCGTCCGGGCCGTACACGTCGTAGAGACTGTGAAGCGAAGAGTCAGTCTCGCAGAAAGGGCAACGCGTGCCGGCCTCGAGTCGACGAGCATACCTGACGATCGTGAGAGAGTAGGCGGCGACGGCCTGGTTCACGTGCTGCCACTCGGGACGGTTGTGCGACCAAATGCCGACCTTCCACTGGACCGGGTCCGACTCGGGGAACAGAGTCTGCTGGAGGTGGACAAGTCCCGAACCGACTTTGGTTCGGTGGACGTCGACGTCGCCGTACGTCTCCCACTCGACGCGCTTCGCCCAGTCTCCCGTGGCCGGGTCCCACGGGCGGTGACCGAGACACGGCTTGTCCCTCCAGCCGGCGAGACCGACGTTGAACGCTTCGTACGTCGTCTTGGGGTAGTTCCGGGGAGCCCATTGCGGGAACTCTGCGCTGACGTAGACGGCTGTACTGCCGGCTTCTTGACTGCCCGGGATGGGCTGTACGAGTGCGACATGGCCATACAGAGTCAGTTCATGAATCGCAAGCCACGACTGTGCGTCGATGCCGCGCTGCCGACGAGAGAGTGGGGACCGCCGAGCGGAGACGGGCGGGACAGCAACGCAAGAGACTCACAACAGCCTGGACCTTTTTCGGGTCGTGGTGGTCCGACAGGGGTACTGGGAACGGAGATTGCATCGCCATTGCTTTCGGGTTGTGAGGAAAATGTAGAGAGGGCGGGAAGTGAGCTGCCGAGGTCGAGTCGGACCTGCAGCCAGCGGTACTTCAAGTTGCCGTTTCGGCTCCGGCAAGCGACTTCGCGCCGAGGCCGACGATTTTCGCGCGGACTCGGTCCGATTCAAAATATCTCTCGCACGGCCTCGCAATCAAAGTCCAAGCACCGAGCTCGTGTGGTCCAAAAGGTAATGCGATTGCGACGATTAGAGGGGTTGCGTGCGTAGATCAGAGGTGCCGAGAGTTGAGGGGGGACTAAAAGAGAGGTTTGAGCGTGAGGCACAACAAGGGTGAAACGAAGAGGAGGGAGGATGATGGCACGGTCTCAAAAGTCTAAGTATAGTCCAACGCAGCGGGAGTGGACACGGAGGTTCAAGATGCAAGAGGCAGACCGGCAGAGAATGTGCTTCAAGCCGCGTTCGCCTTCTCCCACGCCTTGTCAAAGTTCTCGCGGCCGTATTCGACCTCCTCCTCGCCTTCCTCCGACTCCATCTTGCCCTTGAGCGACGCGATCTCGTCGGCGGTCGCACTGATGCCCATCAGGAGCTGGCAGGCAAAGCCGTAGGCGCCCGGCGCGTCGATCGCCGTGTCGACGAGCGTCTTGAACAGCGGCTCGAACGCGCCGATCAGAGCGTCGTGCGCGACGATCTCCTTCGACGCGACCTGCGTAAACATGTCCTTGGCGATGTTGACGGCGTCGGCCTTCTTGGTCAACGCAGCCTCGGCGATCGCGGTAATGAGCAACGGCCGGTACTCCTTCGGCAGAGCCTCGACGGACGCGACGCCCTCGGCAACGTTCTTGACAGCGTAGAACTGAACGACAAGGCCCGTCAGTATGCACAGAGACGGTATCGCATACAGTCTCGGACACGTCAAGCTCACCTCCTCGACAGAGTTCTTTGCTCGTCGCTCGGCCTCGGATCGCGACATGGACGACGCGTTCGGGTCGATCGCGCCATCGTCCTCCTCCTCGTCCTCCTTGTGCTCCTCGCCCTCGCCCTCGCCTTCGCCCTCCAAAGGCTTGGTGCGCGGCTTGAGCTGCAGCTTCGGCCGAGCCTCTGCAGGCGCAGCCGACGGTTCCTCCGAGTCGCCACCCATGAGGGCCGCGAACGGATTGGACGGCGTCGCAGGTCGCTCCTCCTTCTTCTGCTTCGACTTGGCTGCGAACGCACCCGTCGGTCCGAGCGAGATGCCGCCCGGGCTGTCGGCACCGCTGTTGCGGAACCGACCGAACCCGCTGAGGTTGCCGGCGGTCGCAGGTCGCTGCGGCTGCGTCGTCCAGCCATCGGCGCCGGGCTGCGGCACACCAAACTCGCCACGGCCCTGTCCTCGTCGCGAGTTTGGTCGCGAGAGCTGGTCGCCGAGACGCGGCAGCTTGCCACCCGAGCTCGCCACTCGTCGTGCCGACTCCTCGGCCTGCTTCTGCGCATCGGCGTGAATCTGCGAGATCGTCTTCGGGCCCGCAGCTTCCTGCTTCGACTGCCATCTTGATGCACGGAGGTCGACGACGTCCTGAGGGAGCACGAAAGGGTTAGTCTCGCGTGGCGGCGGCCGACATCCTGCAAAGGCGAACTGACCATGATCATGAAACGCATGCGCGAGGTGACCTTCGGGTTGTCGGCGATGGTCCGCATGCGCGAGAAGTACACATCCATGTGCTGCTTCGCCTTGGCGTTGTCGAGACCCTTGCCGACCGTGGTCAGCAATCGACAGAGCGACTCGATGTCCTCCTCTTCGGGGTTCTCCGTGTTGGCGAGCAGCTTCTTGATGCACTCGTGCATGATGCGCTCGGTAAGCATCGTAAGGCGGTACAGCTCTCCGATGAACCGGACGAGACCGAGACCACGTCGCTTCGCCTTCTGGGCGGCATAGTACTCGTCAGAGAGGAGCTCGGCCTCCTTCGACGGCTCCTTGCCGGTGTCCTCGGCCTCCTGCTTGGCCGCATCGTTGGCGTCCTTCTTCGCCTTGTCGTCAGCCTCCTTGCTCTTGGCGGCGGCGGCGGCAGCCTCCTTGTTCTTCCAACCCTGCTCGTAGTCCTCCTGGCAACGGTTGAGCAGGTACTTGCGGAACAGGGCGCCACCGGTGACGGGGGTGCCGTCGGCAGCCTTGACGCTCTCGTCATGGATCTCGGACGAGACCGACTCCATGAGGAAGCGGCACAGGCGGGCGTACATCTCGGACCAGGTCGCCTCGTCGGTCGCCTTCTCGAAGATGAGGGCGATGACCTGACGCAGGATGCGTCCGTCGGTCTCCTGGATGGACTTGTTGGCCCACTCGAGGATCTGCTTCGAGATCGAGTCGAACTTCTCGAGCGTGAGCTTGTTGAGAAGCGCCTTGACCTTGCGCTGGACCATCTCGATCGAGTTCGGGTCGGCAACGGTCGCACCGGCAATGACGGTGGGCGCCCAACCGGTCTCCGAACGTGGCTCGAGGGTCGCACCCTCGAAGCCATCGCCAGTGACGTGGCCACCCGGCTTGCGCGACTCGTCGCGCTCGCCCGGCGGGCCGCCGCGACGCTTGCTGCCACGCTCGCTCTTGTTGCGACCGCCACTCGAGAAAGCGCCGCCCATGCCGCTCTGGCTCGTGGTCCGCGACATCGAGCCGCGACCACCACCGAACGCGCCAGACGGGGCTCGCGAGAGGGACGCCTGGAAGCGCTGCTCGCTCGTCATGCCAACGTTCGCACCAGTGCCGAAGTTGCCCATGGCAAAGCCGCCTCCGGGGCCGCCGACAGACGACGAACGGAAGCTGCCGACGCTCGATCCCGACCGAGACGGGGCGGAAGGCGGGCCCATCTGGCCGCGGTTGCGGCCGCCGAACGAGCCGCCACGAGCAGGGATGCCGTCGTCGCCGACCATACCAATGTCGGCAAGGTTCGGCAGAGAGTCCGGCTTGGCGGTGCAGACGGCCATGAACTGCAGGAGGAAGTCGCGGTCGTAACGGTACTTGCCCGGCTCAGCACCCGCGTTCAAGCCGGCCTCGGGGCCCTTGGCTGAGTCCGGGTACGAGACATCGTCGAGGTTGGTGATTGAGCGAGCTGCTTCGAGCTGCGCGTCGGAAGGGACCGCTGCGGCCGGTGCCGACGAGGTGGAAGCCTCGGCGGCAGCATTGGTCTCGTCGGTGACGGGCGGCTCGCCGACCGGCGTGGCGGGCAGGAAGGCAGGAGTAGACGAGGTCGAAGGGGCAGAGGGACCAGTCGGGGACGGAACCGGCTCGACGGCGTTCAGAGTCTCGCGAGCCTCCGCGAGAGCCTGAGCCGGGTCCTTCGACTCTGTCGAGATCTTCTCCTGCGCGAGAAGGGCAGCCTCCTCCGAGCGGACGGCATCGGCCTGCGACTTCTTGACTTCGAGACCTTCGACCTCGGTGCGAGGAGTCGAAGGAGCACTCGTATCGGGCGTCTCGGTCTCTTCGCGCTTGACCTCCTCGACAGCAGCCGGCTTGGCCGCCGCCGCCTCCTTGTCGGCCTTCGCCTTGGCCTCCTCCTTCTCCTTCGCGAGCTTGGCGCGCTCTTCTTCGTCCACCTTGCGCTTCTTCTCGGCCGCTTCGGCGTCGAGACGAGCCTGCTCCTCCTTCTCGCCCTGCTCCTTGGCCTCGCGGTCGGCAACGTCCTTCTTCTCCTGCTGCTCGGCAGCCTCGGCAGCCTCCGTCTCTTCGGCATCGGCCGTAGGCTCGGGTGTCGGTTCCGGCTCCGGCTCACCGCGCGCCCGACGCTCGGCCTTCTCCTTGGCCTCGCGCTCGGCCTTCTCCTTCGCCTCGCGTTCGAGCTTCTCCTTCGGGTTCACGATCTTGATCGCGGCGGACCGTCTCGGGGTCGGCGAGAACGCCGGAGCCTCAAAGTTCGGCTTGAACTCGGGCACGCCGGCAAGGGATCGGAGAGGGGTGGAAGGCGCGGCGGCGCTGCCACCAGGGGTGAACTGCGGCGCAGCGGGGTTCGGATGCCGCGGGGCCGACCCGGGCAGGGAAGCGTGCTGCGGCTGCGGGGAGAACGAGTGGAACGAAGGGGTGGCGGGGGTGTTGGGCGCAAGCGACGGCGAGGTCGGAACAGTCGACGGCGCCGGCTTGGGCGTGTGCACGCCAGTAGACGGAGTGGTGGTCCCCGAGTTGGTGAGCGAAGGAGGAGCGGGACCGCCTTGCTGGGGCATGAACTGCCCGTAGGCTGCCGGATAGCCGTACGCATAGCCAGGGTACTGTTCGAGAGCGGCTCAATCAGCATGGTCGTCATCTCCGCCCTGGAATGCCACTCAGACTCACACCCTGCGGAACGTAGTTGGGGTACATCATCGGCTGACCTCCCGGGAGGCCGACACTCGGCATCCGCGGGCTCGTCGGGCCACCGAACGATTGCCGATTGGGCTGGACGGGCGGCCTCGGAGCCATGCCGCCCATCTGAGGACTTCCGACGTACGAGCCAGCGCGGGAACCGGCGCTCGAAGGAGCGAACGAAGCCTGCGAGTGCGCGCCGCCATTCGGGATATTTTGCGGCGACGGCGACGGGCCCTTGCCGGGGATGAAGGCCGGCTGTTGTCCGTACGCGACACCCTGAGGCGGCATCTGGAAGCCTGCATTCGGCGGAGAGAAGGCCTGGTGCTGCGACTGCTGCGGGATGAACGGAGGGGGGATGTTCTGTTGCCGGGGCACGAACGTGGCCGCACCCGGGTTCCCGAGATGCGGGAGGCCGGACGGATGCGCGAGCGGCGACGAGCTCGGCTGCGGCGACCGAGACTGCGACTGCGGGTCGTACGTCGAGAGCGACCGGCGCTGCTCGCTCGGAACGGACACCGGAGACGGCGACGAGCCAGATGCCGGAGCGCCACCTGCAGGTCCACCACCCGAGCGGAAGAAGGCGTGCAAGTCCATCTTCTTCTCCGGCGCGGCGGCGGGAGCAGCAGCGGGGGCCGCGCTCGCAGGGACGCTGCCGAACGCCTTCGGCGCGCCGTTGTCGAGCGCGGGCGGGGCGGCAGGCGACGACGAAAGCTTGGCGTTCTTGTCACCGGCGGTACCGAAAGAGACTGTGCAATAGTGCGAGCACGCGTCAGTGACTGTTTAGGACGCGAGCGGCCCTCTGAAACCGCGAGGAACCCACCATCGGCCTTAACAGCGCCGCGGACCTCGTCGACCCGGGCGGGCGGGACGCGGACACCGTCGACCTGCACGCTCGGCTTGTTCTGGACGGGGCTCGTCGGCTGCGACCCGTTGCCGCCGGCCGGACTCGCGGCCGCAGCAGCCGCGACGGCCGCCGCGTTCGGGATGGTCGGGCTTTGGCTGCCGTTCACATAGCCGGTAGCATCCTGTCCCGAGACGGTTGCCGGGGCGGGCTTGCTCTTCTTGGCCGCAGCGGCGTAGTTGAAGGGCGACGCGGGGGCTTTGGCGCCGGGAGCGGAAGGGTTGCTCATTTAAGGTGGAGGGGGAGCTTTTGTGGGTGGCGGTCGGTTTGGCGAAGTCTGTTCACCGAACCGAACGTGGCTTGGATCGCTTAGATAGAGGTCGCTGTAGACTGAGCGACTCGTAACTAGGCGAGTTTGTGAGATGGAGAGATTCGGGCTTTTGTGAGTCGATGGACCGGAGAAAGGTGCACGGCACAAAAGGAATCCAGGCGGGCCAGCGGCGACGGATCGGGCTTGGCGGTCAAAGGGAATCTGTCGAGTTCTGCTTCCAAGTGAAAGAGACTCGTGTGTGTGCGATCACTGGGCGCCGGTCGGGGGAACGGGAGCCGGAGATTGATGCACGAAAGAGATCGGACGGGGTCGAGGTCGACGGTGATCCGCGTGAACGCTAGATCAACCTGTGAGTGGCGCGTCAGCGACCCAGTTCTCCTAGATCGAGCCTAGCTACCTCTGTGACCCGTCGCAGGGCGTCCCAGAGTGCTGTAGAGGCCGCACGAAGGAGCGGATCGACGGACCCTGCTCGTTTTGAAGGTTCGGAAACCGAGAGGAGACGAAAAGCGGGCGGCGGTGCGCGGGCTTCTCTATAGAGCTGACTGACTGGGTAAGAGTCGAGTCGAGGAGCTTCTTGCAGACACACGCCAGTAGACCTGGCAAGTGGGCGCGGACCGAGAACCCGAGGCCCTCTTGCTGCCGCTGCCGCCGTTGGCCCCCGCCGCCGCTGGGCGTCGTCGCGGCGCGGAATTTTCTCCCTCTCACCTCGAGAGCTCGGCGGGCGCGAACGTGACTTTTTGACTTCAACGCCTCGATCCGCAGCAACGCAGCAACGCCAGCCCCTCCTGCAGCACGCAACCTCTACCTCTTGCATACGTATCGCCCTCGCAAACATGCTCTCGCGGAATCGAGACGCGCGTCCGTGCTTGGGGAGGTCCATGCTGTCGACCATCCGCAGTCGGGAAAGTCTCGCACGTCTCTGCTCAGAGTGATCTCTCCATCTTCAGTCGAGTCTGTATAAGAGATGCTTAAATGCCGCGGTGGGTACCCTTTCGAGCTCATCGGCGAGGTAGATTGGAGCGGCGGCAGAGGAAAGCGATTCACCGCGGGAAGTTCGCGGCTTAAATTCGCCCTTCTACAGGTTGGAACAGGTGCTGGCGGTATCGTTTCAGCTCTGCAGGCAGTCATCAACGGGCAGTCAGCGATGGGACAAGCGCGCGGGGCAACTCCAAGCAGGTTTCGGAGACCGCAACTCCTCCCGAAGACACGGGCACGGTCTGAACGGACCTGCGATGCTCGCTTTGATGTCCGACAGAGCGCTGCCAGGATACACAAGCCAGTCAGTATCCGGGCTGCGGCCAAACGACCAAGCCTTTGAGGCGGGACGCCCGCGCCAAGTCACCGGAACGTACCGATGCTCAGCCTCGTCTTTCTTGCTCGTCCAGTCCATGCTAGGGTACCACCGCCGCCCAATCTCCTTGATCGAGCTGACGTCCAGGATCCGATAGTGCAGTTTGCTGTGAAGGAGCGGCAGGTCCTTTGCAAGAAAGGCCTTGTCCGCATGAACAGAGTTTCCGGCCAGGAGGGCAGGTGCTGCGAGGAGAGACCGTTTTATCAGTAGCGCTCTCAAGCTCTCACGCCGAGTCCCGTGGCGGAGCGCGGACGCAGCCGCCGAACGCAATGCGTCGGGATCAGCATGGTACGAGTCGCCACTTACTTCCAGGCGGGAAATGCTGTGTGATGTAGCTCGTCACCAGTTCGTCGACCTCCTCCATCGTGTACTTGCTCTCCATGCAAGCTTGTGTCAGACCAGTCTGCACGTGGGAGGACATCGGTGAGCGAGCCAAATCGTCGAAGCCGTCACGGCCGGCGAGGCGTCTGCTTCTCTCGGCCATTTCCCGGACGCCCCACCTTGCCGTGTTGATCGATGCACCTGTACGAGAGGTTCGAGGAAAGAGTGAGTCCAGTAGCGGCCGTGCAAAGAGGAACTCGCAATGCACCAGGCGTTCATCCTATCCAGGACCGACTTTTCAGTCTTGACAATGTACTCGACTCCGTCATCGAGCGGTTCCAAGTCCTTGTCGGTCACAATGCAAGCAATCTGAAGTCGTCACGAGGGTTATCAGACGGGACCTTGCAGGAGTACGATCGTACGAAACAATCACCTCGAGAATTCGGTCAGGAAGAAAGTCCTCGCCAGCCTTCAAGTCTTTCGGCGGCAAATACGGGTTCAGACCCGTCATTTCGCAATCTATTGGCGCAGTTTGGCCTTGTCAACACCGTCATCGCAGCCAGGGGAAGCCGGTCGAGATCGGCCGATGCACGGCCACGAGCCCTTTAGCGGATCCAGCCCACCGATCCAGACAATGTTGAGCGCGCGATCCGCCATCCTGTGATGCCAAAAGCTGCGACGTGAGACTAGAGCACGAGTGGGCCGGATCGAGCGCAGAGCGGCCCAGCGGAAGAGCATGAAGGAGGCGAAGCGAGAGCGCTCGCGGACGCCGAGATCATAGCGACCAGTTTCGGTCTTTCTGGAAGGTGGTCTGTGTTCCCTAGCACCATGAGAGTGGAGCGTGCGACACAAGGGAAAGCAGTCGCGCATCGCAAGAAGAGCGTAGGGGAGTAAGGCACTGAAAAAGGGGAAATTGCGGGTTCTTTGTTCTACGGAGAGGGGCGTCTATGCTGTTGCGAGAATTACATTGGCAGATCGAGGAAGCACACATTAGACCTCGTTGTCCCCGCCACCAGCGTTGAGGCTGGTCACGCTCGCACTCAGCGGCGAGTGGGTCGCCGGCGACGCTCCCGCCGCGCTACCCATGACCCGGCTCAGCACGCCTTGCTGATCCGGCGCCGTCAGCATGTGGCCCATCCGTTCAATCTTGGTCCGGAGGTACTTGTCCAGTTCAGGACTCGACGTCGTCGAGCCGCCAATCATGCCGACTCCGGCGCGTCGGAGGTGATACGCCGCGGACGAATCGGTGCGAGCGTCCCAGTCCGAGTCCGAGTCCGAGGTAGAGCCCTCGTCTTCGCCTGCGGCCGTGTGCTGACCTTCGAGCGGTGTGTCTTCGTCGGACGCCGGCCGAGTGGAGGCTGCCGAAGGTCCCGCTGACGAGGCAATCGATCCCGAGCGCGAGTACGACGGTCGAGACGATTCGTCGCGCGGAGTCGAAGCGAGCGAGCTGATCGAACTCGCGAGTTTCGACGGACCCGGATGGTGATGGTGATCGCCGCGGCCGCGACCGCCCGAGGACGTCGAATGCTTTCGCTTGCTGCCGCCACCCTGCGCTTTCCGTTCGGCTCGTCTCCGGGCAGCCGCAGCCTGCTCTTCGGCGATGACCCAGCTTCGGGGAACCATCGGGACCCGCTCGGCGACCGTAACTCCCTCGCCCTCGATCTGCTTGATCTTGTCCGGGTTGTTGGTCAGGAGCCGGACGCCGTCTTCCGCGACGCCGAGGTCTCGCAAGATGGCGCCGGCGACCCCATACGTCCGCATGTCGGCCCCGTGACCGAGCATCAGGTTGGCCGTGACGGTGTCGTGGCCCAGATCCTGCAGGTTGTACGCGCGCATCTTTTCGAGGAGTCCGATGCCGCGACCTTCCTGTCGGAGGTAGACGATGACGCCGCGTCCAGCGAGCGTGATCAAGCGGAACGCCTCGTCGAGTTGCTCGCCGCAGTCGCAACGCTGCGACCCGATCGTCTCGCCCGTGAAGCACTCCGAGTGGATCCGCACGAGGGGCGTGTCGGTCGGATGCACCGCGCTGGGCCGATTCGAGTGAATGTGAGACGACCGATGGTGTGAGTGCGAGTGTGCGGGCGCCGGCTGGAGGTTGTGAGGATCGGGGGAGGAAGCGACGCGAGTCGTCTCCGTGAGGCGACCCACGTAAGCGCCGCGAACGATCCGCTCCTCGTCCGACTCGCGCTCGTGCCAGCGAGCGTCGAGACTGCGGGAACGGATGAACGGGAGCAGCTTGCGCTCGCTCGTCTCGGCGACGATCGGCGTCCCGTCGACCGCGTTGGTCGTGACAGACGTCGAGACCATCTGAGCGTGATCGGCGACGAACGCCATGTGCTCCTTGTCGTCGTGGTTGTTGGTGTACAAGTGCAAGAAGATGTGGCCGTGCGGCGTCGGAATGCGTGTCCGGACACGGCATTGGACCTCGAGCGGCGGCAGGTGAGCCGGCGCGGCGGTCGGCGTTTCGAGCGCCGGAGTTGCAACGCGCAGGGTCGGAGCAGAGAAGGGGAATTCGGAGGCGCGCGAAGTCGGGCCCGCGGCCGGGTGGTGCTGGTGGTGTTTGAGGTCCGGCAACTGGCGTTCCAACTCGGGAGGCGTCGAAGGCTGCCGCAGCAGGTCGACGAGCATCTCTTGTTGCAAGTCGTGCATCTGAGCCGGGTGCGGCTTGTGCGGCGACCGCTTGTCTGCCGAACGAGCACGCTGGGCCCCTCCCTCGCCACCACCTGTTTTCCGATCCCGCTCGTTCGCTCGCGGTCGCGCTCCGTCGAGAACCCCGTTTTGATCGAGTCCGGGCAAGTGCGATTTGCGGAGCTGTTCGATCCGATCTGCGCGTTTCCGTTCCTCTTCCTCGACGCGGAGGCGGACGCTCCTCGGGGCCTGCCTCGAGCACATCTTTGGCCGCTGCGCCTGCTGTACCCCGGACGACGGGTTGCTGTAGTTGCTGCGTTCGTCATCGCAAGGTGCGTAGGCGAGCGGTTTCGGGAGGTACGAGTGGAGGGCGTGGGCTCGCGTGACACTGTTGAAACGTTCGAGGTGGTTCATCGGATCAGCTCAGGAAGCGCACTTTCCAGGTCCTAGTTCGCATGTGCGTCCATGTGCGCGCTGCCTCGGACTGCGTATCTGAGAGGCCGACGACTCGCGCCGCATGTTCGGAAGAATCTTGATCCGGGAAGAGCATGACGACGCGACTCACTCTGGTCCAGTGTGAGCTGCCGCTGCGACGAGCAAAGGTGCCATCGCTGCTCTCCCGTCTCCCTTCTTGACTTTGAGCGGTGGTCTCGCCGTGCCGTTGGGCGGAGACGTCGGCAGAGGAGGAGAGGGAATGACCTCGCCGGTTATCAGCGAGAGCATGTCGAGGTCCGCCGCCGTGATGCGGTGGTTCCCTGCTGCGAGCATGGTAGGCGAGCTGAGGGGTCACGGGCGCACACAGTGCCTGCGAGAGAGAGCTAGCTGGTCGAGGGCGCGCTGCGGGGGCGCTTACCTGAGGCAGTGGGCCGGATTTGGCTTGTCTTCGCTCCGGCCGAGTCGCCCGCCGAGGCCGGTCCTTGCCCCTCACGTCAGCCGCGCTTCACTTTCCCTTTCACCCTGTGATACTTTGCTATACGAGAGCACACGCAATTGAACTACGAGACCTGGCCATACCTTGCTATCATGGCGAACCCGGAGCGTTCTCAAATCGGGTCTCACACTGCTGCGCAGCTAGTCCTTCGGCTCTTGATCAATGCGCTCTATGATTACCAGTCGATACAACAAGATGCTTCACACCACGGCAGCGCCGCCCTTCTTGCTCGACGACGGCTCCTTCTCCTCGTCGAGCTGTCCTCCGCCGACCTCGGTAATGTCGATCAGCGAGTCCGAGCCCTTGTACTCCGAGCTGCCACCCAGCATGTACCACAAGAAGCACACGATCAACGCCGCGAACCCGACGAGAGCGAACGACGTCCAGTTGCCCATGATGTACCGCGGCGAATCCTTAGACGGGAACAAGAATGGCGCCACTGCCCCCGCCGTGTTCGCAATCGCGATCACGCCCCCAGTCGCGACTGCAGTCGAAGTCGCACCCGTGACCGTAGCCGTCCGGAAGGCGAGGAAGGGGATCACCGCGGCGTTGGTGCACGCAATGAAGAAGACTCCCATGTAGCGGACGCCCCAGTGCTTGACGACGGCGAGGATCAGGTAGCCGACCATCACGAGAGCGCAGCCGGCGAGGATGTGGATCGGTCGCTCCTTGGTCCGGTCCGAGTGCCAGCTGTTGAAGATGATGACGAAGAACGCAAATACGTTCGGGAAGACGGTGAAGAGTTGAGCCATCGGGCCCTTGAAGCCGA
Organism: Rhodotorula taiwanensis; assembly: GCA_002922495.1. Classification (NCBI taxonomy): domain Eukaryota; kingdom Fungi; phylum Basidiomycota; class Microbotryomycetes; order Sporidiobolales; family Sporidiobolaceae; genus Rhodotorula; species Rhodotorula taiwanensis. The sequence goes on from PJQD01000115.1 coordinate 193,326, forward strand.
GCGACTGCACGACGGTCGGCGCAAAGACTGCAAAGGGCAACAGCTACTGTCAGCGCCGCGTAGAAACATCGCGATGAGACCTCGCAGACTGACAGCCAAAGGTGTTGAGCGAATTTGTCAAGCAGAAGTAGCAGACGGCAAACGCCCAGAACTGCCAGCTCTTGAGGCAATCGAACGCCTCCTTCGCGTCAAAGTGCTTGTCGGTACCCTGCACATCAATGACAGTGTCAGTGGGATTGGACCTGAGCAGCACGCTGTCTCGCCTGGGCTCGCTCCCTCACCTTGGGCGCGAATGGACCCATGCGGTGCGCAGCAAACGCTCGCTCCGCCGGAGTCAGGAACTTGGCGGTCCTGTTGCGCAATTCGTCAGTCTTCGCCTATCGAGAGGTCCACGCGAGAGCTGGAGTACGTACTCGGGGTAGTCGGGCAGCGCGAACCAGACGAGGACGCCGACAAGCACGGCCGGGATTCCTTCCAAAACAAACTGCAACGTCGAGATCGACCTCAGTATTGCGCTGACTCGAACGTCTGTGAAGCTCGAAGGGCTCACGAGCCATTGCCAGCCGTGCAGACCGCCTTTTCCGCTGAGGTAGCTCACGCCAGTAGCGATCAGGCCTCCGAATGCACTGCAAAGATCCGGGATCAGCGGGTGCAAGACGCAAGAAGGCGGTGTACAGAAACTGGGGACTCACCCCGAGACCGCCACAGAAGCAGAAAAGATGGACATGCGAGTGGCACGCTCGTTCGCCTTGTACCAGAAGCACAGGTAGTAGATCACGCCAGCTGCACTCGAAAGCTGTGTCAGTACCGGTGTGTTGCCCATGATCGGAGCTCTCGATCGAGACTTACGGAAGAAGCCGGCCTCGCAGATCCCAAGGAAGATACGGCACACGATCAGGCCCGTGTAGGAAGACACCGCCGCCGTGCAGATCGTGACGATTCCCCACGAGACCATGATACGGGAGATCCACCGGCTCGGCGTAAAGTACTTGAGAGCAATGTTGCTCGGGAACTCGAAGAGAACATCTGGGATCAAAGGAGCACGGACGATCAGCGATTCGCGGCCCCATCCGGTTCTCCTCACACGGAGCGTCCTTGTCAAAGAGTCTAGCTCACATGGCACGAAGAAGATGGCGACAATAATGTTGTAACGGAGGCCTTTAAGCGCCAGAGTCTCGACCAGGGATTGACCGGGCTTCTCCGAGTTGAGCGTTCGAGCATTTCCGAGGTTGGTCCGGTCGAGGTAGTCTGTTGGCAAGTCAATCGTCAGTGCGCTGCGCCAGCTCCCAGTGGCGTGGGCAGGTCAGAGCCTCACTGAGAAGGTACGAAAGGCAGATCAAGGGCATGATGCGCCAGTCCTGCTTGCGCACGATGCTCTTTTCCATGGCGCGGTATTCCGGCGAATCCGGATCGTACTGCAGGTGCGCATCGTACTCGACCGCGGGAGCTGTAGCGGTGGTCGGAGTCGCCATGATCGAAAGCCTTTTGTGCTGTAAGAGGAGAAGCGAGAGAGATAGCCGTCGAGTCCTCTCGGCGGGGAGATCTTGTCCAGCACTATCAGTCGGGGAAAGATCTGCATCCTGCACAGCGGCGAAGGCGGAGACAGCATGTGAAGATAGTAGTGCAGCGGGCGCCCTGATCAATCTGCGCTAGCTTGGCAGCGATCGACGCGAGATAACGATCGCGCGCGCGTGTGAGACAGCTCGGTGTAGAGATGTGGCCGTGCAACGTGCTGCACATGACCGCGGTACAGCTCTGCAAGCGATAGCTGAACAGGCACAGCAGAAGTGAAGCAAGATCGAAGCCGCGGCGGAAGCGGACGCAGCGATATCTGCTCGCGCTATGAGCTTATCAATCGAGATCGGCACTGTGCGCACGACCTCCAAGACTGAACCCGTTGCGCGCGCCTCAGCTTTGGACCATCTGCATCGTACTGTATCGAAGTCGTGCTGCAGAACGGTACCGTCGCCGATGTGCTGACGTTGGAAATCTCCTCGAACGGCACTGATCAGACCTCCGAGCTGGAAGATAAGACGCAACCTCGGCAAAATATTGACAATTTCTTCTATATAGATCCACAGCTAACTCCAATCACAGCACACCACGATACATTTTGGCTTTCCGTTTGCAGCTTGTCATGCCGCCACCTCCGATTTGACGGTTCGTCCGCTGAGAACCCGGAAGGTCGACTTTGCGAGGATCGCCATTTCGTTCCGACTCTCCCATACGGGCAAGATACTGTAGAGGTTTCAGCGTCAGCGTGAGAGCAGGACACGAGTACGAGTTGGACACTTACACGCAGAAGCCGCCGGCGATAAGGGCCCAGACCATCGAGAGTCTGTGAAGCGCACGAACGCCAGGTCAGCTTTGCCCGTCGCGTTCCAGCGGGAAAGAACAGCACGCACGCGACCCAGACTTCGAAGAACCGGCGCGAGAAGAGGTAGTGCGAGGCGAAGCTGCGCGAAGCCCACAGTCAGTCTTGAGCGAACTAGGCGACGCTTGGACCGGGCAGGGCTCACAGAGGGATAGGAATGAGGATCGTAATGATCAAGGCGAGCGTCGAGGAGAAGATGGTAGCCCGGCGGAACGTGCGCTGCAGGGCAGCAATGTCGAGAGGCGCAGACGCAGCCGGGGCGAGCTTCTCGACCGGGTCGTCGAAGGACGCGACAAGCGTCTCGCCCGACGGCTCCTCCTTCTTGTCGTCGAGGTACGCCGTGTCGCCCGCTCCCTGGACTTCGATGACACCCTCGTTTGGCTCGTCCGAGTCGCTGAGGGCGATTGCGCGAGTTGCTTTCCAGTCGTAGTTGTCCGGCTCTGCGTGATCAAGAAGTCAGTCCCGAGTTTCCCGAGCGTAATCGTATCAATCAGGATGCTGCAGCGTACTGATAAGCATGATGAGACCTGTCATCAGTCCGGACATGATCAAGCCTGGCGCAGAGCCCGAGATTGCCGAGTACGGGAGCGCGAGGTTCGTGATCGAGATTTCGCCATAGATCTTCTTACAGCCGATCATCCAGCCGACGAGGCCGCAGGCGGTACCAAACACCGTGCCCCAGAATGCGCCATGCTTCGACTGCCGGCGCGACATGACGGTCAAACCGATGGGAATGACGGCGGGCGTGAGAAGGACACCCCTGTGGTCGGGAAGAGCATCAGCCGGTCTCTTACACATTGTAGACGCTGTCTCTGAATGACGCACTGAACATAGAAGAGCCAGCCGAGGTCGATGTTGGCCTTGTTCAGGATCGTGGACCAAGCGCCGGCCCAAACTGCAAAGACCGCGATGGTGATGTGCGATGCGACGACCATCTGCGAGCATCTCCCAGTCAGTGAGCTCCGCCGAAACCACATCTCCGAAGGAGACCGCACCTTGTGGCCCGACAGCGGGCGGTAGAGACCGATGATGTCACGAGTGACAATAGAAGAAACGGCGATAAGCTCAGCCGATGCGGCCGAGGTAGCCGCCATGAAGGTGATGATCAAGATTGCGACGGCGCCGCCGGTTCCGGCAATCGTGGCGGCGGCGGCGGGGGCGACCAGACCGGCGGAAACTTGAGAGGCAGACAGCGCGAACGGGTACGTCGGGAAGCTCACGTTCGTCAGGAGCGCGCGGCAGCTCAGGCCCATGACAGTGCCGAACGCCCAAGGGATCGCGAACCAACTGATGCCGCCGAGCATGTAGCCTTTGGTGGTCGTGTCCGGGCGACTCGCAATGGCCTGCATGGGGGCCGCTGCTCGTCAGCTACGGGCCCGTATGAAGCGCTACGCCAATGTTGAGCTCACACGCTGCCCTGTGAACGAGAAAGAAGTCAGTCCGGATGTTCTAATGGTCAGTGTAGAGCCCGGAACCCCAAAAATTGGATCCGGAGCTCGGAAAACGTCAATTTACAATAACCTTGATCGCAAAACACTCCTGAAAATCCAGTGGCCATGGTGCAACCCGCAAAGAGGATCCCGCTGTTTGACTTCATCGTCGTGTACGAACCGGCGGCGTTTCCGGCGACTGGGGACAACTTGGCCGCCGTCTGCAGCAGGTCCCAGAGCTTGCCCGGGCTCCCGATGGCCTCGGAGCTGCCGTAGATCTTGAAGAGGAAAAAGTAGAGAATGATGAAGAGGATGACGGTGTGTAAGTAGTCGACGAGGAAGGTGGCGCGCAGTCCACCGGCGACGACGTAGCTGCGCGGGAAAGATCGATTAGCCACGCGGCTGCTAGGCTCGGTGCACGGTCTCGTCCTCGCAAACACTTACACTGCGATGCCGACAGGGAGGAGGAAGTTGCAGGCGATAATGTTTGCGCCGGTCAAGGCGTTGATCGTCGCGGAGCAACCGAGAACGAGCGAGCCTGAAACAACGCGCGCGTCAGTCTACGCACTTCAGGAGAGATCATGTAGTCTGACTGACCAGTGACGACGTGCGCACACACGAGGAAGTAGATGGTGAAGAGGATGTGGCAAGGCCAGCCGTAACGAGCCTTCGCAATCTCGAGAAAGGTCACGGCACCGTTGGCGTTCTGCTTGACTGTGAGCCGGAAAGAAGGCAAGGTGAGTATGCAAGGCTTGATGCACGTGCGGTATGCCGTGCGCGCGGAAGGTCCGCGATGAGGTGGACTGACCCTTTGCGGCACAGCAGGCGAAGAAGGCAATCTGGATCGTTCCGCCAACGCCGTACCACCACGCAGCCGACAAGCCGTCTTGATACGTTGCTGCCGAGGACTGGAGTAACGTCGCGCTCCAGGTCCAAGCACTAACGATACCGCAACAAATCAAGCCCGGTTTGACCGATTTGCTGGCGGTGGCAAATTCGTTCGCCGAGTTCGGGTCATACTGACTGAAGCGGCCTTGGATGCGGGTGAGCCCGACTGTGGCAGTGTGTGTGTGCATCAGCGTACCATCGGGAGAATCCAGCAGCGCGACAATACGCACTCATGAAGAGGGCGAAGAAAGCTCCGGCACCGCAGACGAGTCCATACCCGACGCCCGGACCGAGGAGTTGCGTAAACTCTCGTGTACCTTCTGGATAGCCCGACATGTTCGCTGGATGTAGGATGAAGTTGAGAAGAAGCTGAGAAAGGGTGCGACGAAGTGCAAGTCAAATTCTGCAGTCGAGATAAGCGCCCGGAGTTTTCGAGCCGACTTGACCGCCGCAGTAGCGGCGCAATCGGAGGCGTTGCAAGCGCTTATTGAAGCATCTGCAACGTGCGATTAGAGTTGGCGGCGGAGTGTTATGCACCCGGCGGCCGGGAGAAATGGCAACGATTTTCCGCAACGATCGATTCTTTGAGTGGGAGCCCCGCTGATCCCCTGTGGCCAGCCTGGTGGCGTTCGCCGCGGCGAAGTGTTCAGCGGCCGATACTGCACAGTATGTAGCAAGCTGATCTTTGCAAGCAGAGATTACAGTGTCGCGGAGTTGGTCGCGCATCTGAATTCCGGCGTCGCGGGTTGGACATACTGTATCGGCTCGAAGTCGATAAGGCGCGCGACGTTTTGGCAAGCGCAATCCTCGCTTCGAGAAGCGACGGAAACCGCACGGAGCGAGCTTCGCCTGCAGCAGATGGAATCACCGATATCCGCCTTATCTCGGTGCGGAGAACAGTCTCCCGTTCCGCAGCAGATCGTGCCGACGGCGAGGGCCGGATGAAGCGGAAAGAAGCCCGATAAGCTGCGTAGCGTGTTCTTTGGCTCCTGCAAAGCTATACCACAATGGTCGCCAGCTGGCAGAGTACCGTCGAGACGTCGCGCAACGCCCTCGAGGCCAAGCTCAAGGCGACCGGGTTTGCCGGACAGGTCGGTCACATCGGCGAGGACGTCCTGAACGTCACCTCTGTGCCGTTCGACAGGGTCTTGACGGCCAGGGAGATCGAGATCACTGAGCTCGGTGTCGGTCAACTCCTCGCCAAGCTGAGCGGAGGCGAGTTGACATCGGAGGAGCTCACGGTGGGGCCGTTTCTTGCCTTCGACTCCTCTTCATCTGCTGACACGATCTCTTGTTCCACAACTCCAGCGCGCGTTCTTGCACCGCGCTGTGATTGCGCACGAACTCGTGCGTGTCCTACTGCTTCCGTCTGACCAGAGTACCCTTGCTGACTCGCTCCCCTCCTCAAGACCAACTGCTTGACCGACATCTTCTTCGACAAGGCGATCGCACGCGCTCAGTCGGTCGATGCCGAATATGCAAAGACTGGCAAGCCCGTCGGGGCTTTGCAGTGCGTTGTCACGCGACGAGGGCGCGTAGGTCTCGAGAGCTGACTGAGTGGTTCTGCAGCGGCCTCCCCATTTCCCTGAAGAACCAGATCAACATCGAAGGCGAAGAGATGAATCTCTGCTATGTCGGCTGGACCGGACGCATCTCGAACGTCGACTCGGCGCTCGTCAAGTGTTTGCTCCAGCAGGGTGCCGTCCTCTACTCCTACACCAATATGCCGCAAGCCCTCTTCTCTGGCGAAACTATCTGCAACTTGCACGGCCGCACCGTCAACCCGCATAACCGGGCGCTGGCAGTCGGTGGCTCGTCGGGAGGCGAAGGCGCGCTCGTCGCGATGCACGGGAGCCCCCTCGGTGTCGGGAGCGACATCGGCGGCAGCGTCCGGATCCCGTGCGCGTTCAATGGCCTGTACGGCTTGCGCCCCAGCTACGATCGGATCCCTTATGGGTCGAGCTCCAACTCGATGGAGGGCTTCTCGATTGTCCCGTCCGTACTCGGTCCGATGTCGACTTCCCTCGACGGTGTCAAGGCGTTTTTCCGAGCCGTCGTCGACGCCGAGCCTTGGCGTTACGACCCACTCGCGCTTCATATGCCATGGAGCGAGTCGGCCTATGCGCTCAAGGAGCACGGCGATGGGAAGGAGCTCTGCTTCGGTCTAGTACGCCACAACGGGATGGTCAAGCCCGATGTGCCGTACGTGCGCGCGCTCGAGATGCTCAAGGCGGCGCTCCTCGCGCAGGGCCACAAGGGTGAGCTACAGACACGTTCGAGAGCGGGTGGATCGCTGACATCGCAATCTACAGTCATCGACTACGTCCCGCCTCAAACCGCCAAGGGAGCCGACATCTTGGTGCGCATTCCGGCGCGTCCTCCTCCCGTGCGCGCGATCTGACTTCATCTCAACAGACGCGCCTGTTCCAAGCTGACGGCGGCGAGGATCTCAAACGCGAGTGCGCGACCTCCGGAGAACCTAGGCTCGGGGGTATCTTTAAGGGCCAGGCTGTTCCGCCGGCGATCTCGACGTACGAGTTCTGGCAGCTCTGTGCCGAGCGTCGCGACTACATTGCGATGCAACTCGCCTCGTGGGAAGCGACTCGCGACCAGACCGGAACCGGTCGTCCCGTCGACGCACTCCTCTGCCCGCCGGCGCCGTACCCTTCTTTCCGTCACGACGACAAGCAGGACATCTTCTACACCGGCATCTGTAACCTGTGCGACTGGCCTGCGGCGGTCTTTCCGGTCACCAAAGTCGACCCGGCCGTTGACAAGCCGGTCGAGCGGACCGACTTTCTCTCCGACTTTGACCGGCTCAACCACGAGCGGTACGATGCGACTGTCTACAAGGATATCCCCGTCTCGATGCAGCTCATCGGGCGCAAGGGCGAGGACGAGGCTGTGATCAGGATGATGGAGATCGCGGTCGCAGCGCTCAAATCGGCGGCCTAGGCTCTCTCGTCTTTAATCTGTAGGTCTCGTCGGCTCGGGTCTGTAAATAGGGTATTCCATCTCTCAAAAGGTGACGAGAGGTACGGCTCTGGCATCAGAAAACGGGGACTAGCCGCGGAAGAGGTTCCGAGCCGATGGGGATCCGCTCGACTGCGACGCGACGAGGAGCCCGCCTCGAGTCGCCTCCTTCACCTTGGCAGAGCGCAGATCCGCATACGACGTGTATGATTGCGCCTGAAGGACGTCGGCCGCAACCTGGTCGGCAAATTTGAGCCAGGAGTCATGGGTCGGCGACGAATCAGGCGACGCGTCGAGGACCACCGCTTCGATGACGTCCTCGTAAGGCGTGTCGTGTAAACGCGATTCGGGGGATGACGACTTGGAGAGCGATGCAAGGATTGTGTCCATAGGCAACACTGCGTGCTTGCAGCCGATCAGCACCAGGCAGGAGTGGCGGGAAAAGTAGCGGACCTGCTGTCGTAGTCCACTTTGCCGACTTCCGCTCCATAGGCGTCAAGCCGGAGCGAACTCGCGCGAGAGGCAAACTGTTGCCCGTGGAACAGGTGCACTCCTTCGACGATGCCGCGCACTTGAGGTCGCTTGCTGGCGAGTGGGTGATCGTATCCGTCGGAACATGACGAGCGAGAACCCTGTAACGATGGGTCTGCTCTGCGAGATAGTCGAGGATCCGCGTCGAGCCGGTGGCAGGCTGATCGTCCAGCCACGATCGTCAGCTTTTCTCGCGACAAAGCGAGAAGCGAAGGGAACGTACCAGCTTGACAAACATCCAAGCTGCCTCCCACTCCTCGAGGTGCACGACCTTCTTGGCGTGCTTTCCCTTCCCGCCGCAGCTTTTGCACTTCTGCTCGACGCGTCGTACCCTCCGCCCAGCGTGACAGCTATTGTGCGTGCAGAGGACCAGGTCGCTCAAGCGAAAGATTCGCTCCGCTTCGGTGAAGTCGCTGTACCAATCGGGGAAGCGACCGAGTAATGCGAGCCGCCGGTTCGTCGTCCACGTGTGGAAATCGCGGGTGGCAATGAGCGTGCAGCCCGCGCAGCCAACCTGCCGAGCACGTTCGTCGGTCAGCGAGCGCTCTACACCTACAGAACGCCATGCTCACGCACAAGCTGGTAGAGTAGGTCCCAGTGTGACCGCTCCCATACCTGCGGGTGCTTGTCCTTCCAGACGATGCCGCCAAGAACGAAGAGGGCCGAATCATCGGCGGTTTGGTCGCGGATAAGCGCGTCGATGGCATCAGTGAAGAGCACGACGTCGACGAGGCCTTCTTTGTATTGCTGCTTGGGGTCGTCTGGCGATCGCTTCGCATACTGCAAGGCTTGCCAGAGTGAAATGCAGGCGTCCTCAGCATCATGCGCGTCGTTTGCGCCTTCGCCGGCGCCGGAGAATCGCCGCTCCAGCGAGTCGAGAAACGAGTGTATGCCTTTGTCGAGGTCTGGCCGGCCGTCTCCGCACGGAGTCGCGGCTGCACAACCACAAAGATGCACGTCGGTGGGTTCGCTGCGCAGGACAAGCACCGCCAGCGACGGAACGCGGAGTACGACGATGCGAAAGATCGTCTCGGCGAAGGTCGTCCAGAGCTGCGGAGAGACGGTGGAAGGGAGATCTCGTGGCGGCACGAGCAGTTCGCGCAACTCCTTGAGAAGGTCATGCGGATCCCGTCGAGGCGCTTGTGGTGCGAGCGCGGCAAAGAAGGCGGCGTTGCTGTCGTCTGCGTCTGCGTCGTGAATTACTGGGCAAGGCCTGGCAGCGCGAGCGTCGCGTCGGGGCCGCTTTGCGTTCTTCGATTCCGTCCTCGGTGGCGACCCCAGGCTTTGGACCTTCCCACGCGAGCCCGATCGACTCGACGGCAAGTCGGCTGACGGCGACGGACGGTCTTCACACACAAGAGTTGGCGAGTCGGCCAGATCAAGGACCCAAGCGGCGGACGACCGTCGAAGCGTGACCTGCAAACAGAGCCGTTTCAGCCACTTGATCGGGCTGGCAGACAATGCTCCTCACGATATAAGCGCGCTGCTCGATGACGCGAAGCATCTGTTCCATGTTCTGCTGAGCGAGAGCCCTGCCGGTTGACAGTGTGTGAGCCAAAGGGAAGACCCCCTCGATTCGAGACGGAGCGGAGGCGAGAAAGGATGGACGCACACTGTCGACACATATTTAGCATGACCCCAGTCGCCTCCCGCGTAGAACTGCTGATGATGCTCTGCGCGAGCGACGATGACGCGCCGAGCGAGTAACCACTTGGTCCGCGCGGCTGCGGACCACACTCGCAGGGTCGCGAGCGACTCCTCCTCGGCAACGCGCTCGAGACTGGCAGGCAGCGACCGGTCGTCGAACGCTTCGTAGGCATAGGTGAGGCGTTTGTAAGACTTGAGCAGTTTCGCCTGTCGGACGCTCCCGAGTAAGACGCGCGGCGCTGCGGAAACATTCTCCAGGCCAAACCCACCTGCAATTCTTCGTGTACGTCGCACCATTTCGAGCCTTCGGCCGCCGACTTTGCGCAAAGACCTCGAGTGACGTTGTCGTAAGCGAGGCAATGGCCGCATGGAAGTGGAGCACAAGAGGGCCTGCGCTTAGATCCGCGTGAGTGGCCAATCTTCGCTTAGCTCCTGGGCACAGACAGGCTTTGACTCACGGCTGCTTATAATGCATGTCGTATGCGGAGAGCAAACAGAGAGGCGTGTGCCGATGACGGATTGGGCGGGACGAAGAACAGATCAGCGAGATCTGCGGACCGCGAAGGTCATGACCGGTCACGCTCACCGGACATCGAAGCACGTCAGATTGCTCGGATCTCAACCGCTTCAGCGGTCTCACGCGACAAGCGCCAGAGACATCAGTCAATTTGCGCGTACGAGCGTGACATCCCTTCGCGCGACGACTGAGAGATGGCGAGTGCGCTGTGGCGACTCGCACGCCATCCCGTACCGAGCCCTTCTCGCCCCCGAGTACCTCATCGCCGCATCACAAAGATGGCCGAATCATTGTACTCCAGCCAGAGACACAGAAGAAGCGCGAGGCGCGATATGTATGCGAGAGAAGATAGCGAGTGTACTTTGCTGTACGATCTACGCACCGCCGTCGCCTTGCCCTTACGCGTCCCGCACGCCTGGCCGTACGGCCCCTGCCGCACCACCCGAAGCTGTAGCTCCTGTCGTACTTGCTGTCGCCCCAGCAGTCCGAGCGGTGAGAAGACTCTGGAAGAAGTCGGCGAGCACCTGATTTCCGCCCGCCGCGTTGCCCGCCGTCGTCGACCCGGGTGTGGTCGGCATGGTAGAGCTCGACGTGGCGCTCTGTTGCGACGAAGTACGAGAGAGGAAGGTCGCGGCGGAGGGGATGCCCGGGGAAGTGGACGACCCGAGTTGCGGGGACCGAGCCGGTTGCGAGATGTTCGAGTTCTATCACGTAACGCGAGTTAGTCGCCTTCCGACAAAGCTTCTCCGCTGCTGGATTGCTCCTCACCTGTCTAGACATGCTCGTACGATACCGGTCATCGGAGGAGCCGGTCCGCCCGGACGCGCCGGCCGCTTCTCGCGCTCGATCGAGGGTCGTAGCTACCGTCGGCAAGTTGAACGACGAGCCCGCCATCGGCCCGACAGCGCTCGGTCCGAAGCCGTTCTGCGCCATTGAGCCGGGTTGCCGGAATGCGAGCCGCGGGTCTTTGGCGATTTCGGCTTGAAGCACCTCGTAGTGCTGCCGCAGGAAGGTCTGCTCCTTCTCGGCTTCGAGGAGCTTTGGCAAGCCATTTGGCTAGACGGTGTGATCGTTAGCGATGCGTTGCCGGAGAGGCTGCCGAGCGCGGAAAGCCCATACGTACCCGATTCTGCGCATCAAAGTCGGTCACGACCGACTCGTACTCTGCCAGAAGACCACCCTCCTCGCGGTCGTCTCGCGCCTCTCCCTTTGCCCTTTCCTCTCGCATCCGTCGTCGAGCGTCCCGACCCGCCTCCCAACTCTGCCCGCACGCCTCGCAGTCGAACCGCTCCTTCAGCACCTTGATCTTGCCCCAGGTATCCCATCCAGTCGGCACGAGGACCTGGTCCCGGTCGACGACGTTTGCGCGGTGTAAGAAAGGGAACGATGCGCGCGCCGACTGGCGAGGGGTCGGGGTCGCTTTGCTCCGAGCTGCGGCGACCGTCGGCGTGCCCGGAGCTGCGCTCGCTGACGCGCTCTGCGCTGATGATGGCGCGGAGAAGAGGCGATGCAGGATGTACTGGCGGAGTTTCGTGAAAGACGGCGGAACCGTTTGAGAGGTGTAAAACACGGCGGCGCCATCTGCGAACGGTGGGGCGCGGTTGAGTCAGCTTCGGGTCCGTAAACGGGATCAAACGCCAGCTCATGACTGACATCGCATCGCGACAGTCCGAATCAGTTGCTGAACATAGTCGAACTTGTCTTCGGAGAACTCTCGATCCCGCTCGAGCATGTCCATCCGGTCCGCCTGTCAGTAGATCCGGTCGTCAGCCTCGTCTCGTGCTTTTCCGGGCGGCTCACAGCGAGCGTACCTTTGTGCAGACAATCACGAGGTTCAAGCCGAGGTTCTCGAGCAAAGCTCCGGTCGGAAGCGGCGCGTCGAGGGAGTGTAGACTCGCTGTCGACGTGGAGGGCATTGTGCCGTTCGCGGTCGGCTCTTGGTACGCGCGCCAAGTCGCTTCGACTGTATCCAAGTCTGGTCAGTGCCCTGTCGGTGGGTCTTCACCAAGCCGCAAGGACCCACCTCTCCGCTTGCCCTCCTCGACCGGGTCTTCGCCTCCTTCCGTCTGACTTTGCTCGCCGAGCGCCTCCTCGAGGACCTCGATCCAGTATTTGAGTTCGCGGATGAACGTCCAGGGTTTCTGCCAATCGAGGACGATCACGACGAGCGAATCAATCAAGGCAGCCCGGGACAGGGCGAGCGAGACGAGCCGCGTCCGAGGCGGTTCGGTCGTCGGGATCTGGTAGAACCCGAGGCGTCCGAGCAGGTCTGCATGCGCTTCGAAACAGTCAGTAGTCAGATAGCTTCCGACTCGGGCCATTCCATCCGGCCGGCGAGCGAGCGACGGATCAGGCGCAAAGAGACAGCTGGACTGACCCCGTTCGTCGCTATCATCTCGCACGTCCATGACTTCGTAGCTCATCCCCAAATCGAGTGCCTTGCCCTTGCCGTTGTACGAGTCATGGTCGTCCGAGTCGAGGTGCGGCGGAAGTTGTCCGTTGACCGTCTGGAGTCGCGCGACGAGGGACGACTTGCCGGATCGATTCGCGCCTGTGGATAGTGCCTTGTGTCAGTACGAAGATATCGCACATCTTGCGCTGTCCGCCTGGAATGCGCTGTGGCAAGGCGGGAGGTTTTCGTTGTTGACCGAAAAAGAACCGTCGTTCACTCACCGACGACGAGGCACTGCTTGGTCTGGACAGCCTTTGAAGTCTTGACCGAGTCGAGAATCGAACTCCACAGGTCTCCATCACCGGGCAGCGTCGCTCCTTGGCTCGTGCTCGCGTGGGCTGAAGCGGTCGACGCGGCAAGACGCGGCGCGAGCGGCGACATTGGCACAGCGCTTACTCGGACGCCGTACGCAGCGCCGGGAGTATTGCCAGACGCAGCCGTGTATGTGAGCGCGACGCGTTACGACCGACGCGCGATTTAGTCAATGTCAAAGAACGACTCGGCGCCTTCCGAACACTTTCACGCGACAAAGACAAAGCCCCGACATGCTTCTCGCTGCGACCGGAATTCAAAGGGGCTTGCGAGTAGATTGGATCGCAATTGCGAGCAGGGATCATGCAGCCCCGTGTACCGCAGGCAAATCCGGCATCTTGAGCCGCTCCTCGGTTTCCCGCTTGGCGCGCGCCTCCAAGTACGCCGGCCCTTTGTTCCGATACGGGCCGTACCACGGGAACGGCTTGTCCTTCGAGAGGACGACAAGCTGGTGCGAATGCGAGATGTAGCCCTTCATGAGGCCCTGCGCGAGCGTGTACAGGCGGCGACGTCAGCGCCACTCTGCCGCCGCGGACCGGAAAAAGCCTCGCGCGAGAGCAAGCACAGATAAGCGGAAAGAGTCACGGAAAAGAACGCGCCGCGCACCTTGAAGATCATGTTGGCCAACAAGCACTCCATCTCCTCGCCATCGAGCAACTGGCCGCCGACGCCCTTGTCAAACTCGTCCTGCGTCACGGCGTCCGCGAGCGACTTCCCGCGCGTTCTCCGATAGTGGACGCGCCATGCCGCGTTGTAGTACTGCCGGAACGTCTCGACCGGCATGCGCGCCGGTTTTGATTCGAGGATCCACCTGCGGGCGCGAGGAACGGCTGCAGTCAGCGGCCTGCGCGAGGGCTGCACTGCTTTGTCTTGACGGCATTCGAAGGCCATTCGTGTAGGAGAGGTAGGGACCGATCTGGAGAACGGCACACAGGAGACTCACGCGCGCTTCAACAGCCCTCGCAGCGCCGACTCGCGTGCCCGCTCGACAATCAAGTACGTCCCCCGTTCCATCAACCGTTTCTCGGCCGCCTCGATGTGCTGATCGTAAGCGGCGACGTCTCCCAGCTTGATCGCGTCGATGAACGGGCGGAAGAGTGTGCGGTGGCGCGCCGAGCGCGAGAGGAGCTTCTCAGAGGGAAAGACACCGCGGAGGAGGAGGAGCGGGATCAAGTAGTCGAGAATGAGTCTGGGGAGACAAGAAGTAGTCAGTAATAAGGTGCCAAAGCGCGCGCTAGAAGCCGTGTGAGGCACGAAGGACAGTGGCGACTTGTGACGCACTCGATATTTCGTTTCATCCGGTGGTGGCACAGGGCCAACGCGTCCCGGAAGCCCTTCTCCGCCTCGGTGTAGTCTTCTCGCAAAAAGGCAAACACGGCCATGTAGTATCGATATGTGACCTGGTGCGCGAGCGGGAATTCGGCGAGCATGGGAAGGTCGGCCGCGTTGATGCCGCGGATGATATTCCGACACAGGGCGGTCGAGTTGAGCTGTGCGGAATGGACTGCCCGTCAGTCTTTAGCTAGCTCCTTGACAATGAGAGCATAGCACGTACGCGGAAATAGGTCTTGAAGAGGAGTGTCGCGAGGTAGTAGGTCCCCATCTTGCGGGAAGATTTTGGATCGGATGCGCTGCCGGGATCGGCAAGGTGAGCATGCGAACAGCGGAATTTTCAGGGAACGACATTTCTCCATACCGGTCATTCAGGCAACACGAGAAGCACTTCTGGAGGAGCCGGCTCGCCTCTTCGAGCTTTCCGGCTTTCTGGCTATTGGCGAGGAGTCGCTCGTCCGCCTGGCAGTGCCACGAGTCGTCAGTCCCACCTTATCCCCCAGCCATTGACACGGCCGGACGCAAAGAGGCGCACCTGTTCGGCGACCTTGCGGAGGTCCCGGCAAACGACGTAGAGGAGCGGGAGCGCCCATTTCGTCGATTCTTCCGTCGGCTGCATCAACCAGCGGTAGAGAGCGCTGTGTGAGATGAGCGCACAAAAGGTCATGTCAACACATTAAGTCGCGTAGTCCGAATCGCTTCGAAGCAAGGTAGACTGCGGGCGGGATTCGGGATCGTGCGACGTACGTGACGAGCTCGTGCTGCTTTTCGTACGCGACGACAGCGTCGACCGGGTACATCTGTTGCGTCATCGGGTTCGTCGTCGGCTGTAGTCAAGTGCGGCTCTCAGCGATCGGCTTCCCCGCTGCGAACTGCCGCCCAAGAGGGAAAACGCACGTTGAGGGCGACGAGGGTCCAGACGTGCAGGGTCGCAATCTCTGCGAACGGGCCCGCCTTCTTGTCGATCGTCCGCTTGAACTGGCCGGCATAACTCGGAGCATTCTGTCATCCCGGGTTCACGGAGGGGTCAGCCTGCAGTTCGTCGTCGTCAAGAAAGAAGTGCGGCCCGGCTCTTTGTCTCACGGTTTCGAGGGTCCTGTCGATCCAGGCGTTGCCTCGTTCCGGTTTCGCCAAAGATTCGAGCAAGAGCGGTCCGTGCTTGTCGGTGAGCGAGACGAGTTGGGCGAGCGAGTCGCCGTCTCGGAGTTTGGCAGCCTGGTCGATTTGGGAAGCGTACGAAGCAATGTGGAGCGTCGGCATGGCTCTCTTTGAGGTGGGCAGCGTTCCCCCCAGAGCAGCCCAGCTACAGCAGAGAGCCAGGCGTGTGGTAACAGTCGAGAGTGTCGCGAGGTCGACCCGACAAAGTTTCGCGTGACAGGCGGGTTCTCATCTCCCCTCCTCACCTACAGAGAGCCGCGCAGTACCGGATCCTGCTAGTAGCGCGACCAAAGGTCCCGCCCTACCGAACTGAAAGGGAGGCAATGGCCAGCCCGCGCGCCGTCAGCGTCGCCATCATTTTCGCCCTCGCTCCGACTGACAGCGACTCAAACTCGACCTCGCTCCACCCCCACGCCGCCGACAGCGACGAGGAACCGACCTTCTTACTCGTCAGCAGTCGCAAGAGGAAGAACCGTTACGTGTTTCCAAAGGGTGGGATCGAGTACGGAGAGCGACCGGCCGAAGCAGCGGAACGAGAAGCGTGGGAAGAAGGTGAGCCCAACCCTAGGAGGCGTATTCGCCGAGTGATGCACGACCAGGAACTCAATCCCACCGCAACTGGCAGCCGGACTCCGACAAGGGACCGCAAAACACCTCGCCCACTTGCTCTTGCTCAAAGACCCGTCGGTACGTCATGACCGCCCAGGGTCTTCTTCTTCGCGCGGGTCACCAGGCTCATTCTCGCTTTTTGTCTGGCTCTCACGCAGGCCCACATCTTGTCGCCGACCAAGGATGTCGACAGCGCGTCGTTCGTCGCGTCCTGTCAATACTCGTTCGAACTCTTCTTCCTCCCACCGCCGCCGAACCCTCCCGCCTCTGCTTCTCCCTCGGTTCGGACGGCCGATGACCGGATACCCAACTCGAACGGCGAGGTACAGGTGTCCGGAACCGCCAGCTCTTCGGAATCATCAATAGCCGCGCCGACAAACGGCGCCGCCGCGTCAAATCACTCGCGCCTCCCTGCCTCCGACTCGGACCCGCCGCCCGTCCCCGTCTCCTCTTTACCGGAGCCGTACCTCTCGACGTACCTCTCGCCCGATTGGCCCGAAGCCGCGGAACGGGACCGGATCCTCGTCCGAGGGTGGGACGCCTTGCAGCAGGCGGTCTGTTGGGGGCGGCGGGAAGACGTCATGCGGACCGCGATCGACGAGGCGCGCAAGTGGATCCAGGACGAGTGGGATCCGTCTGCGACCCTGGAAGGCGGCGACGCATGATCAATGCCGGCCGGAGGTGGGCCTTTCTCGTGTCGACCACGTCAAGCTCGACTGCGATGCTTCATTACGGTTTCGGTCGCACCTACGAGCAGCGGCCCCCTTCTTTCAAGAGTGGACACTCTCATCTGTACATCGACACTACTAAAGCAGGGCCCTGACTGCTGCAAATGCACACCTCCTCGTTGTTGTCAACCCGTGTCGCCTTTGCTTGCTTCCGACGGCCCCTCTGAGAACACTGCTGCCCTTTGCGCGCGCCTGCGCGGTCCAACGCGGGTTGACCTAGACAATTGAGCATGCTCTGATGCATTCGAGGGCAGAGACTGCGCCGCTCGCTCGCCCCAGGATTGACTCTGTCAAGCGCGAGCTGCAACCGCTTCTTTCCTCGGCGCCGCTACAGACGTCAGAGCGCGCCAGGGCGGATCCACCCGCCTCGCGGCTCCGAAGCTCAGTACCGAAGCGGCAACTCCGAGCGCTTCGTCAGCCGTCTTCTCCGACTCTGGTCGGGTCGAGTTCGCCGCAGCCCGCACGCGAGAAAGGAGCTCGCGCGTACGCGGACGGTGCTGGGTCCGCCTACCCTTTGCATGGCTTCCCCGCCGCTCTCCAAGTCCAAAGATAGGGAAAAGGCGCTTTGACCGTCTTCCGGGGCGTCGACAGGAGAGCGATCGCGAATTGAGAGCCAAGCCTTCGAGCCACGCGACAGTCCGCAGCGTGTGAAGAAGCCAGACCTTTTCGCAGCATAGAGGCGGTGACAGAGAAGGGAAGCAGCGGTCGAATCCCTCGATCCAGAGTTGAGTGGTAGCGTGCTGTATGCAGGTCGCAAAGAGAGCGACAGAGCCGGGGCCACACGTTGGCCAATCAGACGAAGCTGTGCTCGTCGAGACGCGCGGCGCGACGACGGATCAACAGCACGGCGGAACGCCGCTAGCGCCTCATCTCGCTCGGACCGTACAGCAGCGACACGCCGAGGGGACCATGGCGACCACCGCTCCCGGTCAGCCACCCCACCGCCAGTCGTACCTCCCTCAGCAACCTCTGTATGCGCTCGCGCAACCGATCGACGAAAAGCGCCGGACCGGCAACTTCTCCAACGCGTTCCTCGCCGCACCGGCGCACAACGGGCAACACCCCGTAGACCGACAGCGCGAACAAGCGTACCGCGCGTCGGTCTACGCTCAGCCGCAGCCGCACAGGCCAGTGTCGTCGGTCCAGCATGGACGCTCGTCGGCAGCCTACCGTGACAACTCGCCCGCCCGAGTCGAACGGCCACCGAGGCAGGCGTCGATGATGGTCATGGACCAGCAGCAGCACAAGATCCAGATGCAGCAATACGCGTACGAGCAGTCGCAACGACGTCGATCACCTCAACCGCCTCCGCCGCCGCCTCCTCCTTCCCTACCCCCCTTCGCCAACGGTCCTCCCGACAGCCGGCAAGCATTCCTGCATCCCCGCGACCAACTCTCCCTGTCCGTCCCGCTACCGAGCGACCAGTCGTCTTCGAGCCTCGCTTCAAACAGCCCGACGTCGACCTCGGTCTCGCCGCAACCGTCCGATGACAAGGGTCTTTCGCAGCAGCAGAACCCGCGACCGAAACGACCGACGGCACCATTATGCCCTCCCTTTGACATGGAAGACTGGGCCATCACGGACGCGACGTTGCCGAGTTGCGTCTCGCCGGCCGTGTTTCTCTTGTGGCAGGCTTCGCCGCTGTCCGGCCGCGACGCGTTCGAGACCGTCTTTGTCGACGCGCAAACTCGGCGAGTCGCGTTCGTCGCGCGCGAGTACGTCCGAGGGACCGACGGCGTCTTGCGGCGAGGCGGAGTCGTAGACGACGAGACGCGCGACCTCAGTTCGAAATGGCACGAGAGCGACGGCGCCGAAGCGAGTTCGGCCGTCGAACGCCTCGAGTGGCTCCTCCTCAGCGTCCCGAGCGCGCGCGAGCGCGAACGCGGGTCCGACCAACTCGGCAAAGTCGGCCTCGTCACGAACGAGAACCTGTACCTCCCCGCGGGCAAGGTCGTCCGGTGGAAAAAGTTCTACAAAAAGTCGTTCTTTGCCGACGAGAAGGAGGAACCGACCTGGCAGGGGATCGGAGGGACAAAGTACCGCTGGGCGGTTCGCGAGCATCAGACCAGCATGTGCCATGTGCGTTTTCGCCGGGTTCGCTCGCGATGCATGCGGACCTGAATCGGACTGACGCCCTCATGCTTACAGCTCATCGACCACCGGACGAAGGAGATCCTCGTCACCGTCCGGGAGCGACCTGAGAAGCCGTGAGTCTGGAATGGACCACACGCCCGATGCACGAGCGCTGACGCCCACCGCCGTGCTTCAGGACACAAATCATCATTTCCGCTCTTGCCCAGCCTTCGATTCAACCGATCCTCCTGACGCTCCTTCACCGGACGTTCACGAACGCCGAGAAGGAGCGGAGCAAGGACCAGCAGGCCTGGGAGGACGAGGAAGTCGTCCGCTGGTGATTCACCTTTGACCCCGCTCATTCGCGTCACTCACGCCCCTTTCTCGATACCCTTACGCACTTCTTGCACACTCGTTACGGATCCCCATTCCTTTCCTCGTTAGACAGACACTCTCCTCTCCGCGCTGCGAACCCTCTCACGCTTCTCTCCTGTCCGGTTCCGCCCTCCTTTCTCTTTCTTCGGGTGTTGTACGGCTTTCGCGCGAGTCTGACGTAGCAGACGCGCGCAAGTTCTTGGCTTAGACGATTTGTAAAACCATTCCTTCCTACGTGCATTCCGGATAAGAGGCGCGACAGGGACGGGCCCCCGCTTCCGGTTCGTCCAGATGAGCCAGACGCTCCTTTCTCGCCTCTCTCGCCAAGTCACAGCGCCAGTTCCAGCTCGCGCGCCACGTGCAGACGATCTGAAACACGTCGCCGAGGAAGATGGCTTCGCCTCGACAGCGTGGCGACGCTCCAGCGACGGCAGCCGAGGTTCGCTCAACTTCTTCCGACGCGTCGCAGACTGCCGCACCGACCGATGAGACCGCCCAGCCGACGCTGGCGAGCATGAGCTTCTCGTTCACGAGCTTGAGCAGTGTCTGGCAGAGTCTCAAAACGGCAGCAGCCCTCGAAGTCGGAGGGTTCGTCAAGTCGCTCAGCGGTGGGGAACTGGGCGAACTCGACGAGGAACAGCAAAACGCAGGGCAGAAACGAGCGCGCGATCGTGAGGAGCAAAATGACGCGATAGCGTCTGAACGGGCTGCTGGACCGAAGCGTAGGAAAGTCCGCGGCGGGAACGACTTCTTGTTCGACGGAGGTGCGATCTCGGTCTGTCCACTCAGTTGCCCTCGCCCGGCCGAGTTGACCTCTCTCACACGTTGACAGTCCCTCCTCTGATGCCGCCGATCGCCGACTCGAGCTGGTACAACGAGCACGAGGCTCTGAAGCCGTCGTCGTCTCCCCCCGCAGCGAACCGCTCATCCACCAGTCCGGCAGTGGCGCGTCGCTTCCTGTGGCCGCGAAAAGATGCGGACTATGCAGACGAGCTCTTGCACTCGAAAGTCACGAACGAAGGTCTCTCGACGGCGTTCGCTCCGATCGCGTCATCAAGCAAGTCGTTGCTTCACCGTCGTCATGCGAGTGGTTCCGCCCCGACCGCCAGCGATACGCCCGAGGCGCAGGTCACTCGTGGTCCGACGAGCTTCCTGCCGCGTGCGACTGCCTTGCTCTCGATCGCCACGCCGTGGTCGGTCGGGCAACAGCTCCTTCAGGGACCCCCTTTGTCGACCGGGCTGACCGGTTCGCCGGCGTCGACGTCCAGTAAGAAAGCTCCCCGGCGTTCTTTCGCGGACGAGCTCGGGGACGAAGAGATGTCGCGTGCGCTGGTGCGCGAGGGAGACGCGTCCCAGGCGTCGTTCGAAGCGAAGGAGCAAGAACGCAGGGCGGAACGGAACAGGATCACCGCGCTCGAAAGCGAGGTCAGCCGCCTCAAGCAGGAGGTCAGTCGAGAGCAGGTTACGTTGTCTCTCCCTTTGCGGCGCAGGCGCTAACGAAGCGTTTCTGTATCCGCAGCTGCTGGTGCAGAAGGCGCTCGCTTCACCCAGCTCGGCCTTTTCGAAGACCCCTCGCGTGTCGACGGCCCCGCCGCCTCCCGCGCCTTCAGCTCCACCTCCTCCGCCAGCGGGGAAACCTCACCCGATGCTCCTTTCCGCTCGCGCCAAGCTCCGCGCGACGCCCGAGCGCCCAAAGCGTCGCCACTCAGCGATCGGCGCACCCACCGGTCTCGACATGACGGCGCTCATGACCGAAGTCGGGGCGAAGCGGCAAAAACTCCGCAAGGTCGGCTTGCCGAAGGAACAGACGCAAGAAGAACTGCGCCTGCACAAGACTGGGCAGGCGGGCGCCGTTGAGGCCGGCTTGCGGAGCGCCTTGAAGCGAAGCAGTGCTCGCCAAAGCGACGCCGCCCCGCCCACTGAGACACTGTCCCGTAAAACACTGCTCAGGCGCGCGAGCGAGCTCAGCGGCGGCAGCCTCGGTCCGATTCCGACGATCAGAGGTTCCGCCGCTCCCGGTGCGCTCGAGGGTCGTACTGGTGTCGCTGCGTCGGCGTCGGCACCTGGCGTACTCTCCCCGACACCGACAGAGACTCCTCATGGCGGGCATGCGGCCGTCGCTGACGAAATGGACCTGTCTCGTCATGGCATGGAGGAGGACGTTGGCGGCGAACCCGTCGCCTGCGGGTCCGGAGACGTGGCCTCGCTCGGCATCATTGAGCTCGTGCGCGTCGGGACAGCCGAGCTCGCCAAGGAAGACGGTACCGCAGACCTGTCGGGCATTGCGGGTCATGACGAGGCCGCCGTGGCGACCGGATCGGAACACGAATCGACGCGTAGCCTGCGCATGGCCGTCTCAGCGCCATCTTCGCCCGCAACGGCAAATGGTGGAGCAGCCACGAATCACTACCCTTTGTCATCGCCGATCGACCGCTCCTCGTCTGGCGCTCGCCCTCGTCAACGCTCGATGGGTGAGAAGCTTCCCGGCCTCGACTTGACTCGCGGCCGACCGGTCACTCCCGGACGTCAGAAGGCCAAAGCGAATCGCGCAATACAGTCGTCGCCTCTCAGCGAAACGCTCGCGCCGGCTGCCGGCTTGGGTCACCCGCCCGACAGCAGCGGCAGCAACGTCCGGCCGCCTCTGTCGCCGCGCCCAAACGCTACTGAGCCGAGTGCCATCGTTTCCCTGCCGAAACCGCGCCGTGCGCGTCGCGTCGCTGTACCTCGCGCTGTCGAACCCAAGACGGGCGAGAAGCGGGACCCGATCGAAGACCTGCTCGCCACAGCCGGTTCGACCTTGAGCGGGGTCGGCACCAAGGACCCTGATCCCGCACGGGTCTTTGGGCGTGCATAAGGGCAACGAGTGCCCTTCCTGCCGTGTGATCGACTTTCGTACCTTCTTCCCGCTGCTCTTCTCTTCCTATACGTCGCTGTCTTCACCTCCATCCCGACATCAGTTGCTCTTGTTGCCGTCTATAGGAATCGTCTCTTCATACGATCGCATAATTTCCTATGGTGCTTGTGTCAAGGCCAAGAGGGAATGAGGGACGAGGAAAACTCGGAAGCGCCGCTAGCAACTCGACCAAGTTGGTCGACGAGTTCTGTCAGCAACGCCTCGCTTGCGGTCTCCCTATAGCACTACTGCGCCCCCTTTGACTTTACTTGTCTGTTGCATCACAGCTAGTTTCCACACGACCAGCAGCTCCAACACTCTCTGCTTGTTCTCGACCTCGACTGCTGACTTTGCGATGACGGAGGCTATGAACGTCGACGCTTCCCTCGACGAGTCGCTGTACTCGCGCCAGCTGTGAGTACGCAAGGAACTCGTATCGTCAACTCGAGCTGACCCGCTCGCATTGCAGCTACGTCCTCGGCCATGAAGGTACGGTTCCGGCCCGTTCCCAGGCTCGACCTCGCGTGGTTCTCCGGCTCGCTCTGGACGAGACCGCTGACTACGTGCGGCGCCTCACTCACACACAGCCATGAAGCGTATGGCCGCCTCGGACGTCCTCATCGTCGGCTTGTCGGGACTCGGAGTCGAGATTGCGAAAAACATCTGCCTCGCCGGTGTCAAATCGGTCACCCTCTCGGACCCGACACCCGTCACGGTTCCCGACCTCGGCACGCAGTTCTTCCTCCGCCCCGAGGATGTCGGTCAGCGCCGCGACGAGGCGACTCGCCCGCGTCTCGCCGAACTGAACGCCTACACGCCCGTTTCGGTCCTCGGCGACTTCTCCCTCGAGGCCGTCAAGCGGTTCACGGTCGTCGTCCTCACTCAGGGATCGACCGAGGAACAGCTCAAGCTGAACGACTTCACGCACGCGAACGGGATCAAGTTCATCGCTGCCGAGACGGCCGGCTTGTTCGGTTCGGCGTTCTGCGACTTTGGCGAGCAGTTCCCCGTCGTCGACCAGACTGGCGAGAACCCGCTGTCCGGCATGGTGGTTGAGATCGAAGAGGCAGAGGATGCGCTCGTGACGTGTCTGGACGAGACTCGGCACGGACTCGAGGACGGCGACTATGTCCGGTTCAGCGAGGTCGAGGGTATGGACATCAACTCGGACGGCGTCGACGGCGCGCGCAAGATCACGGTCGTCGGTGAGTATGGTGTCGCATAGGATCGCGCGGCGTCCGCTGATCACGTCGACTCTCAGGACCCTACACGTTCAAGGTCGGCGACACGAGGGGTCTCGGCCAGTACAAGCGCGGTGGTTGGTTCCACCAGGTCAAGATGCCCAAGCTGCTCGACTTTGTACGTCCCTGCGTGCGAGTTATCAGAGCACTCCTGTTGGCCGGGCTCACTGACGATGGCACCTGCAGAAACCGCTGCGCGAGTCGATGACCGCGCCCGAGTTTCTCCTCACCGACTTTGGCAAGTTCGACCGTCCGCCTACACTTCACATCGGCTTCCAGGCCCTTTCGGCGTTCCGCAGTCAGCACAGTCGCGCTCCGAAGCCTCGCAGCTCGGCCGATGCTGCGACACTCGTTCAACTCGCCAAGGACATCGCTTCGCAAGCCAAGTTCGAAGGTGACCTCGACGAGAAGGTCCTTCAGGAGCTCGCATTCCAGGCCACGGGTGACTTGTCGCCCGTGAACGGTGTCATCGGAGGCTTCGTCGCGCAGGAGGTCCTTAAGGCCTGCTCGGGCAAGTTTTCGCCGCTGTTCCAGCACCTGTACTACGATGCGCTCGAGGCTCTCCCAACTGAGCTCCCGACCGAAGAGGAGTGCGCCCCGTCGAACCCGCCCGCCCGGCACGACGGTCAGATCGCCGTGTTTGGTCGCAAGTTCCAGAGCAAGATCGAGAACAACCGCCAGTTCCTCGTCGGCTCGGGCGCGATCGGTTGCGAAATGCTCAAGAACTGGTCCATGATGGGTCTCGCGACCGGTGAGAAGGGTCAGGTCTACGTGACCGACCTCGACACGATCGAGAAGAGCAACTTGAACCGCCAGTTCTTGTTCCGCCCGAAGGACGTCGGCTCGTTCAAGAGTGAGGCGGCTAGGCGTGCCGTCACCGAGATGAACCCCGGTCTGGAGGGCAAGATCGAGATCTTCAAGCTCGCCGTCGGCGGCGACACCGAGAGTGAGTCGGCTCGACTCTTGTCTACGCATGGAGCAAGAGCTGATAATGACTTGCAAACGCCCAGACACGTTCGGCGACGCATTCTTTGACAGCATCGACTGCGTCACGAATGCGCTCGACAACGTCGCTGCCCGTGCGTTTCAATCGACTGACTGCTCTCGCATCGGTCGACTAACCTCTTCGACTCATCTGCAGGCCAATACATGGACCAGCGCTGCGTCTACTACGAGAAGCCCCTCCTCGAGTCGGGCACGCTCGGTACCAAGGGCAATGTCCAGGTCGTCCTCCCGCACGTCACCGAGTCGTACTCGTCGTCGCAGGACCCGCCCGAGAAGAGCCACCCGAGTTGCACGATCAAGAACTTCCCGAACCAGATTGAGCACACTATTGCCGTTCGTCCCTGCGTGAACGTCGCTCGTCCAGCTCGTTCGCCTTACTGACGATGAGCACGCTCTGCAGTGGGCGAAGGAGCGCTTCGAGGAGTACTTTGAGAAGCCCGCCGAGGTCGTCAACTCGTACCTTTCGCAGCCAAACTTTATCGAGGCGGCGAAGCAGTCGGGCGAGACGTCGCAGCTCCTCAAGATCAAGAGCTACCTCGTCGACAACAAGCCGCTCGGGTTTGACGAGTGCATCGTTTGGGCCCGCCAGCAGTTCGAGATCGAGTTCAGCAACGAGATCAAGCAGCTGCTGTACTCGCTGCCGAAGGACTTGGTGCGTACTTCTGCAAGTTTCTCTTTCCGTCAGCTTTCAAGCTGATCTGACCGTTCATTACAGCTCACGAAGGAAGGAACTCCGTTCTGGTCCGGACCCAAGCGCGCGCCGGACGCTTTGCAGTTCGACTTCAACAACGTGCGTTACTTTGAGCCAAGAGAGCGAATGTGACCTGACGAAGCGGCTCGTTCCGCATTGCAGCCGACCCACATGGAGTTCGTCGTTGCGGCTGCCAACCTGCATGCGTACAACTACGGCTTGAAGGGCGAGACGAGTCCGGAGGTCTTCAAGAAGGTCTTGGCTCAGGTCAACCTGCCCGAGTTTGTGCCCAAGTCTGGCGTGCAGGTCCAGGTCAAGGACGACGAGCCTGTCGCGAACGACAAGGACGCTGCTCCTGCCGCTGATGCCGACGACCTGGCATCGATTGCGGCCGCTTTGCCGCAGCCTTCCAGCCTGGCCGGATACCGCATGGTCCCCGCGCAGTTCGAGAAGGATGACGACACGAACCACCACATCGACTTCATCACCGCTGCCTGTGCGTTTCTGTCCTCTGCCTGGTGTGCAAGATGGTCCGCTTACGACTATGACCCTATACAGCAAACTGCCGTGCCTTGAACTACGGCATCAAGACGGCCGACCGGCATACGACCAAGGGCGTTGCGGGCAAGATCATTCCTGCCCTCGCGACCACGACGGCTTGCGTCGCTGCGCTTGTCAACATCGAGCTCTACAAGGTTCGTCACCTTGACAGACTCTGTCCGGACCCTCGCTAACTGGCTTCCCCTCTATAGCTCATCGACGGAAAGACGGATATTGAGAAGTACCACAACGCCTTCATCAACCTTGCGCTGCCGTTGTTCGCATTCTCGAACCCAATTGCCGCTCAGAAGCAAAAGGTTGGCCGTGAGGATCAGTTTGGTCATTCGGCGCGTCGCTGACAGTGGTCGAAATATCGCAGTACCGCGACACCGAGTTCACCCTTTGGGATCGGTCAGTCGCGTCCCTGGTCCTTGGGTGACAGACATCATGCTGACGAATCCGATCTCTGCCGCTCAGGTTCTTCATCGAGGGCGACCTGACTCTCGAGGAGCTCATCAAGTATTTCGAGGAGAAGCACCGCCTCGAGATCTCGATGTTGTCCAGCGGCGTGTCTATGCTGTACAGCGGGTGCGTCCTCCGGGTTTCGTCGCTGCTCCCGGAAACGAAGAACTGACGCTGAGCCCGTGCGCAGCTTCATGCCGAAGAAGAAGCTGGAGGAGCGGATGAAGATGCCGTGAGTCGATGAGAGCGCCTTGATTCTCCGTGTTGGCTCTTCGCTGACCCACTGAATCGCCGTCGACAGTTTGTCGACCCTCGTCGAGACTGTCTCAAAGTGAGTTTACATCGACGATTCGTGATCCCTCGATACAGGGCGCTGATGCCGGATATCCACTCTCAGGAAGCAAATCCCGAGCCATGTCCGCGACGTCGTCTTCGAGATCATGGTCAACGACATGGACACGGACGAGGACGTCGAGGTCAGTCTCGCATCGAGCGGCTGCCTTCAATGCCGACCTGACCGTCATCTTTGCCACAGGTTCCATACCTCAAGGTCCGCGTCCGGTGAAAGATCGACTCAGCTTAGATTGCGCTCAGCGCGCGACTGCCTTCTATACCACTTTAGTGCATGTGCAAAGCATCCGAGATTTGTCAGACTGCCGGCGCCTTCTGGGATTCCGCGATAGATGGCTCGTCTACAAGTCGAGTCTAGCACCTCGCGCGACAACCCTCGCATTGCCCTCGAATCCGCTCACTTAAGGCTGCCAAGAGAACCCGGTAAAGCTCAGGGGCTGCAAGACGTTCGCGCGTCGTATCTTTGAACACGAGGCAGACCGCGCAGCGAACGAGATCGAGCGTGGTTCCGCTCATGTCAACCTCGAGCCTACCTTCATACTTAAGTGCTGGACTTATACGTCCTCGAACGCTCTGCTCTCGATCAGTTTGCAGGGCACCTTGACCTGTCGACCCGTCTGGCCGGTACCGGTACCTTTGCTTCATCATCGTTCGACTCGCCCACCGTTCGCCGACTTTTTGCTTCGGTACACAGCTGAGCCAATACAGCCACGCGCTTGACAATCGGGAGGATATCGCCGCCTTGCTACCATGGTCGTCCGACGCGTCCTGCTGGATGCCTTTGGTACGATCTTTTCGCCTCGAGAGCCAGTTCATGTGCAATACGTAAGCGTGCCGGCCAGAGCTGCAGGGGATCACGCAGAGCTTTCCTGACGATCATTCGCGTCTAAGGCTGCTGTCGCACGCTCGTATGGTCTCCTGGTCGAAGATGTCCAGGTAAAGACGGCCTTTAAAGACGGTTCGTCTCCCTACAAAGAATTCGTGCGGAATTATCCTCTTCTGACGACGCCCAACGAGGGCAGCGTTCAAGCTTCAGGCGCAGCGACATCCCTTGTACGGCAAGCGTAGCCGTCCGCCGCTTGAGCCGTCAGAATGGTGGGCAACCGTCATACTCGATACCTTTCGAGGCGCTGGCATCTCGGAGGCTCGTGAGTCGCTTCTCAAGAAGAGACGGGGGACTCGCAAAGTTCTTAGACATCCTAACACTTCTTCGAACTGCCAGAGCTCACGCCAATCGCCGGCAAGCTGTCTACAGAGCTGGTCGAGCGATTCTGGGGAGCGGCGGGTTACGACCTGCATGGCGACGTCGAGCCTTTCCTCCGAGCTCTCCACTCGCTGCCGTGTCCGCCGAGTGGTTCCGCGCACTCGACGGCGTGGAACAGCTCGTCAAGTTTCCCGGCGCCGGTAGTCGTGAGCAACACCGATCCAGCGGTTGTCAAGATCCTCGACTCGCTCGGGGTCCTGGAGAACCGCTTCGAGATTCGACAAGCGGGTATTCGAGAAGATCAAGTGTTCACGACGTGGCAGCTCGAGGAGGACAAGAAGGAGGTCCGGTTTTGGGACGAGGTGTTACGCCGACTGCGGCGCGATGAGCCGGACTTGTCGCCCAACGAGGTTCTCGTCATCGGAGACGAACTCGTTTCGTACGTCCTCGGTCCTTTCTTGACTAACGGTTTACGATTTCGGCTGACAGAGGGTTTCGGACGCGTGACAGCGATTACAAGACCCCTCGTCTCGCCGGATATCGGACACTTCTCCTGCGGCGCGATTTGGCCAACGGCGAGCACGCGCGAGCAAGCTACGACGATGAGAAAGCCGGCCCCGCCGTAGTCGACACGGTCCGAGACCTGGTCGAGGTGGCGGATCTCATACGACGAGAGAACGCAGTGCCTTGAGGCTCTTGGCCTCAACCCCAGACTACAAGCTTCCGCCTTAAGTACTTCTCACGTGCCTTCCCATCTCCCTCGTTCCCTCTTGTACTTTGAGCTGTCAACGACGGGGCGCGAGAGCCGCACATGCCGGAACGAGCTGGAACCAGTCGATTCTCGAGCAAGTGCGCTTGGACATGTTTCGGAAGTAGCTAGTCATCTAAGTTGGCCGCGCATGGGCTGCATAGCTCGGATTGACTTTGCCCCAGGACGCGTAGCCCGGCGACCTGACTACGCGGTGACGTGGCACGATCGCTGTTGGTTTGCGGGAGAACAAATCGTCGCCGGCGCGAGTCTTCTGCGCGCGCGACCGGCGGTTTCCTCTTTTCCTCCTTAACGCAATTACCACGGCCCCTACAAAAAGCACGTGGCCTTGTAGACGGACCTCGTCGGGCCAGGTGTTAGCACCTGCGCCCGACCCGCGTTCTGTCCATGACGCCTTGCCACGCCGTCTTGACGGGTCGGAGAACAGGACACGGAGGGACTTGGGTGCGGCGCTCTCAACAGCCCGGGCGTCGCTACGGCGTGCGCCTGTGTGCGTGGGAGGGTCGCAATGTCTCGTCGGACATTCACATCGCCACAGCCGAACTGTGCAGTCTAGAGCCATGCGGAGGAAAGGCGGTCGGAGAGGAGGACGTTGTCCGTTCGTAGCTCTCGGAAGTTGCCGATCTGTGGAACGCATCCTGCTTCTCGTCTACTCGTTGGTTCGTGCGTTGAGAGTGTGCTCGCGAGTCGGTTGTCATACGCGCCTCCTGTCCCCGCGAGCAGTAGAGTCGCGTCTCGAGGAGTTCGCGTCTCGACTTGCTCGTCGACGAACCTCTTCGGCTCGTGGCACGGACAGCGCGCACTGACGCCTCTCGGCGGCGTACGCCATGAATTTCTCGAGCATGCTGAACCCCACAGGAACCGGCCAGCCCGGGCAGGGCCAGCTGAACGGCAACGCGTCGGCTTCGGCTGCTGCTGCTGATCCGGTCGCTTCGTCGTCGCGCATGTCGTTCGCGTTCCTAGACGCGCCCGACTCGAGGCCCATGACGCCAATGTTCTCACACGCCGGTCCGATGCCGTCAGCCGGTCCATACAACGTTGCGCCGCCGAACGCGTTCCAGCTCCACCCTTCGGCTCAGCATTACCAACACTTTATGGCGCCGCCGCAACCGCACCACTTCAACCCGTACGGCGGTTTCGACCCGAGACTCCTCGGCGTCCAGCCGCAAATGCTCGTCAACCCGGCCGCGTTGATGCAGCAGCCGCCGCCGATGGTGATGGAGTCACCAGACGCAAACGGAGTCATTGCCGACTCGGATGACGACAGCGCCCGGAGTGTATATGCTCAAGGCTCGACTCCCCGGGCGGTCAAACAGGAGGACGAGGTCGAAGTGGATATCATGGGTGCCGGAAACGAAGTCGTGGCTGTCAGTGCACTCAAGGTGAATCAGCTGTGGTACACTCCGTTAGGCTGAAAGGGCTGACTTTGGATGCTTATTTCAGGCACAAGCGAAAGCTTCACCGGCACCCAAACCCCGCAGCAAAGGCTCCCAATCGAAGGGCAAGTCGCGCTCGGCGCAACTCGCATCGTCCGCAGCCGGGTCACCCGCCCCTTCCCCCGGTCCGTCGAGCCTCGCCAACGAAGTCGTGCCCGGTGCGTCGCCAGCACCGTCGGCGGTCGTCGAAGAGGAATCTCCCGCCGCGCCCGAGGCGCCTGATTACTCTTTCCTGCCCGACATCGCCCCAAGCGACTACCACCACCCTCGTCTCGACCCTTCCGTGCCACGACCTCGCCTTCCTGCAGCCTTCGAAGCGTATGTGCCTCCACGGCGATCCCGCTTCGGTCCCGGTCAAGACGACAGTTCTTCGAGCGATGACGACGGGGAGGACGCGAAACGACGGGAACAGAAGCGGAAGGCTCAGGCGGCCGCCGCGCGCGAGCGGCGGCTCCGCGCTGCCAAGGGCAACGGCGGAGGACCCGAGGAGGAAGAGGACGACCGACTGTACTGCGTCTGCCACACGCTGTACAACCCCGAGGTGAGCCCCCGGAACCCGCTCTGCCCGTCCCGCTGCATGCCTTCTCAAACTGAACCACCGCCATCTGCAGCGTATCATGATCGCTTGTGACCGGTGAGACTCGTCAGGCTCTTCGTGCGCATGACAAGACGCTGACTTCCGGCGCTCATACCAGGTGCGAAGAGTGGTACCACCTCGACTGCGTGCGGATCTCGGAGGAGTCGGTCGAGCTCGTCGACTTGTTCATCTGTCCAAAGTGTGCTTCCAGTACGTCACAGGCGATGGAGGCGAGAGCGGGTGCCTCGAATTTAACCTTTGACCTGCGCAGATTCAGGTGAGGAGACGACTTGGAAGAACTGCTGCAAGCGTCCCACCTGTCAGCATCCGGCTGCGCCACTCTCAAAGTACTGCTCGGACTACTGCGGCATCTCGGTCGCGGCGGCTCGACTCTCGCTCTATGAAGTCGACGCGGAGATATCGCCGGCCATGTTTTGGGACAAGGTCAAGGCGGCGACGCGGCGTGAAGGCGAGGTCGTCGAAGCCGGTAGCGACTCGGATGCGGCGGCGCGTCAGGCCAAGAACTTTGCTCGGCAAGATGCCGCCGACGCTCGCTTGCGCGGCCGGATCGAGTCGAGGCTCGCCGAGTCCAATCACCGTCGAGCGGGGCTTGAAGCCGCAGTCCGCCTTGTCGAGTACCGGTTGGCGTACTTGCGCATCGCGATCCGACGATGGGAGGCGCTCTGCCAAGCAACGGCCGACGAGATGGCGAGTGCCGGTATCGATCTCGAGGAGGTTGCGGGCCAGAACGCTAAGAGCAGCGGTGGCGGCGGCGGGCGCAAGAACCGCGGCAAGCGGTCCGGCGCGTCAAAGAAGAAGGGTCCCGTCGCCGCGACGAGCTTGCCAGATGCCCAGTGCGGCTTTGACGTTCGGCTCGTTTTCGACAACAAGGACTGGCAGGCGACGGTCGACTCTCCCGGCGTCCAGGCGATGCTCGCGGCGCAGCGCGAAGGCGAGGATGCGCACTTGCTCGAGCTTGCACTCGGTGACCTCGACGGGGTGTGCCTTGAGACGAAGAAACGATGCGACCGGCACACCGGCTGGCAGAAGATCCGCGAGGCAGATTTTGCCGTCGAAAAGGCCGTCCTTGTAAGGCTTTGGCGTTGCCTCCCTGCTCGAAACCGCGTTCGTTGCTGATACGAGCGTTACCCTTCTCAGGATCGACGGATCGAACGCGTCGGAGTCCTCGTCGAATCGCTCGCGGCCAGACTGGAGCAGCACGACACGACTGTCGCTTTCCGGCTCGCGAACCGGGCGCGGACCTGCGACCCGGCGAGACTCATCGACGTCGAGGACTTTATGATCGACCGCGAGGAAGAGCTTGACGAAGAGCGCGAGGACCGTGACGCGCGGGACGAGCGTAGCCCAAGCTTGCACGCGAACGGCGCCGACACCCCGAAGGGTCCCCGTGGCGGCGGCGGCGGCAATAAAGGAGGCGGTCGAACTGCCTCCGCCGCTGCGCGTGCTCCGCCCCAGGGACGGACACCGACCGCAGCGGCTGCGCGAAGTCGAGCGCCTTCGACCTCGCAAGAGTCGACTCCCGTGCCTGTTTCGGCGCCGCCGTTCCGGTCGATGTACGACGAGCTGCCCGACATGGTCAAGGCATGTTGCAGTCGGGCTGCCGCTGCACGCTTGAAGGCCACGCCAGCCACAGGCCAGTAGACTTTGCCCCTTGACTCTTGGTCGGAAGGTTCGAGGGTGTACTGCGCTTCTTGCGAATCGACTTTTCCCCTGCATCGCATCGTTTCTCGGGAACACTTTTGAACGCTTGCGCATGTCAGGCGCTTGCCATCGTCCGGAGGCAAGCAGTCGGGGCAAGACGAGTGAAAAGGTTTTCTCTCGCCTCTTCGGATTTTTTTTCGGCGGGCGGCCGGACTCGTCCGAGCGAACGAACCCAAGAGTCTCGCGGACTTGTCCAGCGTCCGCACGCCGTCTCGAAGCGACCCTATCCGCTTCGCAAGGATACTTTTCAGGCTCTGCTTCTTCGCCGAGCTTGTCTAGTGCCGCCTATAAGCCATGGCTCAGCCGACCGATCCCGAAGTTGCGGCACAAGTCGACGGTCAACTCGAGCAAGACATTGCCGGTCAGTCTTGGTGGCTGCCTCGAGCGCGTAGGCATGCGTGTAACATGGCGGTCAAAGTGCTGACGCTGTATCTGCTTCCCTCGCCAACCTTTTCTGTCCTCCGTTTCTCCGTCGATCCTGGCCCGTCTTCCTCGGCATATTTCAACCGACGATGCCTCCGATCCCGTGCCTGCGTACACGCCCTTGTCATGCACAGATGATGTCGCGATCGCCGCCTCGGTCGAAGTGACCTTGCTCGTCCCGACTCAGTCGTTTGTCGATGTCGGCACTTCGCAAGCCAAGACGACTTCGGACGGCTTCATCGAGTTGCCGCTCCCCGTCGCCTTGACCGACGCCGTTCATGACTTGCGCGCCGTCCTGACCGACGCTCCGGAAGGGTTCTGGCTCGGTGCCTTCTCCCTTGCGCCTTGCTACGCCGACGAGATTGCCAGCAACGACAAGGCGGACGGCGCCGCCGAGCAGCAGTACGGCGAATGGCAGAAGTTGTCCCCACCGCCGCGCAAGACGCTCGCACCGGGCGAGGTCGATGCCGAGTCGTGGACCTTGAACGAGCACGGCGTCCTCGGTGACTTCTCCGACCTGACGGCGGTCTTTGGCGGCGATGCCAGTCAGTGGGAAGGCAAGAAGCGCGGTCTCAAGGTGGTCCTCAGTGAGTTCCAAAACTTATGGTGGCAAGTCTCAAGGGGCTGACGATGTATCGTGGACAGCTCCGTTCTCGTCCGCCACCATGCACCAGCACCTTCTCAAGCTCCGCGACATTCTTTTCTCGTCCTTGCCTCCCTTTGCTTCGACTCAGTCGGTCTATGACCCGACCTCGTTCGCGCTCGGCGCCGGCTCCACCCTGTATGCGTCGGTCTCGGCGGTTGCTGAGACCGGCAAGCCTGCCGGAGCTGCGTCAACAGAGGAGGGCAGTGAGGAGAAGGGTACATTCCTTTGCGCCCTCGTCGGTTCGCGACCCGTGTGCTGACTGCCTCGGTCCGTAGCGTCAAGCGGAAAGGGCAAGAAGGCCAAGGCGGCCAAGAAGGCTCAGGAGCCGGTCGAGGAGGCCAGCCCTTCGGAACCTTCGCCTGTACTTACCGGCGCGCACGCCTTCACTGGCTTCAAGATCGAGGATCTCGAGAAGGAGGTCCTCGCGGACCAGATCGCCAATGCGTCGCCCGCTGGTCCCCCGCAGCTGTGCATCAAATCGCTCGGCGTCTCGCCGTGGAGCCCGCCCCCTCACCCGCGCCGGATGCGTGGCGAGTTGATCTACGTCACAGTCCAGACGCTTGAGAGCGAGCAGTTCACCATCACGGGCGCGACCAACGGTTTCTGGATCTCGAAGATCACGAACACGACCTTTGACCCATCGCCGCGTGCCGTCTTGCCGAAGAACGTCCGGACCGGCGCTTACCACTCGCTGTTCGAGTTGCTTGCCGACATCTCGTCCTCGTTCAGCAAGAACCTCGCACCGCTGATCGCCCGTTCGTCCCGGACCGACTTGACCCAGTCGGAGCTCGTTGCGTCGCTCGCGATCACGCACACTCAGCCGCCGGCACCGTACCTCGTCAAGCCGCCGACCCACGTCGCGGACCCGTTCCGCACGCAGGCCGCCTACTTGCTGACTTCGTCGACGACAGCCGAGCAGCTCCCCGTTGCTCGCGACTGGAACGACGAGTTTGGCCAGTTCTACGACTTGCCGCGCGCCACTGTCAACGACCGCCTCCTCCGCGAACGCCTGATCTGCCGCACCCAGGCCGACTTTGTCGCCGCTGCGACGCGCGGCGCCATGTCGATCGCTCGCGGCGATGTTCCGCCTCTCAACCCGAACGAACCGTCCGCCGCGCACACTTTCATCCACAACAACCTTCTCTACACGAAGGCCGAGGATGCTGCGGGCATGTACATCCAGTCGGGAGGCGACGAGGCGAGTCGGTACTCGGCGGGCAAGGACCTCCGCGGTGTCGAGATCCTCGAGCGCCTCGACATCGAAGGGCTCAGCATGATGCAGACCGTCCTCGTCGACTACCTCGGTCAGCGGTGGATCGTCCAGAGCCTGATCCCCGGTCTCTTCAAGACCGCTCGGGAGGGTGAAGCGGAGGTCGCGTTGGCGTCGGAAGGCGCTCTCGAGGTGTACCCGGCCGGCGACGAAAAGGCGCAGAAAGCCGCTGAGGCCGCGAAGGACGCCGACAAGCCGTTCCCTTCGGCAGGGACTCTCAACAAGGACGACTACCCCCCGACCGCCGGTTTCCGCATCGTGTACGGCGCCGCCAGCCCGGAGAAGCCCGAGGAGAAGGTTCGCGCGTCGGCCTACTTCCACGAGAAGCTGGCGAAGCAGGTCGCGAAGCAGATGCGCTTCGCCGAGCACTCTGTGAAGACTCTGGACGGCAAGACGACGCAGCTGTACACCTCCAGCGACATGCACGGCATTGCGGCTCCGGACGGCCGGTCCTACTTCATCGATTGCTGTGAGCTGGTCCTGCCATTCGCGTGTTCGTCTGACAGAGTCTCGTCTGATCTCCCTTGTGCGGTCCGCTCGCAGTCCGCATGCAGTGTGTCGACGTCGAATTCCTGGAGAAGGATGTCGGAGAGGCGAACGCCGGCGAGGCTTACCCGCACCGGCTCGTACTCCTCCGACCTGAGTTGCTCGACGCGTATCGCGAGTCGAAGCTCGACGCCTGGCTCAAGGAACGCGTCCAAGAGACCCGCGACAAGGTAGCAAAGGAGCAGCAGTCCGTTGAGGCGGAGCTGAAGGACGCCGCCTCGACCGATGCCTCAACCTCGGAACAGGCGGACTCGACCAACAAGGCCGCCGAGCCGACGACTTCGGTCATCAACGCCGACGACTTTGAGCTCGACTTCAACCCGGACGCATTCGTCGAGCGCAGGCAGGCAGACTCGGGCGAGAACTTTGTCGTTTACGATGCCGATGCCGTGTCGTCGAAGAACGTTCGCCTCGCAAGTCAATATCTCCGCGAGGTCGTCCTCCGTGACTTCCTCCTCGAGGCCGTCGCGAGCCCTCTCCTGTCTACGGACGGCTTCCTCATCTCGCGGACCCTCCACCGCAAGGGCATCAACATGCGGTACCTCGGTCACCTGGTCGCGCTCATCGACAGCGAGGGCGAGAAGCTCGAAGGTCCCAAGGCGATAAGCAAGGAGGAGACGGCTTTCATTTTGAACCTCCTCCGCGCGAACCTTGTCCACGAGATGGTCATCCGTGCCGCGAAGCACATCGTCAACCACCACCTGCGCGCGGCCGGTCCGTACGACGCCGCCGGCATCGTCTCGCACCTGTTCAACTGCCTGCTCGGCAGCGATTTCAACGAAGCGCCTGTCCCCGAGACGGCAGATCTGCCGTCAGATGTTTCGCGAGCGTGGACTTCTGTCACGCCGTCGAGTATCCGCGCCGACGTCCGTCGCGAGGTCGCCGCTCGCTTCCGCTTCAGCCTGCCCGATACCTGGTTCTCCGAGTCGATGCTCAAGAAGAAGGTGCTCCGTGAGCTGTCGCTCCGGATCGGTGTGCAGCTCGCCGCCCGCAAGTACAACTTTGGCACGCGGTCCGACACCGACACGTCCACCGCCGAGACGCAGCAGTCCCGACCGCAGGTCAACGGCTCTGCACACTCCTCCGATGTCGAACCCACGGTCTCGTCGTCGTCGAAGAAGGGCAAGAAGGGCAAGAAGGCAAAGACCGCCCAAGCCGAGGCTGCCCAGCCGCGCGGCGAGCCGACCACCTTCGATGCGATCGACGTGCTCAACGTTGCGCCGGTCATCAAGGCCACGCAACACCGCAGTGCTCTCGTCGAGGACATGTTCTACCAGGGCCAGCGGGCGATCCACGAGAACCAGGCCGAGGTCGGCGAGGCCCTCGTGAACGACGCGCTCCACCTCTGCGAACAGATCTTCGGTGCCGTCCACCCCGAGGCGGCGGAGAAGTACCACGCGCTCGGTATCATGTGGCACAACATCGCTCAGCGCATTCTCAAGACCCTCCGTACCCACGACGCAGCAGAGCAGGCGCTCCGCGAGCTGCCCGAGGCCGACCGTGCAAAGTACGAACAGCAGGTTTCCAACATGCTCCTCCCCGAGCCAGAGGCTGCCCGCGCAGACGTCGAAGCCTACATGAATCAAGCCGTCCGCCTCGTGCGCCAGTCAATCGTCATCTCCGAGCGCACCTACGGTATCGACTCGGCCGACGCGATTACGCAATACGCCGATCTCGGTTTGCTCGAGCAGCAAGCTGGTAACGTCTCGGTTGCTCTGCAGCTGACTCGGCATGCGATGAACCTCTATGTCGCGACGTACGGTCCGAAGCACCCGCAACTCGTCACCCTCCTTGTAAGTCAAGCCGGGTGGCTTCGGCACGCCACGTCCCGCTGACCTGCCCAAACGCGATCGCAGACGAACGCTGCTGTCATGGTGCAGTCGCGCGACGGCGTCGTCGCCGCGTTGCCCCTGCAGGAAGAGGCTCGCAGGCTCGCCGAGCTTGTCTACGGCCCCGACTCGGTCGCTGTCGGCCAAGCAGAGAACGTCCTCGGGCAGACGCACGTCATGCTGCAGGACATCACTGCCGCGCACAAGCACATCCAGCTCGCTCGCGACATCCTGGCGAAGCACCTGGGCGAGGAGTCGCAAGAGGTCCGGGAGGCGTCTCAGTTCATCAACCTCGTGGAGCAGACTTTTGCCCGCGACGCGCAGGAGCAGGCTGCCCGCGAAGCTCGTCTGCAAGCGCGAGTCTCGCAGAACGGCGCGGCACCAGGTCGCTCGAACGCTTTGTCCCGCGTCGCACTCGGCAAGCGTTCGGTGAATGGATCGGCTGCGCCCGCCGGAGCACCCTCGGCCGCTCCACAGCGCACGCATGGCGAAAAGGTGCGCGATAATGATACGAACATGAGCTAACGCCTTTTTACTGATGGCTGTCATACCCCGTCAGGCCGACCTCAGCGTCGACGAGCTCGTCAACTTCATCCAGGGTCCCTCTTCTCGGAAGGCTCGCAAGAACAAGGCATAGACGGTTATACTGCGTTTCTCGCCGCCCTCTCACTCGCATTGCATGCCCTCGGCCCGTGTACAAGTACGACGTTTCGCAACTCGCAACCCGCAACCTCTCACCTCCTCTCTCGCGGCTTCCTGCCGTCTTTATCTTCACCACTCCTTTATGACCATATTCGAAAAGCTGTCAGTAGAAGCAGCAACGCGGAATCTAGATTTTGCACTTTCCGTCGCGACCTCGACCCAGACGTCGACTCGGCAGCGACCCGAAAATCGATTTTCTCGAGAGCTGTTACCGTGAGCCTCCCATCGTCCACGAAGGTTTTGTGCGTCGTATGGGGACGACCGAGCATATGTTCCGACCGCACGGAGGAAAAGTCTGATCTCGCGTGCCGGGAGCCGCGCCGCTTACGCGACCCTCGTTCGATCACTTCTCGCTGCTTTTGTTCTTTTCTCGCGGCCATCGGCACGAGGAACACACATGGGCCGACGGGACCTTTACGGCCGCTTACGCAGCTCATACGTCTGACTCGGCATCGTACGGTCGGCGTCACAAGCTAGCTCCGCCGATCCACAGCGGCACGGCTTTCCTTCCTTCTTCATAGTGCAAACTCCCCTCCTGTCCTCCGACCCCGCTTTCAGGAATGGCGGCCGCTTCTTCGAACGACAATGGGACGATCTCGCTCGACCAGCAGGTCCCGCTCGCCCGCTTGAACGCGTCCGAGAAGCCAATTGACACGCCAAAGAGCTATGCTTCTTCGACGACGGCCGCCCCGGGGATCGACCGCGTGGCATCCGAAGGGAGCGACTTGGAGCCAAAGAAGTCGGTCGAGGCTGACGACGCGCCGGCGTCCGATAAGACGCCCGAACAAATCGCGCGTGAAGCCAAGTACTTGACAGGCAGTGAGTGTGCTGTGTCCGACGCGTGGCCGATGAGCTCATTTCGCTGATGCTCGCGAGCCGGCACAGGCAAACTCGCTCTTGTGTTCGTCGGCATGCTCCTCTCGGTCCTCCTGATCGCGCTCGATCAGACCATCCTGGTAAGCTGCTGAGAGCCTAATCCAAGTGCTGCTCGTCATCAAGACTCACCGATAGTCGCATCTCATTTTCGCAGGCTCCCGCATTGCCGGTCATCGCCTCCAAGTTCCAGGCTCTAGATCAGATTGTACGTCTTTGCACACGCTTCCTTCCGCCGGACGTATCATAGCTGACGAGTCGCCGTCCTTCGCTGTTAGGCTTGGATTGCCTCGGGGTGAGCTCTTTGGGAGCGCAAAGACGAAACTACCGGATTCCCGCCATACTGACGCGTCTTCGGATCTCCAGATACTTCTTGACGCAGACAGCGATCCTGCTGCTGTATGGTCAGGTCCTAACGCTCTTCGACCGGAAATGGACATACATCTTCGCGATCACGGTGTTCGAAATCGGCTCGCTTCTTTGCGCAACTGCGGTGTCAGTTGCCCCTCCACGACGAGCTTTGCGCTGCTCGGCTGACTTTCCCTACCGAACTGCAGTAACGTCGAAATGCTCATCTTTGCTCGCGCTTTCGCTGGCTGTGGCGCGGCCGGCATTTTCGTGTCCGTCCTCAGTATCAGTACGTCTTTCGTCCTGGTCAGCGCACTCGCTCCACGCTGACACAAGATGTTTCGGTCAGTCGCGGAGGTGACCAGGCTGGAGGACAGGCCAAAGTTGCTTGGACTTTTCGGCGCCGTCTTCGGAGGTAAGCTGGCCTAGCGCGTCATGCTTTTACAGGTTGCCCGCTGTCATGACTGACGCTCTTCCGACTCGACAGTGTCGTCCGTCATCGGTGCGTGCCTTCACCGCTCCGGTGGAGCTTTCCAAGGGGCGTCTTCGCGCCTTGTCAGAGGTTGACCTGCATCTTCCCTTCCCAGGGCCTCTCCTCGGCGGCGTTTTCACAGACCGAGTCAGCTGGCGCTGGGTGAGTAGTCGATTGGGCGTATGCCGCCGCCCAGGAGTATCGTCCTGACTCGCCTGCACCGGAACAGTGCTTCTACATCAACTTGTGAGTGTCCGCGGGCCCACCTCGCATCTCGGACCTCGAGCGCTTCGAGCGCCGAATGACCGACAAATCTGATGTGCGCGCACCTCAAAGGCCGGTGGGAGCTATCACGGTCGCCGCTATCGTCTTCATCGTGAGCACAGGTCCCACTGCAGCGTACTCTACATCGAGCGTCAGCTGATCCCTCGATGCCGCAGCTCGGACCTCAACCACCTCCGCCCATGCGCGAGGACGTCGCCTTGTACACTGAGCGCAAGTTCAAACGCTGGACCCTGGGTCGGTGGTCCCCGCCTCGCACTTCGTTGGCGTTCCGCCTGTTCGCGCTCGACTACATCGGCACGGCCCTCATGATCGGGTGCATCGCGTGCTTGGTACTCGCCCTGCAGTGGGGCGGCGTCAAGTACTCGTGGCACAGCGGACCGGTCATTGCTGCGCTCGTCGTCTTTGCCGTCCTCATTCCGATTATCGTCTTCTGGGAATGGAAGATGGCGGGACCGTCGCGCATCTTGCCCCTCGGCTACTTCCTCGACAGGACTCAGGTGAGCAGACGCTTTCTAAAATGCTAAAGAGTGAGAGCTAGCGAGCGTGATGACTGATTCTGTCACGCGTAACATGCAGGCCGGCGCATCGCTCGTCGCCTTCTTTGCGATGTTCATCATGCTGACCGGTACCTACTACCTGCCAACGTTCTTGTGTGTTGTATCCTTGTGTATTGAGGAGAAGGAAGACGGGCTGACGCATGCTTGACCCTTTTTGCAGCGAGGCGACCAAGTTCCACAGCGCACAGTAAGCGTCTTTCGCCCTGTTTGCGCAATCATATGCACGCTGACGCTGTTGGCCATCCGTCCGCAGGAAGAGTGGTATCGACATCCTGGTGAGTGTGACGACGCTGTCTTCGAGATGCGGCGAGCTAATTCCTGAGCATCGTGGTCAGCCGTTCATGCTCGGCGTTGTCGTCTGCTCGGCACTCGCGGGCGGAATCATCTCGTACTGGGGCTACTACTGGCCGTTCTTGGTCGTCGGACCGCTCTTCTGCTGCGTCGGCGGCGGATTGCTGTACACCGTGACCGAGTACACGCCCATGTCCCGCCTCATCGGTTACCAGATCGTGAGCCTTTCGCTTCGTTTGCGCCTTGACAGATCTCTGACAGCCATTCGGCGCTCCTTGCAGATCCTCTCGATGGGCCTTGGCTTTGTGCTGCAGAACCCAATCATTGCCGTTCGTACTTGGCCTATGTCTACGCTTCGGGCCGATCCTGATTATCCCGCGCTGGTCACAGGTCCAAGCAGACTGCGATGACGAGGAGAAGATCCCTCAGAAGACCGCTCTCGTGAGTGCATCTCGTGCTGAAGCTTCCTGCTGCAACCGAAGCTGACTGCGCGTGCCCGCACAGGTCTCGTTCTCTCAGCTCGGTCGGTCACATCTCCGGGACGCTTTCGCGGGTTCCCGTGGCTGACGCTTTTCTCTCTCTTCACTTAGTCGGTGGCACGATCGGCATCGCGATCGCTTCCTCCGTGTTTGGCACCAAGCTCGGTACCGCCCTCCACGAGTTTGCCCCCGACGCTCCTTACGAGCTCGTTCGGAACTCGGTCCAGGTGCGTCGTCGCGCATCTGTGTTTGCCGGTCTGAAGGGCGAGACTGACATTGGTGAGCGACCAGGCGATTCCGACGCTGTCGAAGGATCTTCAGCCCGGTGTCGTACACGCCTACGTCCTCGCCCTCCGCGACGTCTTTATCATCGCCGTCCCTGCCGGTGCGTGACTGTCCTTTCTCGTTCTCGTTTAGGAGCGGGCTCTGACCCGAGCTCTCGTTCGCAGGCGGTTTGACTTCGTTGTCGGCCCTGATGATCCGGAACTTGAGTGTCAAGGGCAAGAACATGATGGGAGGCGGCGCCTAAGGCCCTCTCGTTGCTTTTCTACGTCTCTTCCGAGCTATGGTTGTATGATTAGCGTTTTCCGAGACTCTCGTCGTAGACCTTGATAGACCGTCGTCGCCTTTACAGCGTCTTCTGTTCCACAATAATCTTGACCTAGATCCGCATTCCTTTGCTTGATAGGGAGATCATTCTGCAGAGACAAGCACGGCGCCGTCGAGGGTGGTGGAACTTTGGCCGGCGTGTCCGAGGGTCGGCGAGGCGCCCGAGTCCTGGTTTTTCGGACAAGGGGATGATGACATGTACAGCGGCGGCGATCAGCGTCGTCTTCGTTGCACGTTGCGAGGCTTCTCGTTCGACTCTCTTCCCTTCTTCCCACACTTTCTCTAGCATTCTCCCATCAATCATGTCGCAAAACTCTGCCGCCTGGATCCAAAAGGCAAAGGCGCAACTCGAAGTCGCCGAAGCGCCAGCGTGGACCGCCGAAAAGGGCGAAGTCCTCGTCAAGGTGCAGACTCGCTCTTTCCCACTTCCGAATGAGGAGCCGTGCACTGATACATCGTCCTGCGTCAGGTCCACTCGGTGTCGGTGCAGCCCGTCGACTGGAAGGTGCGCTCCTCTCGAGTCTTCCCCACTTTTCAGGCCTCGGGGTTGACGCGCCCGTGCCTACAGATCCAGGACTACGACTTTTTCGTCAAGTCGTACCCGTTCATCCTCGGTACTGATGTCGCCGGCGAGGTTCTCGAAGTCGGCGAGGGCGTGACCAACGTCAAAAAGGGAGACCGCGTCCTCGGGTGCGTTCCCCCATGACAGGCCGGTCCTGCCAACGCCGCACTGACTTTGAGACCCTCGTTCCGTGACAGCCACTGCAAGTCGCTCGCGACCGGCCAGCCGAAGCACTCGGCCTTCCAAAAACTTTCGGTCCTCGACGCCCTCCTGACGTCGC
The DNA here is from genome assembly GCA_002922495.1 of Rhodotorula taiwanensis. NCBI lineage: Eukaryota > Fungi > Basidiomycota > Microbotryomycetes > Sporidiobolales > Sporidiobolaceae > Rhodotorula > Rhodotorula taiwanensis. Next base: position 235,788 of record PJQD01000115.1, read on the forward strand.
CGATCCCGGACTCGGTCTCGTTCGACGAGGCGACGGTCCTCCCGCTCGCGCTGTCGACTGCGGCGGCGGGCTTGTACCAGTCGAACCACCTCGATCTGCCGCTGCCGAGCGCCGACTCGCCGAGTTCGGCCGGCAAGGGCAAGGTGATCCTCGTGTACGGCGGTTCGTCGTCGGTCGGCTCGGCGGCGATCCAGCTCGCGGCGGCGTCGGGCGTCGCGGCCGTGACGACGTGCTCGCCAGCCAACTTTGACTTGGTCAAGTCGCTCGGGGCTGCCGCCGCGATCGACTACAAGTCGGACTCGGCCGTCGAGGACGCCGTCAAGGCGATCGAGTCGGCCGGATCCGAGTTCGCAGGCGCCTACGACGCGATCTCGGAAAAGTCGACGGTCGAACGCTGCGCCGAGATCGCGAGCAAGGCGTTCGGCGGCCAGGGCAAGCTGTACGTCGCGACGACGCTGCCGCCTCCCGAGAAGCTCGAAGGCGGCGTCAAGGCCGGCGGAGGTACGTCTCTGACTCTCGAAAGCGGTTCGCGTGGTCGGCTGTCGAGCCCGAGAACTGACCCAGCTACCGTGTCCAGTCTTTGCGATCGACATCCTGTCCAAGGACGACGCCCGCGTGGCCAAGTCGGTCTACCTCGACTTTGTCCCGCGCGCGCTCGCGAACGGCTCGCTCAAGGCCAAGCCGGACCCGCTCGTCGTCGGCAAGGGCCTTGGCAAGGTCCAGGAGGGTCTCAACGTCCAGAAGAAGGGAGTCAGCGCGAAAAAGGTCGTCATCAGCGACATCCAGTCGTAGACGGTGCCGGAGACCCGGAAGTCTCGCACCCGACAATGTACGTAGCACCATCGACAATGTTTGATCATTCGTGAACAGCTGTGCCGCTGAGATCGAGCTGCGTGGCGCTTTAAATGGCCAAGCTTCGACGCGGGGCCAGGAACGCCTCAGCTGATTGCCGAGTTTCACCGCAACGATGATGCTTTCGCACAATATGGGCACCGCGGCACACTCGACATAGCTCTCGATACCGGGTGACCGCTGTCCTCTTCCCGGAGGCAAGGCTGGCTATGCTATTGTCCACTGCGCCGCTACATCGCAACACGCCGCCCTCGTACAGAGCCCAACCCCAACCCTGAGTACCTGCTTTTGCACACCTCTGGCTAGACTGCGCTCTATCCGTGCTAGTGAGTGCGCTTGGCTACCGGCGACGTCACGCTCGAGCGCCACAGTCGCACCGGTTCACGAGACCCGCACGACGACGTCGGTTCGAGTGCTTGCGGGCCTGTGCGCCCCGCACCGAGCACAGCGAAGCGAGTTCTGTCGACGCTTGGCTCGACCCAGGCTGCCCAAAGCATCCGCCCGCTTGCGCTTCCCTCGAGCGCCTTTGATGTCTACCCGCCCTATTGCCACATGCGGGTCGTGCAAATCTCCTTTGCGCGACACGTCCTCCACTTTGCTCGGACCTCTTCGGCAGTCTGCCGCGTCACCGATCGAACGCACGAACCTGCGAAGCCTCGGGACTCCGAGGGGACGGCCTGGTCGCGCGAGGCTTTCTTCGCTTGCCCCTTGGTCTTTCTCATCCTTCTTGCTATCATTACAGGCTCACTGCTACGCGAGCGCCAGAGCTGACACGGATGGGCAACCACACGCGCTTCAACAGCACCGTGGAGAACCGCAGGAACCCTTCCTTCCTCCGCCGGTGGGAGTCGACGCCGGCGCTGCGCCCGTTCATGCTCAAATACGCTCTGGCTGGTCCGAAAGAACGCGAGCTTCTCGCCAAGGCCTTCCGGCTTGAGCTTGATCGGAAGTGCAGGGAGCAGAATCGCGACGCTCACGGGCGGAAGAGGTGAGTGGTTGCGTCGCTCCTTCCCCTCGTCTTTCTCGCTCCGCCCCCCACGACGAGTCTATGAGAGGAAGCTGACCACAACAGTGGGGGCGTCCCCCTGGATGGGATGTGGTCACGCAGGAAGAGCGGTAGCCCGATGAAGACCGCGTCCGGCACTTCTGAGCAAGTTGAGGCCAAGGAGGACGACCAAGACGGTTCCACTCGGGTGTCGGGCCGCAAGCTGAAGCGCGAGGCGTCCGATCTACCGCCGGCCAGCGACTTGAAGCTGGAGACCGAGGAAGCCGACGATAAACCGCCGGTCAAGCTCAGCTCGCGACCCCGTCGTCGCGCTCGCAAGATGGACCTGACGGACAAGCCTACTGTTACTGAGAGCTCAGCTCTCTCGGGTGAGACTGGTCTTCTCTATCGGAGACGTCCATCCAGTCGAAAGCTGACTTGACAGCCCGCGCAGACGACGGCGACACGGCTCTGGGCGGGTGAACACCTCGATCGCACCTACGCGTAGATCCCGAGTGTATAGCTCGGCTCCACATGCCACGTAGCGTTCTACACTCCCGTCTCTTAGCTTCGCAAGAAAGGCTTCACAAGCCGGACGATACACGGACACGAGGTGGGGGAACAAAGGAAATGCAGAGTAGGAAAAAGCTAGACATCGATTCGGTGCGTTTACTTCTTCTTGGCACCGGCCTTCTCGGCGGCCTTAGTCACCTTTCCTCCCTTGCCGTCGGTCTAAGAGGAAGAGGAGAGTCAGCGTTAAGGAACCGAAAGGTCAAGTCGGAAAGCGGCCCACCTTCTCGACCTTCTTGATGACACCGACAGCGACGGTCTGACGTATGTCACGGACGGCGAAACGTCCAAGGGGCGGGTACTCGGTGAAAGCCTCGACACACATCGGCTTGGACGGGATCATCTTGACGATGGCGGCGTCTTCCGACGAATCTCGCCGGCCGCAAAAGCGGTCGCTGCGGATGTATTCGCACTTGCGAGAACAAGGTCGTCGCCCCCGCCTCGAATGACTGCGCTTGGTGGCACAGCGACGCGGGCCGAAAACTGAGAACCACCCATCGCCGTACCAGCAGGGCGAGAAGCTCGAGCAGTTACGCCGGCCCACCGGTCGCGGACAGGCCGCGCATCCACGTAGCATTAGTTGCTCTGATAGCATGTTATGCGCACGCGACTGGAGCACAAGCTCTCTGCCCATGCTTTCGTAGGAGCATAGGAGTGGAGGCTGCCAGGACAGTTCTGACCAGTTGCTCGTCAAACGAGTCGAGCGCGTCAAGCTTACCGACGAAGAGCTTCGAGCCGCCGCGCTGAAAGCTGGATTACGGACGTCGACCTAGCGAGACGGGGGTTCTAGGGAAGCCCCGGCGTGAAGGCGGAGCAAAACGCGACAAGCAGATCCCCATCACGGAAGCGAAGGAAAGCCAGCAGGAGCGTCTATCGCGGGTAGCTACGCAGGGTGCATTCCCGCTTACGCCGTCCCTCGGGATCTCTGTAAGTCGAAAAGAGGGGCAAGCCGTGCGCTAAAAGGCAAACCCTGCGAGGCGACAGCCGCCGCGGACTCTGCGGCGCGGCAAAAGGCAAGCTGCTCAGCTCTCGACCGCGTTTGGAGACTGCTTGAAAGCTATAGACATCCGCCTAGCTCTACCGGCTCGACCAAGATGGACGGAAAGGAACTGCCAACTCTGCCGCCTCCTGCGACGCGACCAGTCTCGACGGCCGCGTCGCTGATCGCTGGTTCGGCCGGAGGGATGTGCCAGGTCATTGCTGGCAACCCGCTCGATGTACTCAAGACGCGCGCTCAGCTGGCAGCTCCAGGCCAGTACAAGGGGACGCTCGACATTGCTCTGCAGACGTTCCGCAACGAGGGGATCTTGGCGTTCTACAAAGGTGCGCAGTGCTCCCTCCTTTTGCTGAGGTCGGGGCACGCTGACCTGCTGCAATCGCAGGCGTGACGCCTCCTCTGGTCGGTATCGCTGCGGTCAACTCGCTCCTGTTTGCCGCCAATACGACGGCTCGTCGCCTTATTTCGCCGTACCCGGATCAGCTGTCCATCCCGCAAATTGCTGGCGCAGGCGCCCTGGCGGGAGCGATCCAGGCAGTGCTCGCGAGTCCCGTCGAGATGTTCAAGGTACGGGACAAGCGGCGGCGACGTGCCCATTTGTCTTGCTGATCCTTTCCCTCCTTTTACGCAGGTCCGGCTGCAGGCCCAGTACGGACCGAACCCGAAACGGCTTCGTGACATTGTCGGCGAGATGTACGGCAAGTATGGGTGGAAGAATGGCATCATGCGAGGATATTGGGTGAGTTGCCTCCCGCTCCTTTTCTTCCCGACCACGTATTGATGAAGAGCCTGCCCGTCAGATCACCTTTGTCCGCGAGATTCCCGCATACGCTGGTGAGTTTGAGCGGCTGTCAAGGCCGGGTTACGCGGAACTGCTTGCTGACTTGTACTCTTATTCTTCAGGCTTCTACGCGGGGTACGAGTTTTCGAAGCGCAAGCTGCAGAAGGAGCTCGGCACGAAGAACCTTCCCATCTGGGCTACACTGACTGCCGGCGGTATTGGAGGTCTCGGTTACTGGTTGTCCTGGTGGGTACTCCAGGCTCGCGCTTCATCTCTCCCGCTCGAGCTGACCGGGATCATTCCTCTCCAGCTATCCGCTCGGTATGCCCTCGCAGCCTGCCCTTTGTGCGAGCTGTGTCTGACACGTGCTCGGACAGACGTCGTCAAGTCGCGGATTCAGAACGCCGAACAGCCGCCGCGAGGCGCAAACTACATCGCCAACACTTTCCGCGACATCTACCGGCGGGAGGGCGCGAAGGCCTTCATTGCGGGCCTTACGCCGAGTTGTGAGTCAGACGACTCGCTCGCCAACTGGAGAGAAGCCCACGCTGACCTATCCTCTGTGGTCGCCCAATTTCAGTGCTCAGGGCGTACGTATCGATTGCAGCCTTGGGGAACCCCGGTCGAGTGCTGACACACTTTCCGTACCTTGCAGCGTTCCCGCAGCAGCAGCTACAGTGAGTTGAATCTGGTCGCCAGCTCCCGCGCTGCTCGATGCTGACCAGCTCTTCCGCGCTTCCAGTTTGTCGCGTTCGAGGTCACTCTCGAAGCCCTGCAGAAGCACACGAACCTGTAATGTTGTACGCATACGTCTTGCTAGGCCCAGAGCCAGAGCCGAGACCTCCTGAGTGAAGCTCAGCTCGAAGCGGCCGCCTGAGAAGGCCGTCGGAACGGGCCCGGGCGAACCGCATGGTGAGACGAGCTCGTCGCGCGCGCTTGCGCTTCTAATCGCGCTACTGGCACAATCGCATCGCGACTGTCGCAGTGTTCGATTCAGGGCGAGCTGCGCGGCGTTGTCAGTTGAGTCCCGCCTGCGCCAGAATCGCTCACCCTCTCTCAAGTTTCTTCACCTTACCTCGTCTCGTCGAATGTAACGCCATGCCGCGGCCGGATGCTACAGTCACCCGCTCGAATCCGGCTACTGCGAGCGTGACTCGCCCGCACAGGGTCTGCGAGCCGTGCTTCAAGCGCAAGGTGAGTAGCGCCGTAGCGTCGCGCCGACCTTCTCAGCGCACTGACGAGCTTGTCGCGTTCATAGGTCCTCTGTGACCTCGTACGGCCGACGTGTGGCGCCTGCACCCGCTACAGTCGCAACACGCCCCGTCACCGCTGCTCGTACGGCGCTCATACCGTCCCGAGCGAACCGCGCCAGCTCACCGCATCGCCTTTCAACCCGGACGACTTTACGCTCCCTCGCACTCGGTCGGGCGCCAAAGTGCTTCAAGAGATACAGGAGGGGACACCCGAGCCAGTCGAACCGAGTCCGAGCCCGGAAGTGCCCGAGATGGAGACGGACGAACCTGCCAGACTCGTCGAGCAGATGGCTCAGACGAGCCTCGACTGTGAGCATTCACGACACGGCCTCTATCTGCAGCCATTCGTCTCGGACGACATAGCTGATCCGCCGTGGACCTGTCCGTAGCCGAGACTGGGGAACGCCGGTTCGAGCTCCCGCTTCCGCCCGTCTTCCGACCGATGCACTTTCCTTCCTTCCCGCGCGACCTCCCCGACGTTCATTCTCCTTCCGCCTCGCCTCGCCCTCCGCAGATTGACGCTCACTCGCCGCTCTACATTCCCACCGCGCCCGCATTCGACGCGCCGGAAACGCCGCCGCACCAGTACTACCCACGTCAAGGCCAACTCGCCTGGGCTCCGCCTCGCTCTCCTCCAGGCTTTGCATCGGTAGCCGCGACGCACGAGCCGTACCTCCCCATGGACGCGTTTCCCGGCGAACCGAGCGCGCCGTTCACGCCGCTGCCACCCGGGCCGTGGCGGACCTTCCCGTCGCCTTCGCCCGAAGCCGCCGTCCCGAGCTTGCCGTCGTCACCCGAGGCGGCGCACGCGTCGTCTCTGTGGTACTCTTCTACCTCTGTCAACCCGCACCACGTCTCTCCGAGCCCCGCTCCGTTGGACATTCCGCAGATGGCGCGATACGGTCCCAACTCGGGCCATGCGATGGGCTGGCAGTTCTACCCGTCTTCCTACCCATGAAGTTCGCTTCCTTCTCCCCCCCTCGCTTGACCCCGCAGTGTGCCCTCATCGCCTACACACACTCTCTCCCACCACGACCCGACGGCAGGCGCACCTGTACTTCGAGCCAGATGCTTTTTCCGGCCTCGCCTGGATCTCTCTCTCCTAGCTCGAGTCGCCTAAAGTTCGCGATTGTTCCATACTTGTAATCCAAGGCGTATATGAAACTGCGAAGGGGAAGCCCACTCTAAGCCGAGAAAACCCTTTTTCCTGGCGCGGTCTGGCTGCCGACACGCGCAAGGGCACAAGCGGCGAAAAGTGAACCTGTTCTAGAGCTCGCTGTGCCTGCTCGATTGCGTCAGACGCTGCTACATTAGCTTGTATCAGCTACCGACTCGTCTCTCGACCGTTTTAAGCGTCCTCAACGAGCACTCGCCGAGCTCGCGTTCCCCTGCGGTTTCGAACGCATTCAAAGTCCACCGTCACAAGAGAGGTACACCGCCAGTATGGCCGCCCCTAGCCTCCAGTACGCGAGTGAGTCCTGCGTTTTCACGCTGCGTTGACCTGGGACTCTGTGTGGTTGGAGGGAACTGGCCGCCTTGACCGCCTCGCCGAACTCTTGAGGAGCTGACCATGAACGGTGCTCTTGCCCTGCTCGCAGCTCGCTCGCAGAAGCAACTCAGTATCGTGTCTGGCCCGCCGGCATGGAACACGCTCGCGACCTTCCAGCAGTCAGTCGCAATTTTCATTTGCCGGCTCAAGTCGAGAATCAGGTCGAATCAGGCCAGCCTGCGCGAGAGGCGCGAGTCCTGCGAGCCTACGCGTCTGGACGGAACTTGACAGGCAGAGACTAGCGGTTTACTCGGAGTAGCGGCCGACTGACGCCTTCGTGGCCCCGCCGCAGACCGGGCACCAAGATCTACCGGTACTCTGAGGACGGACGGCTGTTCGCTTCCGTCTCCAATTCGACGTAAGTCTCTGAATCTGATACTCTGCGTGCATCGGAGGTGCCTCGCTGAAGCACATCTCTTGCGCGCTGCGCAGGATTGAGGTCGTCGACGCGCAGACCGGCAATGTCGTCTCGCAAATTCCGGCAAAGGGCATTTTGGACATGTACTTGTCGCCTCTCGGTAGCCAGGTGCAGACATGGGAGCGTCAGGGTGAGCTACTTGGGTTACCGCAACGGCCCGGACTCGGCTCCGACAGCTGACTGTTTTCTCATTGCGTTTCTTTCACTCTGCAGTCAAGCCGGAGGAGGGCCAGCCGCCTCATCTCAACTTGCGCGTCTTCGATGTGCGCTCGGGCGCCGAGATCATCGCCTTCTCGCAAAAGTCTATCGAGAACTGGTGAGTTTGCGCACCACTCGCGTGCTTCCGGTCGGCTTGCGTTCCTGACCTTTTCGTATCCGCCGTAGGCACCTTCAATACACTGCCGACGAGAGCAAGGCTGTGCGCTGCGTTACGAACGAGGTCCACGTCTACAACCCAAGGGACTGGTCGGCCGGCATCATCGACAAGGTCCGACTCGAGGGCGTGACGAGCATCAGTCTCTCGCCCGGCCAGAACCCGAACGTCGCTCTTTTCGTCGCCGAAAAGAAGGTACGTGCTCGAGCCTCTGCAGAACAAGGTACGAAGTTGTAGCTGACCGGTTGAGTTGGAATTTGCAGGGCGCGCCCGCTTCGGTCAAGATCCACGGTCTCGGCACTCTCGCGCTGGCGTCGGGCAGCAAGACCTTCTACAAGGCCGACAAGGTGCAGATGAAGTGGAACAAGTCGGGCACAAATCTGCTCTTCTTGACGCAGACCGACGTCGACAAGACGGGCAAGTCGTACTACGGAGAGTCGAACCTCTACTTGATGAACTCGGCCGGACAGTTCGACTGCCGGGTGACGCTGGGTAAGGCTCTCTACCCCTTGACGTACGAGACACGTCAAGCTAATTCTTCGTATGCCCTCGACAGACAAGGAAGGCGGCATCCACGACTTCACCTGGTCCCCGAACGACCGCGAGTTTGCCGTGACTTATGGCTGTAAGCCCCTTCCGTCTTTCGATTGCCGAAGCACCTTCGTAGGCCGGTACTGACGGGCTGTGTACATACAGACATGCCGGCCAAGACCGTCATCTTTGACGCGCGCGTCAAGGTCATCAACGATTTCGGCCTGAACCCGCGCAACTTCCTGTCTTACAACCCGCAAGGTCGCCTCCTGTGCGTTGCCGGCTTCGGTAACTTGGCCGGTCAAGTCGACGTCTACGACCGACAGACCCTGAAGAAGGTCGCCTCCTTCGACGCGCCCAATACGGTCCACTGCGAGTGGAGCCCGGACGGTCGGTATCTGATGTGCGCGACGCTCAGCCCTCGGTTGCGCGTCGACAACGGCATCAAGGTGCACCACTTTACTGGCGTGCTCGTCCACTACGAGAAGTCCGAGGAGCTGTACCAGGTGCGACTTTGTCAAGAGCTTGATCCCCGCTTGGTGCAGGAGAGCTGACTCGTTCCGGCACGCCAGGCTTCCTGGCGACCTACGAACCCTGGCTGGTACCCCATGAGCGGACCGCTCGAGCCGGCTCCGGCTGCTTCGATCTCGGTCGCATCTGCCCCCGTCGCCAAGCCCGCCGCCGCCGCCGGCGCTTACCGACCTCCGCATGCTCGCGGCACCGTCACTTCCAACATCTACAAGCGTGAGGATGAAGGTGGAGCCGCCTACACCGGCTCGAACGGCGCCGACCTCTTCCCCCATTCCCGGACGGCGAACGGCGCCGGCAACGGCGGTTTCTCCCAAAGGGGCGCTCGACGCGCGATCCCGGGCGCCCCGCCCGGCGCTGCTCCGAATGCCGAGGACCCGCTTGCGAATCGCCGGAAGAAGAAGGGCGGCAACAAGAAGGGGCAGCAGCAGGACGGGGGCGCATCGCCCGCCGACTCGGCGCCCGGATCTGGCGCCGCGACGCCCCTTGCGCCGCCCATTCCGATGGTGACGGAGCCGATCGCTCCCGCCGCGGCCGAGCCGGACGCAGGAAACGCTCTTTCGCCCGAGGACAAGAAGCGCCGCGCGATCGTCAAGAAGTTGACCGCGATTGACCAACTCAAGGTCAAGAAGGCGTCCGGCGAGAAGCTCGAGTTGACGCAGCACAAGAAGCTCGAGTCTGAAGCCGAGCTAAGGAAGGAGCTTGCGGCGCTCGGCGGCAAGTAAGGGCCTCACGCCGCGCATCGTCTCCCCTCTGCCCGTCGATCCCTTCTTTCCGACTCGACTCGACTCGACGCAAAAGCATCCCGCATCGCTCCTTCATTGTCACTTCCCCGTCTTCTCATGTTGCACGCAAGTATATCGCATCCCAGATCGCCTCGGTATCGCCTCGTTGCAACAATCGGAACCCGTTCCAATCGTTTTCAGCCGTCAACGTGTCTCGGCATCGCTTCGTGGCTCGATGCGCGTTTTCCGTCGATGTGAAAGCATGTCGCGCGCTCGCGCATGAGTTGAGAGAGCAGTATTACAGAAGATCAGGAGACAAGCGCAGAGGCGACCTCGGGAACTTCTCGCGCTACATGCCGAAAGAACAGGACTTGGTCGACAAGCCGGCAGTAATGATGCTACAGTCGCGGCCCCAACGGCAGAAAGCGGGTTCAGCAAGAGACGACAGCGCGATCCGAGTGCGATCTGCTGAGAGCCGGAGCGGTTGCGGGTAGCAGCTGTTCTAACTCGCAAACTGGTGGCGAGAGGACAGCAGTCGATGCGTCTTGTTTCTCGCGGCAAGAGGAACTCCGAGCCGCGAGATTAGCAGGAAGCAGGGCTCGCACTGTGCTGGAAGGGATCGCTGTACCGGCGCTTCGAGCTCGAAACGGGCAGCAGTTCGCGCCGGCTTGCCGAGGGAGGCTGCTTCATCTAAATGAGTTTGAGGATCAGATGCGATCCGCGAGGGCATGCATGGGGTAGAGGCAAGTAGCGTGCGGGGAGCCAGACTGCGTCCGAGACACTGGGACGATGCGAAGATCGCGAGCAGCAACAAGAGAGCAGCTGCACCTGGCTACAACGCGAATAGGATGATTGAATACAAAAGTGCGCAGAAGAATAGAAAAGCGACGAATCCCGATCGCCGCGGAAGCAAAATGTCCGTGCTCTTTGGTCGATGCGAAATTTGGGGAAGGGCGCGCGCGCGAGGCGAGAGTGGTTGAGGGGGCGTCGTGCGAGAGGCGGGCGGCGCGAGAAGCTGGCGCGGCCCAGGTGTGGCGCACGGGCGAATTTGCTCGAGCTGGCAGGCGACCGCCCCTCGCTCTCCCTTCTTCTTCACCTCACTCGGTCCTAACACTTCTCACCTTATCTAACAAAGTGCGTACACTCACTGGACGGCATGTACTCTCACCTCCCGCTCCGTGCACGCACCCCTCCTCCCATCGCGAGTCGGGGGAAGGAGCGCGGGCGCGCGGGGAGAGGGTGCGACCTCGAACGAAATCGAATTCGAGCTGACTCGTCGCCTCGGTTCCCTCCTCTCCTCGCTCCTCTACACCCGCTTCGACTCTACAGATGGGCAAGGAAAAGGGTCACGTTAACGTCGTCGTCATCGGTGAGTCTCTGTCGGCCCTCGGGCGCCGGATCGAGCACGGGTGGCCGCTGACGTCGATCCTCGCCCGTCCCTCTCGCGCTCGCGCCACCGCTCTATAGGCCACGTCGACTCCGGCAAGTCGACCACCACCGGTCACCTCATCTACAAGTGCGGTGGTATCGACAAGCGTACCATTGAGAAGTTGTACGTTGAGGTTTCCCTTTCGCGCCCCCCGGCGTGCCTCGTCACGTCTCGTAAAAAGTTAGCGACTGACTGGCTGCCTTACCCTACAGCGAGAAGGAGGCCGCTGAGCTCGGCAAGGGTTAGTCTAAGCCGTTCTACCCGCGATGCGTACTCGCCTGCCTCGGATTGAGGCTCGAGCTGCGAGGTCGCTCGACGTGACCCGACAGCGTTCCTGACCGTTTTGGCGCCTCAAACAGGTTCGTTCAAGTACGCGTGGGTTCTTGACAAGCTCAAGGCCGAGCGTGAGCGTGGTATCACCATCGACATTGCTCTGTGGAAGTTCGAGACCCCGAAGGTACGTCATTCTTCCCAACCGGCGCTCCTCCTGCCGCCTTCCGACTGACCCGTCCGCCTCGCTCGTGCAGTACATGATCACCGTCATCGACGCTCCGGGTCACCGTGACTTTATCAAGAACATGATCACCGGTACCTCGCAGGCCGACTGCGCCATCCTCATCATTGCCTCGGGCACTGGTGAGTTCGAGGCCGGTATCTCGAAGGACGGCCAGACCCGCGAGCACGCCCTCCTCGCCTTCACCCTCGGTGTCCGCCAGCTCATCGTCGCCATCAACAAGATGGACACGTGCAAGTACTCGGGCGAGCGTTACGAGGAGATTATCAAGGAGACGTCCAACTTCATCAAGAAGGTCGGCTTCAACCCGAAGGGCGTTCCCTTCGTCCCCATCTCCGGATGGCACGGAGACAACATGATCGAGGCGACCACCAACATGCCGTGGTACAAGGGATGGAAGAAGGAGACCAAGTCGGGCGAGGTTACCGGCAAGACCCTCCTCGACGCCATCGACGCCATCGAGCCCCCTACGCGCCCGACCGACAAGCCCCTCCGTCTCCCGCTCCAGGTACGTTCGCCTCGTTTGCATCGTCGTGCCGGTTCTTTCGGAGCTGACTGGTTTCTCTTGCGCATCGAACAGGATGTCTACAAGATCGGCGGTATCGGCACAGTGCCGGTCGGCCGTGTCGAGACCGGTACCATCAAGGCCGGTATGGTCGTCGTCTTCGCGCCGGCCAACGTCACCACCGAGGTCAAGTCGGTCGAGATGCACCACGAGCAGCTCGAGGCTGGTATGCCGGGTGACAACGTCGGATTCAACGTCAAGAACGTTTCCGTCAAGGACATCCGCCGTGGCAACGTCTGCGGTGACACGAAGAACGACCCGCCCAAGGAGGCTGCGTCGTTCAACGCCCAGGTCATCGTCATGAACCACCCGGGTCAGATCGGCAACGGTTACGCGCCCGTTCTCGACTGCCACACGGCCCACATTGCCTGCAAGTTCGACACCCTCCTTGAGAAGATCGACCGCCGTACCGGCAAGTCGGTCGAGGACCTCCCCAAGTTCATCAAGTCGGGTGACGCCGCCATCGTCAAGATGATCCCGTCCAAGCCGATGTGTGTCGAGGCTTTCACCGAGTACCCGCCCCTTGGACGTTTCGCCGTCCGTGACATGCGTCAGACCGTCGCTGTCGGTGTCATCAAGAAGGTCGAGAAGGTGGGCTGCTTTCCGAGTCGTGACTTGACCTCTCGGTTCCCTGACGCTGACTCTCCTCTTCCTCTTAGACCGACGGCAAGGGTGGCAAGGTCACCAAGGCCGCCGAGAAGGCCGGTGCCAAGAAGAAGTAAACGCACCGAATCGATGTCTAGCTTTTTCCCACTCTGCATTTGCTTTGTTCCCCCACCTCGTGTCCGTGTGTCGTCCGGCTTGTGAAGCCTTTCTTGCGAAGCTGAGAAACGGGAGTGTAGAGCGGCTGCGTTGCATGCCGAGCCGAGCTATGCACCACGTAGGTACTCCGAGCGCGATCGAGGTCTGCACCCTTTCAGAGCTGCGACGCCGTGACTGTTCAGGCGACCAAGTCAGCTTCCGAGCACATGGCTGTCTTCGATAAAGAAGACTTAGCTCACACGAAAGAGCTGAGCTCTCGGCGACAGCAGGCTTGTCGGTCAGGTCGGTCTTGCGAGCGCGACGACGGGGTCGCGAGCGGAGCGGTTTGTCGTCGGCTTCCTCGGTTTCCAGCTTGAAGTCGCTGGCCGGCGGTAGATCGGAAGCCTCGCTCTTCAGCTTGTGGCCCGGCACCCGAGTCAAATCGTCTTGGACGTCCTCCTTGGCTTCAACTTGCTCAGAAGTGCCAGTCGCCGTCTGCTTCGTCGGGCCACCGCTTTTCCTACGAGTTCGCGCCCCATCAAGGTGGATGCCCCCGCCGTAAAGGTTAGCTTCCTCTCATAGACTCGTCGTGGGGGGCGGAGCGAGAAAGACGAGGGGAAGGAGCGACGCAACCACTCACCTCTTCCGCCCGTGAGCGTCGCGATTCTGCTCCCTGCACTTCCGATCAAGCTCAAGCCGGAAGGCCTTGGCGAGAAGCTCGCGTTCTTTCGGACCAGCCAGAGCGTATTTGAGCATGAACGGGCGCAGCGCCGGCGTCGACTCCCACCGGCGGAGGAAGGAAGGGTTCCTGCGGTTCTCCACGGTGCTGTTGAAGCGCGAGTCCCGACCCATCCGTGTCGGCTCTGGCGCTTGCGTAGCAGTGAGCCTGTGGCGATAGCAAGAAGGATGAGAAGCGAGACCAAGGGGCAAGCGAAGAAAGCCTCGCGCGACCAGGCCGTCCCCTCGGAGTCCCGAGGCTTCGCAGGTTCGTGCGTTCGATCGGTGACGCGGCAGACTGCCGAAGAGGTCCGAGCAAAGTGGAGGACGTGTCGCGCAAAGGAGATTTGCACGACCCGCATGTGGCAATAGGGCGGGTAGACATCAAAGGCGCTCGAGGGAAGCGCAAGCGGGCGGATGCTTTGGGCAGCCTGGGTCGAGCCAAGCGTCGACAGAACTCGCTTCGCTGTGCTCGGTGCGGGGCGCACAGGCCCGCAAGCACTCGAACCGACGTCGTCGTGCGGGTCTCGTGAACCGGTGCGACTGTGGCGCTCGAGCGTGACGTCGCCGGTAGCCAAGCGCACTCACTAGCACGGATAGAGCGCAGTCTAGCCAGAGGTGTGCAAAAGCAGGTACTCAGGGTTGGGGTTGGGCTCTGTACGAGGGCGGCGTGTTGCGATGTAGCGGCGCAGTGGACAATAGCATAGCCAGCCTTGCCTCCGGGAAGAGGACAGCGGTCACCCGGTATCGAGAGCTATGTCGAGTGTGCCGCGGTGCCCATATTGTGCGAAAGCATCATCGTTGCGGTGAAACTCGGCAATCAGCTGAGGCGTTCCTGGCCCCGCGTCGAAGCTTGGCCATTTAAAGCGCCACGCAGCTCGATCTCAGCGGCACAGCTGTTCACGAATGATCAAACATTGTCGATGGTGCTACGTACATTGTCGGGTGCGAGACTTCCGGGTCTCCGGCACCGTCTACGACTGGATGTCGCTGATGACGACCTTTTTCGCGCTGACTCCCTTCTTCTGGACGTTGAGACCCTCCTGGACCTTGCCAAGGCCCTTGCCGACGACGAGCGGGTCCGGCTTGGCCTTGAGCGAGCCGTTCGCGAGCGCGCGCGGGACAAAGTCGAGGTAGACCGACTTGGCCACGCGGGCGTCGTCCTTGGACAGGATGTCGATCGCAAAGACTGGACACGGTAGCTGGGTCAGTTCTCGGGCTCGACAGCCGACCACGCGAACCGCTTTCGAGAGTCAGAGACGTACCTCCGCCGGCCTTGACGCCGCCTTCGAGCTTCTCGGGAGGCGGCAGCGTCGTCGCGACGTACAGCTTGCCCTGGCCGCCGAACGCCTTGCTCGCGATCTCGGCGCAGCGTTCGACCGTCGACTTTTCCGAGATCGCGTCGTAGGCGCCTGCGAACTCGGATCCGGCCGACTCGATCGCCTTGACGGCGTCCTCGACGGCCGAGTCCGACTTGTAGTCGATCGCGGCGGCAGCCCCGAGCGACTTGACCAAGTCAAAGTTGGCTGGCGAGCACGTCGTCACGGCCGCGACGCCCGACGCCGCCGCGAGCTGGATCGCCGCCGAGCCGACCGACGACGAACCGCCGTACACGAGGATCACCTTGCCCTTGCCGGCCGAACTCGGCGAGTCGGCGCTCGGCAGCGGCAGATCGAGGTGGTTCGACTGGTACAAGCCCGCCGCCGCAGTCGACAGCGCGAGCGGGAGGACCGTCGCCTCGTCGAACGAGACCGAGTCCGGGATCGGCGACGTCAGGAGGGCGTCGAGGACCGAGAGTTTCTGGAAGGCCGAGTGCTTGACATTCCCGGTGCCCAGCGATTTGGAGAACCTGCCAACCTGTCTTGCGTCAGTAAACCCTTTCCTCCCGCTCGCGCGAACGTCTTGAAAGATGCACGCACCCGAGCACGCGATCGCCCTTTCTTAGGTTGGCAACGCCGTCTCCGACCTCGACGACCTCTCCGGCGACGTCACTGCCAAGCACAAACGGATACGACTTGACGAAAACGCCGTAATCCTGGATCTGTACGGTTCGGTGCGAGTCAGTTGCGCTGCCACGCTGAAGAGAGGCGACGAATCGCCTCTTGCGGCGCGCACTCGCCTTCCAGTCAACCGGCTGGACCGAAACCGAGTGCACCTGCCGGCAGACGTGGTCAGTCCCGTATAGCTAGAAGGAGGCAGAAGACAGGTGAGCGAACTTTGACGAGCACTTCTCCCCTGTCGGGTGTCCAGACGGGCGCCTCTGCCACCTCAATCTGCGCCCCCGCTGTCTGGATCCACGCAGCCCGATTCTGCGCCATTACAGAGCAACTCGTTGTATTGTAGGACAGCAAGAAGCAGAGGGCGACGCCGAAAGTGACTTTGCTCGAATCGCGATCGGCTTACGCGTCATCTGGTCATGTCCGTGTCGGACAAGTCGAACATGTCGGACATGTGGCGCAGCGACTTTGGCGGCCGAGTCTTCTCCACCGTACGCGCAGCAGCTTATGGGAATAGCACAGCAGAAAGCGCGGGAGGAACGTCGCGTTCCGAGCAAGTTGCGCGCATTCATCGTGAAGCGAGAGGCAGCTCTGCGTTCGACGCGAAACAGGTCTACCCGACCTCTCACGCGCAAGTAGGACCTGAATGCAGGCAGCTCCAATTGACGAGCGCCCAAGTTCCGAGCGGCAGAAGCGTACGCCAGTTGGCGCGACGAGGTGGAAAAGCGCTGCTGCAGTTGGGGGCCGTGACGTTGGGCAGTGGTCCGCCGAGACGGCGCTACAGTGCGTGCCTGATGCGATCGCGTCACCGACGCGTGTGTGGAGGAGAGCGCCAGCGTCGAGCGAGAGCAGGAAGCAATGACATGCCGGAGTTCTTACGGTTCAGGGAGGAGAGCCGCTGCGATCGTCCCGCGAGAGCAGGACTACCGTCTTCATGGTAACAGGGCAAATTGTGCGCTGTAATCAAGCTGATCCCAGACAGACGCTCTCTCTGCTTTTCCGTGAGACTTCTCAAGCTCTCGGCCGGCACCGCACGTTTGAGAGGCATTGGACCCGCGGGAACGGAAGGGGGCATAACAGCGTTGTGTAGAGGGGGTAAAAAAAGGTGTGTGTAACGTGAGGGAAAGAGAGAAAGAGGGAAATAATGCGAAGGGGAGAGGCAAAGCTGTTTAGCCCGAGCCGCCCGAGTAGACCTTGCCGAAGACGAGCTCCTGGAGCTTGTCGTACATCGACAGGACACCGGCTCCAGCCACGCCGCGAAGAATGTTGGCACCGGCACCCTTGAAGCTGATGAGTGGGGATTCCGAGAGAGTGTCCGGGGCAGTAAGAGTCGGGCGGCGGGAGTGGCGCAGCGGGCGCGATGAGGCGGCATCAACCGCGGACCGTCAAGGCGGCGCGCGAAAGGGGTGCACGAGGGTCGGTCGAGCAAGGACACGGCGATGCAGCGAGAGAGGTGAGGGAGAGAGAAGAGGAAGTGAGAGGAGCAAAGTCAGCAAAGATGTCCTTCTCGAAGGCACGAAGCGGCAGTACGCACAGCGACGAAACACCCTCGGCCTTGACGATCTGGCGACCAGCGTCCATCATCGACGAGTAGTGGACCTTCTCGCCCGAGGTCATCATCATGCGACGACGGATGGTGTCGAGCGGGTACGAAGCGAGACCGGCACCGGTGGTGACACCCCATCCGAGGAGGAACGAGGCGAGGAACGAACCCTGGAGCGGGCCAGTCATGACGACCGGCTTGAGCGAGTCGTACATGCCGAAGTAGAGGCCACGGTAAACGATGATACCGACGACCGACGGGATGAAGCCACGGTAGAGACCGGCGAGACCGTCCGAAGCGAGGGTCTTCTTGTAGACGTCGACGAGTCCGTTGAACTGACGCTCACCACCCTTGTTGGCACCCTTGCTGTCGGCAGCAAGACGAGTACGGGCGTAGTCGAGCGAGTAGACGAACAGGAGCGAGGTGGCACCGGCAGCACCACCCGACGCGAGGTTGCCCATCATCCACTTGAAGTAACCGTCACGCTTCTGGTCGAACGAGAACAGCGACTTGTAGTAGTCCTTGAAGGCGAAGTTGAGGGCCTGCGTCGGGAAGTAACGGATGACGTTGGCCGTGTTTCCACGCCAGACTGCGCACATTCACGTTCCAGGCGACCTAGGTCAGTCTCCAATCCGACCTCATGGAAGGCACCACGAGACAACTCACAGGCAACGAGACCCTCGTCGGCGTAGGTGCGGGCAGCGCAGTCACCGATACCCTTGTAAGGGGTAGCGAGACGACCGGACTTGAGCATCTCACCCTGGTTCTGAACCAGGACTGCATGGCGGCAGGGAGACACGAGTCAGCACCCATCGCTATGCAACGGGCCGTCGAAAATGCGACCGGGCGAAAGCCGAATCCGACGTGACGAAGGAGGCCGAGGAGAACAGCGAAAACTCACGCTTGATACGCTCGATGGGGGCAGCAGCCGTCTTGGCGACGGCGGCGCTACACGGGAAACCATGTCGGTCAGTCGCACGTCCCCGATCTGTTCCCAGAACGCGTCCAGCGCGACGAGGGCGAGCGATAGGGCGAGGTTTCGTGACCGCCACGTCGTTCCGAGGTCCGACGACGCCCTCGCGTCTCTCTTCGCCTCTCGCTCGCCCCCGGCGCCGCGCGTTCGAGTCTGTGCAGCGACTCACGAAACACCACCCATCATGAAGTCGGTGAAGAACTCCTGCGGGGTCTTGGACTTCTTGGCCATGGCGAATGAAGTTTTCCTGGATCGAGTGGGCACGATTTCAGAGGCCGAGGTCAGCTCGGAGGTCGGGCGAACTGTATATCGGGCTAACGCGGTGGCAGCCGAGGTGCCAGGAGGGTAGAGCTTACCCGGTAGAGATAACCTGAGCGAGTGCTAAAGAGCAAGAAGAGGGCGCGATTCACCGGGCGGCGGCAAGCGACGGGCGGCGCGCGCGGGCGGCCGAGCTGTGGTCGCGCGTTTCCTCCTTTTTCCCCCGGCCGGAACCGGAACCCGCGTCCAGTCCAATTTAGAATCTATCACCTGCTGCTACAGTATAGTAAGGAGTGGAATACAATCATTTCCTATTCCCTCCGCTGTTGACGGCCTTCTCAATCTGCATGCACTCACTCTAGGCATTCAGGCCGTCTCCCTTGCACCCGTCTGGGAAGAGACGAGAGCGACGTTGACCGAGAGTCGCAGCAGACTGATGCAGTCGCCGCTCGGCCGCCAGGGTTGAGCTGCGACAGGATACGGCGGCACGAACGACGCGTCTCTTCGCCCTCGAGCCTCCTCTGTTCCGCATGAACACTCGGTCTATCACCACACACGGCTGGACCTGAGCCGTCACATACATCTCGACTGAGCTAGAGCCACTCTCGTTCCTGAGCAGGTGAGGATGACGTCTCTCCGTGTTGACATTGCGCAGGCACGTTGACATCTCGCTCTGCCCCAGCTGGACTCGACGACGATTCGATCGACGTGCGCAGGGGAACACGAGTACCCCGGGTGGATCGAATCGAGTCTGTCCGACCGCGACGCGCGAGGACCAGCTTACACTTCGACACGATTACTCGAGCACGCCGGACCACCACGCTCAGGGTCGCGCCAATGGCGACTGGTAGATCAGGCATGGGAGCAGGGCGCTCGATGAATACCCCCGTCGACGTCCGGACGGCGACCGAACGTCCTCCGAGCGAACCAGCTCGAGACCCGCCGCGGCACCGCTCGCACGCACCGTCCCCGTTCCTCTCGCCTCGGTCGAGCGCCAAACATGCACAAAAGGCGCGTTCGAACGTCTACGCGCCACGTCACGCTCGCGAGCCGGCTCCCTCGGTCGAACCGGAACGTGGACGCCTCGCGGGAAAGCTGCACAAGATCGAGGAAGACGAGCCGGGCGGTCGGAACGCGCTCGACGCCCAGGTCATTGCGAGCCTATTCGGCACCGATAGCGAGGAGGAAGAGGACGAGATGGAGCGGGAGCAGAACCTGCGACGGACGGGACAATCAGAGTCGCTGCCGACAATGCCGCTTCACCGGACCAGGCCGCATCTCGACGCGCGGTACCGCGAGGTCTCCCACGACACGACTCTTTCCGACCTTGCCCCCGTCGCCGGTCCGAGCGGCCTCCGTCGCCGCGCTGGGCAGGCCGCGTCGGGCAGCGTCGGGCCCGCTTCGTCCGAAGACGAGCGAGAGGAATCGAGTCGGCCGCTCCGCACGGGCCGTGCGAGTCGCACAAGTCGCCACCGCGACATCTACAGTGCTTTCTCGACTGAGGAGGAGAGTGACGAGTCGCAAACGCCGATGCCGATTAAGAACAAGCGCTTCATCCAGCGGGACGAGTCGACGGGCGCTCGCAAGCGCCGCCACTTGGGGGGTACAAAGAAGAAGTCGACCGACGAGCAAGGTGAGGCCTCTGCCTTCTCGTTAACGCTCTGCTTTCCCGTATTGTGAGTCAAGCGAGGCTGATCGCGCGAGCTAATCGTGTCGCTATTACTACAGTCGACAGCTTCCTCTCCGGCCTCGATCTGCCCGAGCCCAAGTACCGCCCTCTTAGTGTCAAAGCCCGTCTCGCGAACGAGCTCGCCGATCGCACGAGCACTCTACCGCCGCGCTTCCGGGTCGACCACGTCACCTTGGCAGACGAACATGAAGACGGCGACCGCGCGCGCGACTACCGCTACTCGGACGACGAAGGAGCGGAAGACGGTCCCTCGGGGGCAGTTGCGGGTGCGACGGCTGGTGGCTACGCTACCCCTTCTCTCGCAGAGGAACGCGCAGCCTCTCCAGCAGACTCGATTCCCGATTATGAAGACCAAGAGCCTCCCGAGACGGCCCTCGCGCCCAAGTACGACGAGGTCGAGCAGCTCGATGAGCAGCCGTACTTCACGCACCCCACGCGTCAAGGTGCTGTCGAACGGTGGTCTGGACTGCTCGATACGCGCGCTCAAGATCTTCCCGTGTATGTCTGTCCAGTCGAAGTCGGGCGAGTCACTCGCGTGCTGAACAGAGATTGTCTCTTGTCTGTCTGCAGCGGTTTTTCCTACCAGGCCTACCTCGACGACCTCGCGGAGGTGAAAAAGCTCGAGCGTTCGAGGCCTCACCACGGCACGCAGCCGGTCCCGATTAAGAGCGGAACCTACATCCCTTCTCGCGATTTCCAGCTCGATCCCGCTCGCAAACTCCTGTCGCTGCGACCCTCCGATGCCGTCAACGCTGCGCTGTGGGAAAGCCTCCTCAGCCCGACGCACTCAGAGGACCACGCTCACGTTCCTGGGCAAGGTCGCAAGTGCACGTGTCCACTGTGGGTTCCCAGCTCGTGTCCCTCGTTCGAGGTGGAGGTGAAGACGCTTTCCCAGAAGCGCGGACTCGGCTTGGCGGACCTCGCAGAGGTCGTCGAAGCGGTCTTCCCTCCTCCGGCGACATGTCAGGAGCCGCGAGAAGCGTTACTGCGCAGGATCTACGAGTCCAATTGGCTATGGCTCGCCGGTGAGTGGACGCGGCGCGGCATCGGTGTGGGAGGAGCTACCCATGCTGACCATGACCCGAGCAGGCATCGAGGAGCTCGCCTCGATCCGGAAACTCTACGTCCAGCTCGCGACCGAGTCTCTGGTCGAGGCCGTCGCCTTGGCGGTCCAAGCGCAATTTGAGCAGGACCGCATCCAGCTCAAGCGTGTCGAGCTCGAGTTGGCGCGCCACGAGGCTGTGCCGGGCGCCGATATTCAGAAAGCGTTGGAGCTGTCAAGGCAGGTGGCGCTTAAGAGGTGGGAGACGGAGGATCGGTGAGTCCGACTGGGATCCAACCGGACCACCGTGCAAGCTGCTCACTTGGCTTTCTCCGCAGGCATGCAAAAAGCCTCTCTCGGCTCGATCGGCTCCGTCAGGTCTCCGAGCACAAGGCGCCCGCTCCGCTTCCGTCAGGTAAGGACGCGGCGAGGGCAGCGGTTGAAGCGTGGCGCAAGCCGGTCGAGGCGCCGCGCCCACTCGGCCGCTAAAGGCGAGAGGTCCGCGCTCTGGGTTCAGCATCAAATCTTCTTGTAACGACACATGCAGCTTCATCTCGGGTTTTCGTGTCCTGACTGCGCTTCTTGAGCATGTCGACGCGCCCGCTGCTGTTTGCGGTTCGAGCTATGCGGGCTCAGAACGAGGGCAACTTTCAATCGGCAGGTGCATCGGAATGCTCTCTCGTCAAGCTGGGAAGCGGGCTCCGTGCCGGTGAGCGGAGAGGTTACTTCATAGTCTCTGAGCGTCAGAAGTGCGGGAGTAAGGCTGTAAGAATGCACGCGGCGACGATGGGAATCCAGCGACAGTGGCGAACCGTGTCGCGGCGCCTGCGTTTCCACCAGCCCGGTTACTCAAGCCTCTTCGTCGCTCGTGCTCTGTACCCTCTCATCATACGCCCTCGGCACACATAACGCTCCATGGCCCTTTTGCTCTGTACTGCGTCCCGTCATCGCCGCTCGGTCGAGCACGAGTTCATTCGCTTCTTCGGAGCTCTCTGTCCCTTCTTGGGCAGTTCACGGGTACACGCTTCTCTCCTTGAGTGTAAGTTGCACATGCTCCGCAGCCGCTGCCCAAGGTTGGGGTGCTCCCACGCCGATTCGCCACCCGGTCGCCTCTTTCCGACTTCTCACGGCGTGAGTGCGCTTCGCCTCCGAGCCGCCTGGTACGGAAGATGCTCTCTACTGTGTGTACGCGACTACCCGCAAGGTCCGACGCAGGGCGATCGCGGCCGACGCCGGGAACCGTCGACTTTTCTCAGGGAAAGCGCCTTCTCTCTCGGTACGGGTTTGCGCGTACGGCGATCCTGCCGAGCGTTCACGCCCATATGGCCACTTGCTGGCAATATGGTCCTCTTGTCGCAGGTGTCCGAGGTCGGCGGGCTGCAAAAGAAGACGACAAACAGCGCCGCTTCACCCCTTCCGCCTGCCGCCTCGTTCGTACGTCGAGCAAAAGAAGATGCGATCGACGGGAGTCGAACCCGTTTCCTTTGCTTGGAAGGCAAAGATAATAGCCGTTATACCACAACCGCCTTGAAGGAAACAGAAAAGTTGACAACACAAGAACGACCCGCAGCTGACTGTCGACAGAGTTCTGCCACCGCTCGCGCCTCGGTCGGCCCCCTATAGGCTCCATTCCTACTCTGTCATGCTCGCGCATGTGGACAGTATGGTTCTCCGAAGGTCCGGGCAATCTCTGCCATGATCCGCAGCAAGACAACGATGACGTACGTGTGAATGACCCCACGCTCTGCCTCCTCCTCCTCCTCCTCCTCCTCCTCGCGCCGACCCCACACGCTCGTTGTCACGCCCGTGTGACAGTACACTTACTTCTGTCACTGGCTGCCCTCTGGCCCGATCGACCTGCTCCGCTACGCGCCTTGCAAATCTACAGGCAATCGGCTCCCACGTTCACACGTACCGCGGCACTTCCGCAGCGGCGAGGAATCCAGAGCCGCAGGATCAGACCTACGCTATATTTGGTCGATGCTGGTGAAACGGGAGGGATTCAGGGGCCTGCCGAGGGTGCGCAGCGATGAAACAATCCGGGCGCGCCATACGCGGGTATAGCGGCTATCTTCTCGCAAGCTGTACCCCTGGACGCAGCTCGTGGCCATGTTGCTGTACTGCTGTACAAATTTCCCGGCCATCCCTCGGGCGCTCTCGACAAAATCGACGATGTTGTGCACGGACCGATGCGCTGCCATTCACCCCACCTCGGCCGCGTTCCCCTTCTTTGGCCTTTGGCTCGACATCTTGTGCCACAATCCTGCACGTGCGACGACTCCGATCCGCGTGCGTGCCGTATTGGCGCAAGCGAAGGCAACTCATTGGCAGGTGAGGCTGGGCTTCTTCTCCTCCGAGTCACCAAAGCTGACGCCTTTCCCCTATAGAGGTCAAAAGGGATGAGCTACACATGACGGCTATCGAATGACGTGCACAAGCAGTCTCTCGCGAGGGATTCGAACTTTCTTCCGGCGAGGGTTGCGGATCGTCCGCCTCATCACGACCGACTCTTATAGGATCAGGCGAGAAGAGATGCTCTCGTACATAGAAGCTTGAGATAGCAGGTAGATAGCTAGTCCGAGTGTCACTCCTCAAGAAACTGTGACCAGATAGCCCGAAGGATTTGTCGCGTTCACTGTTGACATTCGCCGTGATTCCCGCCGTCGACTCGCTGCGCCGACATCCAGGTCTCACTCTCCGCTCACCTGCTCTGCGGCTCAGACGCAGCTCTACTGCTCAGTGTAAAGCTGCTGACACGCTGTGTTGAGCACGGCCAGCGCTCGCCTCGTCCCCGCTCACGCATCGAAGCAGATCAACGGCCACCGCTCGAGCGCGACTGCCGCGATCATGGCCGTTAGACTGCCTCAAGACGTCGCAGGGTATGTTAGGTGACTGTCTCTTTCGAGCTTCGGTCGCATACTGACGCTAGAGGTGCCCCCTCCTCGCGAGCAGAAACGGCGCGCTCGTGAGTTGTCGGGCTTTTGGCGTCTCCACCTAGTGTCTGCTCGAACTGACGCAATCGTACTCGGAACTGACTGCAGCTCACGCTCAATGAGAACGGTCATTCGTGCATCGACGAGCAGGACGCCCAGGCATTGGCGGTAGACGATGGAACGCCGGCCATCGCCTCGGGTCCCTCCTCAGACACCTCTCGCGAGCTCGAAACGACCTCGGACGACCTCGGGCCCGCCGCATTTACCACAGGCGCAGTCTTCGCTGACGAAGGAGACGGTCTTGAAGGTGCGCGAGCGATCCGACCGTGCGTGGCAGTGAGAGACTAACCTTCCGATCCGGCTCGGAAATAGTTCCGCCGTTCTTGTCTGTGCCCGATCCGGCTGCCCGCCTTGGTCACCACAAGTCGACTCTCGACCATCTCGTTGAGCAGGAAAAGGCTCGTCGCGCCGCGCGGCACGCTCGCGAGGCCGACTTGCTCTCAGCCGATCTCTCCCCCGCCGACCTCTTTCTCGCCCTCATTCGTGGGCGGCAGCAAGAGCGAACCTACCATGCGCCGCTCTTTGATCGCAGTCACCCTGCCGTGGATCTCGTCCTCAACAGTCCCGACATCCTGCATCTCTTGCTCGGCTTCCTGCGCGATCCATTCGACCCGGCCAACCTCAGCAGCAGGGCCTTGTCGAACTGCGATGTCGACTTTCTCGCTGCTGAGAAGGACGTCTTCGCGACACAGTCCGACATCGTCAACGCCAACGCTCTCGAGACTGTTGAGCGGCCGGACGGCCAGAGCGCGCCTGACGCGTCTGGAACCTCGTCGTCGGCGCTCCGGGAACAAGCAGGATCCTCCGCCGACTATTACTTACGGGCGATCGACTTTCCCACTCAGCGCTTAGGCAGGTCCTTCCTCGGGCTGTATGCACGCAATTACCCGGCCGATATCGTCGTCGTCGAGCTAATCGAGGCGGAAATTGCCCGAGTTCATCGTTCGGACGATGACCCTCTCGCACTCCTCTACTTCGGCACAACCACCATGTCGACGCCAATTGGACGTGCCCTGCAGGACGCGGCGAACGGGCAGCATACCACGATCACGAACTTTCTCGACCTTCTCAAAAAGGTCAGATCGGCCGGACCAACTTCGTACGGCGATTTCACCGACGTCAAGTCGCGAGAGTTCGCTGTACCAGCTCTTTCTCTACCCGCCGACTCCGTACTCGACCTCAACTCTATCCTTCTGGAAGGACTCGAGATGCTCGGGATCGCGTCGGTCTCCGCCGTCGCTTTGAACAGCGCTCGTGGAGGGCGCCTCTTCCGGCTCGACCCGGCGCCTCTCCAAGAGATGCGCGAGCTTGTTGCAAAGCACGGCGCGGATTGGCCGAGTCTACAAGTGCTCGCCCCGGTCGACGAAGAGGTCGACGATTCTCGTCGCCGGGCGATCGAAGGTCTTATGACTCGGCAACTCGAGTTCTGGCGTGAGCACCCGGACGAGGCGGGGAAGACGCTTGATCCAGGCACCAAAGGAGGTGCCAACGCGCTGCGGGCTATACTGGCGGATGCAACGGCGGGCAAGACTCGCCTCGATGGTCGCGGATTCGGCACGTTCGAAGTGATCGTCTCAAAGGACGTACCCGGTTGCTGCCTCGACGGGTTCGAAAGCATGGCGGACCTTGACATACCAGTTGCTCGAGGTCCGTTTCTCCGAGCGCAAGTCGATCGGGCCGTCCAGGGTTTTGACTTGAGTCAACCCTTCTCCCTCCGAGTGACCGCCGCCTTGTTCGATTTCTGGGCGTTCAACCTGAAGCACAAGCGGGTTGATATTGCTGTCTGCTTCGCCATCCAGCACCTTCATCTACAGCGGCCGCTGCTGCTCACGACCCGTTCGGGCAAGATAGCAAATCTGCTCCGGACGCGTATCTTCGAACAAGCTCTCGCTGCCACTCAAGAGGCTGACGCCTTCGTCAACGGGCGTCTAGACCTCTCGCTTGACCTTTTGGTCGTCATTTGCACGATCACCGAGCTTAAATGGCGCGAGACAAAGCCGGGCAGCTCGATCCGGATCATGGGCTGCACCGCCATTGTCCAATATTCGCATCTTCCGAACGACCTCGCGCTCCACGTCGCTACAATGGATGAGGGTTTCCACAAATACGACCCCTCCGTGTCGGACCTCGTCGTCGACCTCGTCCAGCTCACGGCGGCCAAGGCGGCGTTCGCGCGCGAGGCCCTGGGCCGCCTCCTCGCGTTCGAGTACGGTGCGACGGGAGTTCCGGCGGCGGCGGCGCCGCGGCGCGAGTTCCTCCGCGAGGCGCGCCGCCGCTGCGAGGCGCGGTCGGTCGCGACGGGCCTCGAGGCGCGCCTCCTCCGCGCGCGCGACGAGCTTGCGACGGCGTTCGGCGCGCTCAACGCCGCCCGCCAGCTGTCGGCCGGCGACCGCCGCCTCGCTGACGACGAAGACCGCGAGCGCAAACGGCGGAGCGAGTCGGCGCACCTCGGCGTCGCGAACCGCGCCGCCCAGCTCGAGTTCGTCGGTCCGCCGCTCCCCGCGCCCGTCATGTCGGTCCTCGAGCTGCACCACTCGGCGCCCGACGACGGGTTTCTCTTGCCCAAGTCGCTCTCGCTTGCGGTGCACCCGGTTCTCAGCGACCCGCTCGACCCGGCGACGCTCCGGCCGCGCCTCGTCCAGCTCGTCGACCTCTTGGCCGAGCACACCGAGGCGACCCTCGACGGGCTCGAGTCGCCCGTCTCGGCGCTCCCGACGACCGGCGCGCCGGTTGCAAGCCGCGAGTGGGTCGGTTGGTTCTGCCGCGCACCCGAAGGAGTCGAGGTCGCGCGCTCGGCGTCGAAAGCCGGCTGGGCCGGAGGGCGCGACTGGGATGCCGAGGCGCGCGCGCTCCAGTCGGAGCAGCAGCGCGCGCGTGAAGAACAGAAGCGCGCATCGCGCGGACTGTCGGTCTCCGGCGAGA
>PJQD01000116.1:0-166198 GCA_002922495.1 Rhodotorula taiwanensis
CGAGCTGGGGGGGGGCTATAGTCGGCGAGCGGGCGGGCGGGCGAGTGGAGGTGACCGCGGAGAAATTTCTTCTCGAGGCGTTGCGGGCGAGGCGGTCCCTCTTCAGCGTTTTCGCTCTACATACCTCGTTGACTCGGGATTGCTGGGCAGGAGCATTCTTAACAAGCTAACACAGCTCGGTACGTCTTTCTCCTCGCACGCTGCAGTCGTCCCGAGCTGCACAGCTAACCTCGTCGTCCTGACGCGTCGCGTCCCCTAAATTCGTTAGCTTCTTAGACGCCTCACCGCCTAATCACTGCACGAGAGCGCGACAGACGCGTCTACAGAGTCGACACGGCGTAACAGGACGCTCTCGAGCAGTGCTAGCGAGAGAAGGATGGCTGGATCGCCGTTTTACGCGCGTACAACGGGACAGCTGTCACCTGCAGGAGGCGTCCAAACGGGCTACTTTGGCCAACTCGAGCGATCAAACTCGACCGGCAGCGCTTGGTCCTTGTCTCCGGCCGACGCGGCACCCGGAACCGGCCCGACGAACGCGTTCGACGAACAGCGGCTCATGTCCCGTTCGCCCGGCGTCGGCGCAGGCGCAGGCCTGAGCCCGGCCTCATCGTCGTTCCAAAACAGCCTCGACCCTTCGCGTCACTACACTGCTCTCGAGCGGAGACCGAGCCGGGACGCGCACGGCGACAGCACTGTCGGGACCATCGGCGAAGGACGGAAAGCCTCTTCTTCGACGAGCGTCGGGACGGTCGGAGCGATCGGCGAAGGCCGCAGGATGGCGTCGTCGACGACGCCTACGACAGAGCGGCGAGAAGAGGAGGCGTTCTTGGGCTTGCCGACCGGGTACTTCAACCCGGACGGATCGCTCGCCGCACCCCTAGTGGGTTCCGCTGGTTCGCGGGCGAACGGCTCGGATTCGAGTCCGAGTCCGACCAAGAGCCGGCCCTCGTCGTTCATCCTCGATGTCCTGCCGCAGACGAGGGAGCGCGGTGGGCCTCCGACACCGTCTCTCTCGCTCGACAGCGTCTCGCAGCCGCCCGCTTCAGCGACCGATCTGTTCCCCTTGCCTTCGCCTCACTCGCTCGCGCCATCTTCATATCTCATCAACTCGACTCAGACCTCGTACGCCTCTTCGCCGCAGTCGCAGGCCGGACACCTCTTTGGCGGGAGTTCGCGCACGTCTTCGCCGGGTCCGATCGATGGCCCCGCGAGCGGTCCGTCGGGGTCGCCCGCGGTGGACGCACTCGCGAGCAAGGTCCGAGTCCTCGAGAGCAACGTTTCGACCCTGTCCAACGTGCTCGCGACCGAATTCCGCAGCTTGCGGGAAGAGCTCGGCCTCCTCCGCAGCCTCGTCCAGCAGCAGCAGCAGTACGCTTCGCAGAACGGCGGCGACCGCTCGGACCGGGACGGGTCGCCCGTCCTCACCTTGCGTTCGCCTTCGCCAAACACGCACGCGAGTCAGAGCAGCCGGACGCCGACCTTTCCGCATGCGATCCCGCTCGCCCGCCCGACCTTGAGCAGCAGCCTGAACGGCTCAATGTCGTCCTTGCATGTACAGCCTGCGACCTCGCCGGGTGCCGTCTCACCCAGCTCGTCCGTTGCATCAGGCTTCTTCGCTTCACAACAGCAGCAGCAGCAGCCACCTCTGCATGCCGATAGTGGCCCGACCGACTCGGCCAGCCTCAAGGACGAACAGATCAAGCTCCTCACGGCGCAGGTCAACTCGCTCACTTCGACGGTCTCAACTTTGCTCGGTTCGCCTGCCATGCCCTCGAACGGGTTCGCGCCGACAGGGAACGCCTCGCCGATGCTCAACTCGAGTACGTCGGGCTCGATGCCGCCGATGCCGCCTCGCGGCATGACCATGCCGCTCGGAGGATCGCAGGCGCTCGGACTGGCCGTTCCAGGCGCGGGTAATGGGCTCGGGCCATCGCGGGTCCCGCCACCGATGATGCGCACCGCTTCCGGCACGGGCCTCGGCCGGAACGCGAGCATGCGCAGCGCGAACGGCGGTCTCGGCGCCGGTTCGTTCGACGCCGCACCGATGATGAGCCCGTCCCCGTCGCTCCAGGGCTGGCCGGAACAGCCGTCGGGACCGGCGAGCAGTGCGATGATGACTTCGGCCTCGGCGGGCGGCGCTTCGGCGGTCGGAAGTCCCATGATCGGCTCGAGCGGTCCGGGTGCGAACCCTCCCGGAAGTCTCGGCAGCAAGTGGGAAATGCTCGGTGTCGGAAACGAGCTCTTTCGCGCCGTCGCCAAGTTTGGGTGAGCAGCGTTGCCGTATCTCCTAGATTGCTCCCTCTCTGTGAGACTGACCCGTTCACTGCATCTTCCTGACGCAGCCTCGGCCCGCCGACCAAGATCCAGGGCAAATCGATCCCGAGCGTGATCCGTGGACAGGACGTGGTCGCGCAGGCTCCTGCGATCCAGGAGCGGATCCAGTGCTACGTGATCCCCGCCCTCCAGATCATCTACGCGCACGCGACGCTCGCCGCTCAGATCGCCGCCGCCGAGGGGACGCAAGCTCCCGTGCCGGGCATCCAAGTCATCATGATCACCGCCACCGTCGATCAAGCCGCTCAGGCGCAGCGTCTTTCGGTCGGCCTCGGCAACGCGCTCGGCATCCGCACGGCACTCTGCACGGGCTCGAGCCACGACCTTCAGAACGAAGCGCAGAACTTGCTCAAGTCGCCCCCGCACGTCCTCGTCGGAACGCCTCAAAAGCTCGTCGACCTCTTTTCGCTCCGGATCGTGCCGACGTCGTCCGTCCGCCTCCTCGCAATCGACGAGTGCGACCAGCTCATCGCGCGCAACTTGTCGGAGCATGTCATTGCCCTTTCGCGCCTCCTGCCTGCGACCATCTCGGTGCCGGTGAGCGGTGTGCCTGCCGCGTCGTCGCCTGTCTTGAACCGCTCCGGCCTGCCGAACGGTTTCGATTCGCCCTACTCTGCTCCAATGTCTCGCTTCGGCAGCACTGGCGGCCCGACCTCGTCGCAGGGCATGCCGCAACAAGCCAAACCGACCGGTCCGCCGAGCATGACGACGATCGACCGTCAGATGGCCGTCTTCAGTTGCACCGTCCCGCAGGACGTGCTCGCGTTTGCGACGAGTCTCCAGCTGAAAGAGCCGGTCAAGGTTCTTGTCCGACGTGAGAACACGGACGGCGGCGCGAGTCCGAGCATGCGTGGCCTGAAGCAGTACTACATGTGAGCTCGCCGCCTCAAGGCCTTGAGTGTGCAGGCACCGCGGAACTGACTCGCTATGTCTACAGGTATCTTGCCGTCGCCTCGAACCCGGCGTCAAAGAGCAAGGCTCCCGGTGCTGGCCGCCGGGAAGCGACCAGCTCGCGCGAATGGAAGCTCGAGGCGCTCGCGGACCTCTGCGAGGACCATACCTTTGAACACGCTGTGAGTCGCATTCCCCCCTTTGTCGATCCATCGATGTGCTGATGGCCCACGGTCCCGCAGGTCGTGTTCGCCTCGTCCGTCGAATCGGTTGAAGCGGTCACGTACAAGCTCGGCAGTCGCGCAATTGAGGCGTTCGCATTGCACCAAGACATGGGTCAGAACGCCCGGCAGCAGATCATCGCCAAATTCCGCGCGTCCAACGGCGCGCGCGCAGGGCAGCCGCCGAAGCGCGTGCTCGTCGTCTACGACGCCCTCAGTCGTGGCCTCAGCGACGTCGGCCAGGTGCCGCTCGTCATTAACTTTGATATGCCTCGCGCGGTCGAGGACTACGTCCACCGGTGAGTGGCCTCGCTCAGGAGCTCTAGACGTGCCTTGCGTGCTGACCCTGCTGCATCTCGCCTACAGCATCGCCTGTGCGACTGGCCACAACAAGAACAGCATGGTCTTGAACGTCGTCACGCCGAGCGAAGTCGAAATGCTTCGCAACATCGAGAGCTTCTTCCGATGCACCATTCGCGAACTCCCGCCCAACTTTGCTACTGCCCCGACGCAGTGATCGCGGATTCGCGCGCGGGGCCTCGCTTGTATCGTCTCGCATCCCACAATTCACCCTTATACCTTTCCTTTCCCGCCATCCCTCCGCATCTCGCTTCCCAGCGCGCATCCTTCATCGCAACCGTCTCTTGCTGTAGCTCTCTTGTCCCCTGTCTCCCGCCCATGCTACCGCATGCCGTGCATCGCGGCCCCCGACCGACCAGCTCCTCAGCACGCGCTCGGGGTTCCGCCCGTATACCTTCCCTTCTCCCCTCGCAGTAGCATCCATTCCCTCGACTCATTCCGACTCTATCGTATCACTCTGACCGAAATGTACTGCCCTTGAACGGTGGCGGAGACCTCGATTTGAGATTTGCGGGAATAGTACAGACAGTCGGTCCAGCGCCCGGAGTCTACCGCGTCGGGCGCATCTCGCGCTGCTGGATGCGAGGGTCGCCGCGCTCCATGCGCTTCCGAAGCTTTTCTTGCCGCTTGCTCGACGGTGCCGCCGCCGCGTCCTGGCCAGGAGCGCCGGGCGCACCTCCGGCGGATGCTGCATTGCCGCCGTTGAGAGCCGCCGCGAGGGACGGCGAGATGTATGGCAGCGCGAACGTCGCGAGGCGGTACAGGGCGTAGAGGGGGATCTGCGGCAGGCAGTCGATCAGCCCTGTGCTGATCGAGGAGGCGCACCGACGCAAAAGACGCACGACCCAGTAGAGGTACCAGAACTTGGCCGAGATGAGGGCCGTCGTCAAGTGGATGAACCATGTCACGTAGAGGATGTCAAACACGTAGCTGCATTTTTCCGAAGTACGGCGCGCTAAAAGGTCAGCAACTCTCCCGGGTCCACGAAGGCAAGGCACAGTCGCACCTGACGAGTCCCTTGCTCCCGTTGAGCTCTTCGCCGCGCTCTGCCATCGCCTTCAGCTGATTCCAGAGTCCGACTGCGATCGCTTCGGTGACGGCAAAGAGGAACAGCCGGCGTTTACTTCGGCCCGAGGAGAACAGGATGAGGTGCAGCAGGTAGACGCCCTGTAGGCGAGCAGGATAATGAGTTTCAGTTCCACCCCCGAAGTAGTTCCGCCGCATGGCGCAAGTGCGCCGCTGTCGAGACTCACGCCCGAGACGGCCATGCCGAGGCGGAGTTGCTTCAGAGTCGATGCATTCGCAGCCGCAATCCGCTTGTTACTCGCGCCGGCCTGTGATGGGTGGTGACGTTAGCGTTGAGCAGAGTTCCCGATCAGCGTGGACGACGAACCATGGATGCGTATGCACCGAGAGCAAGGAGAATCGATGGAAGCAGAGCTACGTCGTCGACGAGATCAGATCCGCGTGGCCGGTTACAGAGCGGGGGCCGGCGTGGCGGATCCGGAGAAAGGTATGAAATCCGGCTAAAGCCGCATCGTCATTTCTCGCAGGTCCAGGTGATGCATAAGGTATTACAACAAGCTCTAGAGTCACAAGGCGGTAGGAGAGAGGCGCGAGGGGCCTGGAGGAGGCTCATCACAAGTGCTTTTTTGCACTCGCGCGCACGCGAGCGTCAAAGACGGGGCTTCGTATGGGTGCATTCAGCTCGTGGAACGGATTCAGCAGCGTCTGTGTTACGATCGTTAGCTTGCAGATCGAAGTGTGCACGGCAGCAAGAACGGACCTTGACATAGTTCTCCCACGTCTCTTGCAGGAACAGGCGGATCCCTTCATCGTTCTTGAGCTCGTGCAAGAGGATAAGCTTGACGCCTGTTCCGTCTCGAGAGAGGTCAGTTATACGTGCTGGCGGTCCTCTCGAAAGCGCTCCGAGTCACCTCCGGGAGTCAGCCAAACCGAGACAGTCCACTCATGGAACTTGTCGATAGATTTGAGGTACCTTGCAACGCACCGAACACGTCAGTCTTTGCTTCGAGGTCGCTGCAAGACCGGTGCACTCACATAGCTCCGTTCGTCCACTGTACGTCCTCGACGGCGTCCAGGCTGGCATGCGCGACGAGCTGCATGACGTGCCGCCCGTCCGGCCCCGTCTTTTGCCCGTACCCGATCGGTCCGCCGGTCCCGGGCCCTGCGCTCCCTCTCGCGATCGCTGCCGCGTTTGGTGTCGAACCGCTCTGGTGCGTCCCAAAGATGGAGAAAGCGGTCGGGACGGCGGGCGAGTTGACGCCGGGGTTGGGGCTCGCGGCGGCATGGGCGGGTCCACTTGTCGCCGAGGCTTTGCTCGATGGGAGTGTCGCTTCGTAGAGCGGATTGTCGACCGTTCCGACGAGCACTGGAGGGCGAGAGCGAGCAAGGTTGTCAGCGAGTGACGACGAGTGGGGGAAGGAGGCGGACGGGAAGCCCTCAGACCGCAGGCCAGGAAGCGCGGCCATCGCATAGTCTCACCTAGGTAGTAGCTCATCGTGGAGAGCTGCACCGCGTAGTCTGACCGGCGCAGAACGCGAGACGAGGTGGGAACGGAAACGTCAAACCGCTTGTTGACATCTCGGCGATCGACTCGCCCTTTTCCTCAGCTCCACACGCACAGTCCAAGCGCTCCTACAACGACAGACCAGACTCTAGACTGAAGCTACCGCTCTTGGCTGCCTCCCTGCGACTACACGCTCTGATCAGGGCTGGACCGCGCGAGAGGTCCTGAGCGCGTCGAGTCGCGCCCTTCCGGGAAATCAACTCGCCGCGCGACAGCGACAACACAACAGAGCACGCAACTATGAGCACGACAGACGACGAAGCCGACCTGTTCTTCCAGCGGGGCGCGAGGGCCCGACCGGGACTCAACGGGACGACGGCCGCCGACGAGAGCAGCGGCAGCGCCGACTCGTCGTCCGATATCGAGGTCGTTGGGCATAGCAGCGCGGCTAAACCGACCGCGAAGAACGCCAAGGGCAAAGGGAAGGCCGTCGTGAACGCGGGGCCGAGCACCCGAAAGGGCAAAGGCCGGCTCGCCGACCAAACGGCGGCAGGATCTTCGTCGGCTGCGCGCAAAACAAGGCGCACCGCGGTCCGCATCTCGTCGTCTTCGTCCGACTCTTCTTCTGACGAGCATCGCGCGCCGACGTCGGGGCAGGGCTTGCCCTTCACGGCGACCCAGCTCGTCCGAGACGGCGCCGGCTTGAGGGCTCGTGCGCGCGAAAAGGGATGGCAAGGGTCGACGCCCCCGCCTCGCGCCAAGCGGACCACGGCAGCCGCGTCCAGAAAAGCCACTGTTGCAGCAGACGACACTGACTCCGATTCGGATCTGAGCGACCTCGGCGGGCCGCGGAGACGGATCTCGACGAGCACCGACCAGACGACCGTCTCGGACCGAAGCTCGTCATCGGTGACGAAACGCAAAGGCGACACAAGCGCTGCCACAACTAAAGCGGCACCGGCCCGTAAGCGCGCTCCGGCCGCGTCCACTTCGTCCAAGGTCAAGGAACCGAGCGCTCCGAAACCGCGAAAGAGGCGGACGTCTCGAGTTACGACCATGTCGCCGTCGCCTGACGCCGATGAGGCTTTCGACCCCGCGCTACAGCCGCCGCCTCCGCAGTCCTTCTGGGGAGTCGACGCTTCTGCGTCAACTTCGGCCGCCGCGGCCAAGAAGCACAAGCATGGCGAGGCGACGAACCGGCTCAAGTCGCTCTCGGAACGGGCCAAGATGCTCGTCTTGCCGGAAGAGGACGACGCGATGATCCAAGACGAGATCGACCTGGCCGACAGCGGTTGTTCGAGCGCGGGCGAGCCGGAAAAATACGAGCTTGCTGCCGCCAAGGCAAAGCGGCAAAAGGCCGAAGCTCTCGGTACGATCGTTCACCGGACTCGTCTGTATCCCCCCCCGATAAAGCGCTGACCCGTTTGCCTGGATACACAGAGCTCTTGAAGGCCAAGAGAGGCAGGGTCTCCGACGAAATGCCACCTCGAAAGAGCACGCCTCGCGCCGATTCGGTGGAAGCGGCCCCGCCGGATACAGGCAAGCAGAGAGCCGTCGCTGGTCCAGCGACTCGAGCATGCCCTGTGTGTGCAGAGAAGGTGTGTTCGCCCGTGCTGTCCGGTCATGAGCCGAGCGAGGCTGTTGACATTCGCACGCCACACAGTTCCCTTTGGCCGACTTGGACCGACACGCGAACGATTGTCTCGATTTCACCGGCATGGAGGATTACCAGCCGACGGCCGCCCAACCACAAGCAGGCCCTTCGATTGCGTCTCTCGCGGAGTCTGCATTCCGGCCTGCCGGCGCTGCAGCCTCCGTGACGACCTTTTCGACGGCCTCGAAGTCAACAGCTGCGAAGAACGACAACCTCGCAGCTGCGCTGTTCCCGTCCTCGCCAGCCGGCCAACGTCCAGCTCGCTCGGCGACTTCGAATGTGCGACAACCGCCAGCGGTAGGACGACCGGCCGACCATGACTTTGAGGACGAGGTCGTCGCCACCTCGCCGGGAAAGAAGGGCAAAGGTCGCGCTGTTGACCACCGCCCAGATGGTTACCTCAGCAGCAGTGACGACCTGTACGAGACCCGGGGTCAGGCAGCGGGCGCTGCCGCGCAGCGTTCGTTCATCGAGATTCGGGACGATGAGGACGACGTGATCATTGAAGACGGTGGCGGCAGCAACAACAACCGTCGTGCCGCGGGCTCGTCCCGCCGCACAGACGGTCGTGAAGGCTCGATCAACTCGGCCTTCAACGCTGGTCCGCCCGACGACGGGTCGAGCCCGCCTAGAGCGTCGTTGTACATCTCGACCATGTCGCACGCCTTTCGAGAAGGATGTAAGCTCGCCGCCTCTCGTCCGATTCAGAGTCTTTGCCGCGCCCTGACCTCTCTCAACACTGTGTCCAGATCAACGCATGTACGCTCGTCCC
Organism: Rhodotorula taiwanensis; assembly: GCA_002922495.1. NCBI lineage: Eukaryota > Fungi > Basidiomycota > Microbotryomycetes > Sporidiobolales > Sporidiobolaceae > Rhodotorula > Rhodotorula taiwanensis. The sequence goes on from PJQD01000116.1 coordinate 8,763, forward strand.
GAACCGAAAGCCAAAAAGGCTCGCACGAGTACCGGTTCGACTAGCTCGAACGGCGCGAGGCAGTACGATCCGGACCTCAGTGACTCGGAGGCGCGCGCCTATGACGACTTGGCGCCCGGGCCGTCGAGGCGGAGCGGAGGATCCGGTCGAGGTCGAGGCGGGAGTGGTGGCGGCGGCAAGCGAGGCGGCGGCGCGAGGAGAGGGAGCTGGTCGTGGAAGAGAGGTCGAGGTCGCGGCGCGAAAAAGTCGTGAGCGCGCCGAGCGCGTACTGTTCAAGCATGTCCATCCCCCCAATATCCATTGCTTCATATCTTTCCCACAAGTACTGTGCTGCGGAGAACCGGATGGAGAGGAGAAAAGTTTCATCCACATTTCACGCGGAAGCGCCTCGAATCGCGCGAAGCTCGTGAAACCTAGACTCTGGGCGTCTCTACGGACCAGCAAACAATGGCGAAGAAGCAGGCTCCCGTTGGTACGCTCGATCGAGCCCAGATCAAGGTACGTCCGCAGATCGGCGGGTCTACCTCGGCCCACAGTCGTTTCCCCCGCTTGAGCTCAAGGCGGACCCGAGATTCCGCCTGTTTGCGCTATTGACCTGCCCTTGGAACGTCTTGCAGGCCAGTTTGGAGGCGCACAATGCGTCCTTTGACGAGCTCTTGAAGCACATCCCGGCCAAGCACTACATCCGGCCGGATTCCGATGATGAAGACGCGCGACCCGAACAGCCAAAGGTTCGCTCCCGTGCGCTCCGTCTAGCTCTTCTTTCCAGTCCGTTGACGCCGTGAGCTTGTGCAGGGGAAGCTCACCAAGGCGCAGCGGCGAGCGCTCGCCAAGGCGAAGCAGGATGAGGAACTCCGACAGGCCAAGAACGACGCAAAGCGGAAGGCCCGTCTCGCTCGCGTACGCCCGCGATTGTCCTTTGCGCGCGAGTATGACATGGTGGGATTGACTGACATGTCGTCCATTTGCTCTTCGCGCTCTCTCCGGACTACATCTGCAGTACGACCCGGATGAGCCCAAGACGATTGCAGAGATCCAGGCCGCAAAGCTGGCTGGCAAGGGCAAGAAGCGCGCCGTCGACGCCATGAGCGACGACGAGGATGCCGACTCGTCCGACGGCGAGTTGAACGGCCAGGAGTGGCAAGAGAACGATGACGACGAGGCCGACTCGCCGAATGAGACGGACTTTGCCGATTCGGACGACGAGGACGGCGACGTGTTCGAGCTGAACGAGGAAGGCGTCATTGCGGGCAAGGCGACTTCCTCGAAGGGTGCAGCAGCAGCGAAGCAGGACGGACCGGCGCCCACGATCACCGAGCTGCGCGAGAAGCTCGCGCGCCGGATCGCCGACATCCAGGCGCAGAAGCGCGGCAAGACCGGAAAGGGAGCCGCTGGTGGTGCTGCTGCTTCTGCGGCAGGAGGTGCCGACGGCGCCGAGGAGCAAGACGGAAGCGATGACGACGACGAGGACGACGAGGGAGAAGGCGAGGTCCGGAGCAAGGACGACTTGCTCGCCGAGCGGAGACGACGTGCCGCTCTGCGCGACAACCGCCGGAAAAAGTTGAAGGAGCGCATGAAGCAGGAGAAGAGCGACGGTGCCAGGAAGCGTGCGAACGAACCGAGTAACGGCCGCAAGGGTGGCGGAAAGGCAAACGCCGCCGAGCGAGACGGTGAAGAGCGCGCGGCCAAGCGATCGAGGGTACGCCGTCGCTTCCATTCTCACTGTCGACCCGTCAAACGTCGTGCTGACGTGTAGCGCTTTGCAGGGCGACTCGGCTGGCGCGGATTCGGCGTCGGCCGCCATGGTCCCGTACTCTTCCGAACTGGTCGCGTCGACCTCGACCTCGACCGACCCTTCCTCGCTCACCTTCTCCACCTTTGACTTTGCGTCCAACTCGGAGCGCGCCGCCGACGCCGCTTTGACCCCTCAAGCGCTGAAAAAGATGCAGGCCGCCGCGGGCACGCTCAAGAAGAACCGGCATGCGCTGCCCAAGGACGCGAACCAGGCGCTCGAGATCTTGCAGAAGCGGAAGGAGCGGCTCGACGCGCTCGACCCGGAGAAGCGCGAGAAGAAGGAGGACAAGGAGCGGTGGGAGAAGGTGTTGCTCAAGGCCGAGGGAGAGAAGGTCCGCGACGACGAGACGCGGCTCAAGAAGATGGCCAAGCGGCAAGAGCGGGAGAAGCGCAAGAGCGCCAAGGCATGGTGCGTCGCGCTCACTTTGCTTCCTCACTTAGCTGTGTTGCCTGCTCGCTCACGTCGTTTTGCCCTTCGTCGTTCTTGCGCAGGTCTGACCGGAAAGCGACTGTCGAAAAGACCATCTCGGACAAGGTGGCGAAGCGGAACGCCAACCTCGCGGCGCGGAAACAGGCCGTCAAGGACAAGAAGATGGGCGTCAAGAAGAGCAAGACGGCGGCGGCAACGGCGGGCAAGAAGATGTCGAGCACGAGTGGCAAGTCGCGGAGTAAAGGCCGGCCGGGCTTTGAGGGCGGCGGACGCAAGAAGAAGTAGTCGTCCGGACCAGCACAGTGTCTGCTTCTTTCGTCGGTGTATGACAACCTGTTGTCTTCCTGTCCGCTCCGGCTGTCGTGCGCCTTTTCGTCGATCCGCTTCCTCGATCCAGCGAAACGTCTCGCGACAGTATTTTTCGTTTTCGGCGCAGAGCCGAGCTGGTTACAACAGAGACTGAGTCGGCGAGCTGTCTATCATACAAGAGCCGCAAGGGAGATGAGCCCAGCTAGGCTGTCGGGCTCTTCACCGCCGGCGTTCAAAAGCGGACGACCGGCCCATGACGACGACCGCAAAGTCCATGGCCCATTCGCCCGTCTCGAGGACTGCATGCTCGAGGTGTCAGCGTTCTCGAGCGAGAGCACCTGTGGATCGTGCGGGAGGCGAAAACTGACAGGTGGAGGCGAGTTGACGGATATCCTTGTTGGAGAGGCGGGAAAGGGCCGGCCTGTGAGCGAAGTCAGGGAGTGTCGGTCAGCTGCGCGGTTTCTATGGTTGCACGAACGAGCATTGGCCCGTGGCACGCGTGGTGCCGGCGATCTTTAAGCAGACGACGAGTAGAACGCACGACAACCCGGTTGACCGTTTGATCCCGGCGAGGCACATCGAGATCAGCAATGCACTGCGTGTCCGTATGCGAGTCAGTGCGCTAGCCGAGCGAGGCGCGCGCGTGGCAGCGGTCGGTGCGGAGACGAGGCCTCACTCGATGGCGAGATGAGCCAACTGGCGAAACGATCACAGAGAGTGGTCAGCTGGTAGTCCGCACGGTTGTAGCGGAGGCGTTGACTGACTCGGCCGAACATTGCGGGTGCGCTCGTAGTCTCAGCTGAGCAGTTAGCCACCGTGGATGGCGCACCACGAGGTGTCGCGATCGACTGCGAGCGACCCTCGACTCTACACCTCGATCAAGCGCATCTTTGCCTCGCCAGCGAGAGTCACATCTATCGATCGAACCAGCTGAGAACCTCGGTCAGCCTCGAACGCCACTAGAGCCGCCCGACTTCGCTGTTTCCTCGTTGCGTCGCCCCACTCGGACGTTGACGGACGCTCTCTCTCTCTCGCTACACACACTCGAGACAAGACAACGATGCGCTTCACTTCAACTCTAGTCGCAGCAGCTCTCGCCGCCCTCGTCGGAGCGGTACCGCTGCAGGACTCGCCCGCCCAGATCGCCTTCTCGACGGTCGCCGGGCCCTCCCTCGCCTCTCACCCGATCCGATCGCGCTTCCAGGCCGCAGTCGCTGCCCTCCCGCTCGAACATGCCGCGCAGCTCGAAGAGTACATGGCCGGCCTGACTGAGCAAGTGCGCGTCCAGCTCGGCGAGGACGAGGAACCCATCACGATGACCGAAGGCGAAAAGGCCCTCCTAATCCTCACCGGGACCCGCTTTGTCGACGTCACCAACGAGCAGCGCTTCTTGACCACCGCTGTCAGAGGTGAGCCCATGCACGGGGCGTTGCTGCCATTTTCGCGAGAAAGAGCGGAGCTGATCACCCCCATTTGCTCACAGAGGTCTTCCCGTCGAAATTGTCCTACGACAAGAAGGCGCTCCAGCCCCTCTTCAAGCGCCTCGACACGACGAGCATGCGTCGCTTCCTCAGCAGCTTCACCGCCTTCCGGACCCGCTACTACCGCTCCGAGACCGGCGCGCAGTCGCAAAAGTTCCTCCTTGGCCAGATCCAGCAGATCGCCGCGTCCAACAAGCACGTCGACGTCTCGGTCCGCGAGTTCCCGCACAGTTGGGGTCAGAACTCGATCATCGCGCGGTTCGAGCCGGACTCGGCGGGCTTGAAGGGCAACTCGACCGGCGGGATCGTCATCCTCGGAGCACACCAGGGTGAGCTGTACAAGCGCTTGTGCTGGCTTTGCATGGTCTATAACTGACACTCGAGTATATGTGCAGACTCTACGAACCTCTTGCCCTTCCTGGCGGCGCCGGGAGCTGATGACGATGCCAGCGGAACGACGTCGATCCTCTCGGCCTTCAAATCGCTCGTCGAGGGCGGCTTCCAGCCGACAGATGCGCCTGTAGAGTTCCACTGGTACAGCGCCGAAGAAGGAGGTCTCCTCGCATCACAGGCTATCTCACAAGACTACACCTCGAAGGGAGTCAAGGTCAGGTCGATGCTGCAGATGGACATGACAGCGGTGAGCTTCCTGCCGCCGCCAGTGCGTGCTACCGCCCGGCTAATCGTCCCTACTGTACAGTACGTCAAGCCGGGTACGGAGCCGACGATCGGCATTATTCAGGACTTTGTCGACCCCGACTTTACCGCCTACCTCACGAACGTCGTCAAGGAATACGCGGACATCAAGCCCGTCGAAACCAAGTGCGGCTACGCCTGCTCGGACCACGCTTCGTGGACCAAAGTCGGTGTCCCGTCGGCCTTCACCATCGAGTCAAGGTTCGAGGACTCGGACCACGAGATTCACTCGACGAGGGACACGATCGACCAGGCTGGTTACTCGCTCGACCACATCGCCGAGTTTGCCAAGGTCGCGATCGCTCTCGCCGTCGAGCTCGGAGGTGGCAGTTCGGTTGTCTCGGTTTGAGCTGCCTGAAGGTCCTTCCCGCATGCACGAGAGACTCGGCCCTTCGCCCATTTTCCTATCCTCCTCTTTTTTTCCGGCTCTTCCAACTGACTTCCGCGCCTCCCGCGTATACATACTGAAGAATCGATTGCTGCCCCTTGCGATCTAGCTTGATTAGTGCCGAGAAGAACCCGTGCTTATCGGCATTCGCGCAGTGTCTCATCTCGGCCGATAACGCAAACTCCGCCCGCTCGAGCACTTTGACCGCGCTTCTTCTGGCTCCAGCGAGACTCAAGTCGTCCTCCGTCCACAACGGAGAGTGACAGAATCCTCATCCACCTTCGAGTCATTGGCTCCTCATGCCGCCGCTGTTCCCGCGTCGTCCTGCTCGAGGCCGGGTTCCCTTGCTCAACTCGGCCTGCCCCTGGGCGTCTACCAAGGAGGACCTCGAGACGCTCTGGGCCAACCCGTACACGGACGCGATGACGACGCGGACGGCGACCTTGCACGGCTTTCCGGATCAAGCCGACTTGCATCAGGTGGGCACACGAGTCTGGCCTCGCTCCCTGCTGTACAGGCGGACGAGCGAAGGTGCTGACTGTACGTGGCGCGCAGGTCGCCTTCTTCGGCGAGGAAGCGCATTCTTCGATCAATTCGTACGGCTACTCGCCATTCCCGCTCACGAAATACCTCGGCTGGCTCGGGGAGATCTTCCTCCGCTCGCCGGCTCGGGGCGGCCAGCAGGAGAAACAGCTCATCGTGAGCATCACTGGCTCGTTGCCAGAGACGGAGGAGATGCTGCGGATGCTTCAAAGGTTCGCTGAGGAGGTCGGGCGGGTAGTTGCGGTCGAGTTCAACATGAGTTGTCCTAATATCCCAGGTCGGGCGTCCTTATCGCCTTCCTCAACGGGACGCAGACGCTCACGAACGGCGTCACGTGCAGGACATCCACCACCTGCGTATCACCAAGACGCGCTCGTCGAGTATTTGCAGATGCTCGCTGGCCACGCGACTCCGAACCTCCTCATGGGGATCAAACTTCCGCCGTTCACTTACCAAGGTGAGATCCTGAGCTGGCTTTTGTCATCGCGTGGGGGCTGCGAACCTGAAACTTGGCAATGTATTCCGCAGACCAGTTCGAGGCGGTCGTGAACGGGCTCCGGTCGATTGGTTCGTCCGACGCCGCGCAGCACCCGATTTCGTTCCTGACGACGACAAATACGCTGGGTCACGGTGCACTATCTAGTGCTCTTCAAAGAGGGCGGGATCTCCCGACTGATCGCGACCAAGTGAACAGGCCTCGTCTTTGCCGAGCAAGAGACTGCCGTCCCGCTCGATCGTGCCTCTTCGGATCGACCAAAAACCGCCACGCGTCGCGAGACCGCCGTCCCCAGTACGCTCTCTGTATCAGACGCCGCATCCGTGCCGACCGTCGGCGGATGGGGCGGCGTCGCGGGGTCGACGCTCCACCCGCTCTCGCTCGGAAACGTCGCCAAGCTCGCTCTCCTCCTCCGGTCCGAGGAGCAACGAGACAGGCGGCTGAGGGAGATCACGATCATCGGAGTCGGCGGGGCGCGCGATGCAGAGAGTGTCGAGCGGTTCAGGCGGGCGGGAGCAGATGCCGTTGTGAGTGCTTCCCTACTTTTCTTGTGCGATGGCAGCGGCAGGGTTTCCGCCTTGAATAGGGAGCTTAGTGCGCGTGATGAACCCCCGCATGCCTGACTCTCTGGCCGCGCCCCTCGCCGTGTGTTGACAGGCCTGCGCGACGGCCCTCGGACGGGAAGGTCCCGCCGTCTTTGCCAAGATGTCCGGTGGCCAGTCTAGATTGTAGCATCGAGGGGGAGGGGGAACGAGTTGATACAATGCGTTACAAGGAACTGTGAGCTGGCAGCTAGCACAGGGGGGGGGAAAGAGATCACCCGAGGTAACACCACACGAAGAAGTGGAGCAGGACGCTCCCAAACACAAAGTCGCCGAACGCTCTGTGGGCGGGGTTCCGGGCGAGTCAGCGTCAGCGTTTGCGCTCGCGGGCAAGAGCAGAGGAAGGCTCGCGGGCTCACCGTTCTGGAGACAGGATCGGGAACGTTGGCTTGTTATCCGGGTTGGACTGGATCCGGAGTGCGCCGCACAGGACAAACTGGCCGACGGTCGCGGCGAATCTGCATAGTGCAAGAGTCAGTTTGCGAGTGTCCAATCCGAGGCTCGACATCTCGGTACGAGGGCACTGACCCTCCAATAAAGGCGTTGAACGGGTAGTTTGTGACCCCGAAGCAGTAGACGAATTGGGCGATCCCGGTGAGCATGAGGAAGACCATGAAGCTGTCGATGAGTTTCAGTCTCGACGGGGCTGGTGGCACAAAGGGGGGGGCCGTGGTCAGTATGTACTTGGGGAGGGTGGGAACACGCGGGCCGAACGGGAGGTTGAACGGGCGCGCGGTGGGCTCACTCTGTTCGAGGTAGTTGTCCCATAATGTCTCGACTGCTCCTACAACTCCCTTTGCAGTCTCTTGCGCGCGTTCCTTGCCCTGACTCGCGACGAGTTGGGCGTGTTGTTGCGGTGTCGTCGAGGTGGAGCTGCTGCTCGCCGTCGCCGTGGAACTGGCCGAGACGGGCGCGGGAGAGCCGGTCGCGCGCTGGGTTGCTGCTGCGTTGCGTCTAGGTGGCATGGCTGGTGAGGAAAGGATAGAGGAAAGAGTTGATCGAGGGTCTTTCGTCGTCGCTCGCTCGAATCGTCGTCGCTCGGCTTGCGGATCTACGACTTGCTCCTCCTTCTCTTCAAGCTACAATCAGAGTCATGGTGAGCTCACTGGTCGGCTCGATCGCAAGTCGGAAGCTCACTCCCTTCGGCTCTCGGCGCAGTCTCGTCACCGCGCCGTCAAGAACCTCGACCTCGCCGGTAAACCCACCTCCCCAAACTCGTTCCGACTGCACACTGACCGCACCACCACTCGCAGACGAGCTCGACGACGGTGATTTCGACGGTCAAGATAACTACTACGGTCAGCAGTCTCATCCCCCCTGCAGCGCACAACCATAGAGCTGACACGAGCCGACTGGATCCTTGAGTAGAAGACATGACGTCGGAACAGCAAGGTCAGCCAACGCCCTCGCGCGCCCGCTCTCTCCCCCGCCGCCTGCTGTGAGCTGACACCGAAACACTCGGCACGCATACAGCCCAGATGGCGGCAGCCTTCTCGCAGGTCCAGGCCGTCCTCGGAACCGACTCGCCCATCTCGGACCGCCAGATCCGCGACGCCCTCTGGGACAGCTACTTTGACGTCGACGGCTCGATCGCCCACTTGCTCGGTACAACAACCACCCGCTCTCGCTTCTTGGTCGCGTCAAACGGGACAAACTGACGGACGAACCGCTCTGCAGACGAACAGCACAAGAAGGAGGTCAGGAAGCAAAAGGAGCAAGGTGAGGAACCCCAGCTCGCACAGTCGCGGTCCGGCAGCGATCTAGAGACAATGGACATCGACGGGCAAGGCGGTGGAGGAGCGCGATCCGGGGCGTCTGGCATGATCGGCGACACGGCGACCGGCGCGGGAACCTCGGTTCCGCCGACCGCTTCGCTCGCTTCCCTCTCGCTCGGCAGCACGCCCACCGCTTCCGCGGGATCGGCACCGAAGAACAAGCTGGCGGCCAAGATGGCAGCGAACAAGGCGGCGAGAGCGGCGGCAGCAGCGGGAGCAGCGGCAGCCGCGTCGGGCACGGCGTCGAGCAGCTCCACTCGCAGCGGTGTGGACGCAGCCCTGCCGTCAGCATCAACCAGCGATGAAGCGCCAGCTCCAGAGAAGAAGCTCTCCAAGCTCCAGCAAAAGATGCTCGCGGCGAAAGCGGCGAAAGCGGCAGGTCAATCGCCCGTGCCTGGTGCTCCCTCGACCACCGCCGCACTGCGGGGTCCGCGCGAGACGGCACGGCCAGTGGATACGAGCGTGGTCGAGGCGACACGAACCGCCGAGCCGGATGTCCTGCCGATGCAGCTCGAAGGGTTGCCGGCCGCGCCGTCCAAGCTGGTCGCCGGTGGAGGCGGTCCCGACTCGCTCTTCGCCCTCGCCGCTGCGCCATCCGCCTTTGCTGCGGCTCTCACGTCGTCTGTCGTCCCGGCCGCCGTACCCGTCGCAGCCAGACTCGCGGCGTCCGCACCCGAGATGGCGGCGGCACTCGCCGTGCGCGAACGGTTCGGACCGAGTCCGGACGACAGGGTCCTCGAAGCGAGGAAGGGGACGGCGCTCGGGACCGCGGGCGTCCCGGTCAAGCGCGCACCGATTGGTGCCAGTGCGGCCAAAGTTCAGCGATGAGGCGGTCGCAGGCGCAAAGGAAGGGAGGTCGAATCATTGCGTGGCGGCGACACGCACGCACGGGCGGAAAGGGAGCAAGGTCAGAGCGTTCGCGCCGCGTGAGAACGGAGGTTCGCTGACCAACCCCAAACCGTTTCTCTCTTTGTTCGTCCTACTTCCTCTTGTCTCTCGCTCGCGACCGTGCCGATACTCAAACCGGACACCCCTTTCTCCCGACTCGCCCCGCTTTTTGAACCCATCGCGCAGAAGCTCGACTGGCAAAAGAGGCAAAGAAGGCGGCATCATCTCAGCCAGGGTCGGCGCGCAACTCGCGCCCGTCAACACCCGCCCCATCCGGATCTCGATCCGGCTCGAGCATGTCGATCAAAAAAGTGACGCCCGGCCAGCCTTCGTCCAAATTGGCCTCGTCGTCGACGCCTCTACCACCGCCGGCAGTGAGCGCCCTCCGCACCGACATGGAGGCGATGGGCCTCGGTGGGCCGGACGCGCCGAGCCCGATGCAGGTCGAGCAGGCCGAGAAGCAACGGCAGAGGGAGCAGGCGGAAGCGGACGCCAAGATGGCGGTCGATGCCGAGGACGAAGCGCCCGTACTGAGTATGGCAAAGGAGAAGATCTTGGAAGAGGTCCGCGCGAAGGAGAAGACGGAGAAACCGATCCTGTCGCTCGTGGTCGTCGGTGCGTTCAAATGGTCTACCGCTGCGGCGCGCTTGCCGGACGCCAGGCTGACTCGTCCCGAAAACACAGGTCATGTCGACGCCGGCAAGTCGACTTTGATGGGTCGCGTCCTCCACGAACTCGGCGAGACGTCCGATAAGGAGATCTCCAACTATCAGCGACAGAGCGACAAGATCGGCAAAGGCAGCTTTGCCTACGCGTGGACGTTCGACGCACTAGAGGAGGAGCGGGAACGGTGAGCGCCTTTATCGCAAGGTCCAGCCGAGGCGCCGCTGATTTGTTCTGCTGCCCTCCAGAGGCGTCACGATCGATGTCGCGATCGACTCGTTCTCGACGCCGCATCGTCGCTTCACGTTGATCGACGCTCCCGGTCATCGCGACTTTATCCCCAACATGATCTCGGGCGCGGCGCAGGCAGATACGGCAATCCTCGTCGTTGACGGATCAAGCGGCGGTTTCGAAAAGGGCTTTGAAGGCGGCGGCCAGACGCGGGAACATGCCGTTCTCGTCCGGAGTCTCGGCGTGCAGCAACTGGTCGTCGCAGTAAACAAGCTGGATGCCGTAAGTCGAGTCGCCCTGAGCTGTTCGAGAGTTTGCTCACTAACGCTGCGCCTGGTCGACAATCTCAGGTCCGATGGTCGCAATCGCGATTCGAGGCCATTCGCGAGCAGCTGCAGCCGTTCTTGACGCAGACTGGCTTCCAGCCATCCAAGGTCGCCTATATCCCGGTCGGCGCCATGTCGGGCGAGAACCTTGTTGCGCGGACAAACGAAATCCTGCAAGCGTGGTATGAAGGCCCGACATTGGTAGAGCAGCTCGGTGAGCAGCCTGTGCCGCTGCCAGTCTGCGCAACGACTTGCTGATCGGCACCCTCCATGCAGACTCGCTCGACGTGCCGACCCGCGCCCTCGAAGCGCCGCTGCGGATACCGGTCTCGAACGTGTTCAAGGGACAGTCGGCAACTGCCTCGGGATTGGCCGTCGCCGGTCGTATCGAGAGCGGCATTGTGCAGGTTGGCGAGAAGCTCGCGGCCCTTCCTGGCGACGAGAGCGGTTTCGTCCGAGGTCCGTCACGAACACTCTGTCGCGCGCGCGAGATCCCGATATTGACGCGGGGGTCCTTTCCGCAGCGATCGAGGTCGAAGGCGAGCTCGTTCCGTATGCCCTCGCCGGCTCCAACGTGACGGTGTTCCTCTCCGGAATCGAGGCAAATCAGCTTGGGTACGTCGACCTCACGTGACCGCTGAGCCCGTCAAGCTGACGAGGGCGTACTTCCACATAGCGTCGGCTCGGTCCTCTGCCCGGTCTCGCAGAAGGTTCCGGTCGTCTCGTCGTTCAGTGCTCAAGTCATCGTTTTCGAGCCCAAGTACCCGATCACTGCAGGCTATGCGGTCGAGCTGTTCCACCACAGTCGGGACATTCCGGCAACGATCGCCAGCCTCGACGCGATCCTCGACAAGGCATCTGGCGAGGTGATCAAGGTCAAGCCAAGGTGGGGTTTTCGTGAGACGAAGCGGGCAGAGAGCAGTGTACTGACCCTCTGCGGACCACAGGATGCTGACAAAGGGGTGCTCGGCGCGGATCAAGGTGCAGCTCCGGAACGCTGCGTCCGGAGGCCGGTCGGGCGCCATCCCGATCGAGCCCTTCTCGGTCAACAAGAACATGGGCCGAGTCTTGTTCCGAAGAAACGGCGAAACGGTGGCGGCCGGCATCGTACTCGAGACTTTGCAATAAGACGCGGGCCGGGCTCTCTCCTCTGGACCCCTGCGATGTACAGTGAAATGCTTTACAGATCGTCCACCTCGTCCGGCAAGACGTCCTCTTCCATCGCGAGCGCTTTGACCTCGTTCTCGTAACGCTCGGCGTCGGCTGAACCCGCCTTGACGTCGACCCTGGCGAGAACCGGCAGAGATATCACCATGAGGGAGAGGATCACCCAGAAGGCGTACCGAATTTCGCCCGTCTGGTTCGTCACGACCGCGACGAGGAGAGGACCGAGGAACGACGAACTCTTGTCGGTGATAGAGTACAGTCCGAAGAATTGCGCCGCCTTGGCCGACGGAATCAAGTCGGAGAAGCACGACCTCGCGTACGCCTGGAAGGATCCGTAGATGAAGCCAAAAACGCAGGAGAGGGCGTACATTTGCCATGCCGTTCGGAGCGCGAGAAGACCCCAGAGCGGGATGAGCGTGGCAGACGCGACGAGTATCATCAGGGTACGATGCGTCGTCAGGCCGAGGTGGGCGAACGTCGAGCTGTGCTGCAGTCGCGGGACGATGAGGGCGCCGAATAGCCCTGCGAGCGGACTGAGGATCGAGATGATGATGAGCGAGGACGTCGGGAGGTTCAGCGAAGTTTTGGCGAACAGGACGGCGGTCGAAGTGATGGTGGCAAAGCCTGCAGGCGGCGATGCGGTCAAGATCGCGGCTGTGGGTCTGGCTCTCTGTACGTCTGGCCTGATAGGACGCACAGTCGCTGAGGAGGAACCAAGCGCCGAGAAAGACGAAGGCTTGGGGCAAGCGCCGCCACTCGCCCAGCATGCGACCGAGCCCTTGCCAACCTTGCGCGATACTGGCAGTGTACGAGAGCTTCCGACCCGTAGCCGGCGAGGGCTCTTGATCGGGTCGCAGCCAGATTGCGGCGAAGACGGTCCCCACGAGCCACCAGGTCCCGCTGACGGCGATGGCGAAGCGGAGCGGACCAGTCGCGTCGTTCCCGCTCGACCGGCTCGCGAGCCAGGACATGACGGGCAGGAGGGCGGCGAGAACGCTGATACCGGCGGCGTACCCGTAGGCGATCGCACGCGAGCTGACTTCGCCGGTCGCGCGCGCGCGCGCGTGGATGTAAGCGTCCGTGGCGTGCGCGAGCACTTGCGAGGAGGACAGGAGCGTGTTCGAGGACGTAGAGGACATGCGACGACGGGAAGTCGAGTAGCCGGTTCGGGCTCGGACGAGTTCGGCTTGCGCTCGAAGAACAGCAGGTGCGCGGCGTCCGAGATCGGGTACTGCAGCGAGACAGACGAGGTCAGTCCCTGCCTTCGGCTGCCGTCAATTATGCGCCCGAGGCTTACAGTAGGCATTCATGCAGACGTTGGACGCCCCGTACGTCACGTTGGCGCCGAGGGCGAGAACCGCTGCAAGCGGCCACAGGGACGAGCCGGCTGCTAGGGCGAGGAAGCAGATGCAGAGACCGGACCCGCAGAATGCGAACGTGATCAGGAGTCGGTGTCGGGCGTGAGCTGCGGGGGCCGAACGCTGTTTCAGCTTTTCGGTACCCGGGTGCGACCTTGCCAAGAGACGCTCTCCTCACCGTCGTCGGCGATCCCGCCCATCGAGATGACAGTCAGCGCCTGGACAGCGACTGATGCCGAGTAGACCATGAGCGAGAAAGAGGCTGCAGCGCTAGCGATTGTCAGCCCGTCGCTGCGGCTACACTTCCCCGTAGCAAAGGCATGAGCGCACCTGTATCGATCCAAGCTCCGCCAAGCTGCACTATACATCGCGCATCGGCTTCCAGATCTCCGGAGCTTCCCGAATCGGGGCAGGGCAAACTCCGGTCTCCGGTTGAAAGGACGCCGTGCTGGCGGGCATACGTCTCAAGGACGACGGGGAGGAAGAGCGAAGCCGAAACGATCGCAAACACCTGCGCACGCACCGAGCCTACTCTGTCAGTCGGTCACTCGCCGCGGTGTAGCGATAAGCCCGCTCTGCATACCTCTCCCGCAATGCTGTACGCACAGAACCCCCTCCGCAACCTCTTGTAGCCGATCGAATCGTGCAGCTCTTGCTCCTTGTCGTCAGACGTCGACGCATCGGTCGAGTCGTGCGCGCCGTAGCCGTACGAGCGCAAGAGCGGGCCGCTTTCGGCGTCGTCCGAAGTCGACGAGTCGGCCGCCATGACAGCGGGGCGAGGACAGGTCTCCTATGAGCTTTCAGCTTGAGAAGCAGCGAAGGGTTTGCAGGTGGTCGTTTCCGAGGTAGGCTATGACATGAGAACCTTGTGCGAGGGCTGTAGAGCAAAGCGAGAGATGCGAGAACTGACAAGAACCGTTCCCGAGTGGGGCGCTCGTCCTGACACGGCACGTGGCCCTTTCCACTGTCTGCTCGACAAGTCCAAACATCCCACAGTCTTGACTTCTTGGCGCGCATCTGGTTTTAGTTGCGAGATGCGTGTGCGGACCGCTCCCAAGTGTATGTCCGTTCTTCCCACAGAACCGTTTACAAGTCGCCTACAATCAGGCTTCTAGTTCTGCCAGACGCCCTTGAGGACTGCGAGCACGCAAGGCGAGGATGTCAGTTCCCGGAGCACAGTACATCGGACGGGTAGTCGAACGAGAGGGCGAGCAAAGGTGGCGAGACATACGGCCGTCGGCGGTCGAGAGCCTGTCCATAGCGAGGAGGCTCGTCAGTCTCGGTGGGCGCCCGGCGTCTGATAAGCCATCACCCGCACGCACCGGTTGAGGGACTCGTCAGCGTCGCCAGTCTCGCGGACAGCGCCCGAGAAGGCGTAGGTGACGTTGGAGCCAGTCATCTTGCCCGACTCGTCGACCTCGGCGATGTTGATCTGGACCGAGGCGTGGTCCTTGGCCGTGATGAGGCGGTTGGTCGCACTGCACTTGCGCGGGACGTAAAGGTCGACGACTTGGCCCTACAGAGCGAAAAGAGGTGGTCAGTCGACGGGTTGGAACCGGGGGTCTCGAACCGCGTCACCGCGTGCGGACGGGCCCCATGGACCCTCGTGACCCGAGTGTGCCAGCGATATGGCGCAAACCACAACAGACACGAATCGAGCCTCACCTGGTCGTTCTGCATGGTGACTGTCGAGACGGGAGCGAGGGGGTGCGAAATGGGCGAATTTGGGCGGAAGGCGAGAGCGAGAACGACAGCATGGCGCACACGATCCTAGGTCAGCTCACCCGTTCGCGTATAACCTCTGGATGCGCACTGTTTAGGGCACATGCCCTCCTATAGCGGCCCCCGCGCGTTGTCCCTCCCGAATAGGTCGATCGTGCTCATTTCTTCCCCCCAACTGGGATCCCTCCCATGTCCGTCTCCCGCCCCTCCTAGAGCCTCTCCGCCGAGCCTAAACTGGTCCACAGTACTCCAGCACCCTCAGCGACGCCTATGCTGGTCCTAACGGTGTGTCGCGAGCCCGCTTCGAGAGGGTCGCCCGAGGGCGGGTCGGAGCCTGGGCGCGCGCTCCCAGCTCGGCGACACCGTCGGCGATTCGAGCGCTTCTTTGGCGGGCAGGGCGGGTAGGCGGGTTCGAGTCGTGTAGAGTGCTCGTGAGCTCACGGGAAGTGGTGCAACGGACAGAGTTGAACGAGGGGAGAAAAGCTAGGGCGAGGCGGCCGACCGACTCGGGGCGCGCCCCCGAATTTCCGCTCGACGGCGGTCGGCGGCGCGACTGGCAGCAGCAACGCGGATTCTGCAGACTGCGCGCAACAATCATTCGATTTGACCGGAACAGCACTACTCTATCACCACACCTTGTGCAAGCTCGAAAGCTACAACACCTCGCAAAGTCACTCGTCTCTAGCGGACCGTAGATACGGCTCACGGCGCTCGCCAAACCAACCTCTCGCCTCGCCCCACCTATCGACCGACTTTCCCGACAAACCTCTACACGGCAGCCCGCACCTCACCTGCGCAGCAGCCGAGCTCAGGCAGGCGATGGCGCCGGCTCACGCGAATGGCACGCGCTCCTACTCGGACAGCGTACAAGCGCGCCAAGCCCGGTTCCGACCCGTGAAGGCAGCCCTCGACCGGACGGCGTCGTACTCGGTCGACGCTCAGTTCACCGTCCCGCACGGCGGAACGCACATCCACGCGTTCGCTGCTCCACCTTGCTCGTCCCATCTCTACACGGGAGGCAGCGACGGGTACATCCGCCGGTACGCGCTCCATGCCACCCTGAACGGGTCCGGAGTCGACAACCCGCTCGTCCCCAGCTTGACTTCGAAACCGGGCGGACACGAACGACCACCGGGGACCGACACGCGACAGCCCGTCTTGAGCGGGTACTGGGAAAACGAAGAACCGGGAGACTGGGCCGACGACGTCTTGCTCGGACCGGGAGACGGCGACGCAGATGGTCCAAGCGACGATGCCGACGAGCGCCAGTCTCGCGTCCGCTGGGGCGCCAAGACGGGAGCGTGGGGACCGCAGAGCGCTGTTTACTCGCTCGCAGTCCAGAAGGAAGAGCTGTGGGGCCTGAGCGGAACTTCAGTCAGTCCTCGAAACTCGCTCTCTCCGATTCCTCAAGGCTGGAGGGCCGCTTCTACGACTACTGGCAAGAGCACAAGGTCTGACAACAGACTTACTACAGCGCGGTTCGATCAATCTGTGGACTGTGCGACACGACGAGGGTCAGATCCGGCACGTCTTCCGGCCCGCCGCGTCGACCAGCTCCAGTCCGAGTGAGGGCCATTCACCCAAGGCGGCCGTTTCGGTCCTCGCTCTTGATCGAGACGAGAAGAGCTTCCTGAGTGGCGGCTGGGACGGGCGGATACTGGTGCGGCGCCCGGTTCACCTTCCTGACTGCGCTGATCTCGCCTTTTCTATGCTGACCCTCAGTATACGACCTTCTGCAGCAATGGGACCTCGATACAGGCGCCGCCGTTCGACCCTTTTTCGCACACTCTGCACAAATATCGTCAATAGCGTACCGGCCGCTACATCCGCCGAGACCGCTCGCGCCGTCAACCAGCGCGAACGAGGACGTCGAGATGTCGGATCGGGCAGAGGAGGCGGAGGATTGGGTCGATGCGCCCGGCCGGATACGGACCGACGAGGCGGGCGCAAGTGCGGATCAGCGCGACGGGACGGAGAAATCGTCACAACCTGCCGCAAACGGAGAGAGCGCGCCCGATACGACGGCAGCCGACGGAGCTGGCTCGGATGGCGACGAGGATGCCGAGGGCGAGATTGACGACACACTCTTGCCAGTCTCGACCTCGCCGCACTCGATCCTACCCAAGCCCAAGTCGGAAACCGCCCGCGACGACGTCCCGCTCGTCAGCGCAGATGACCTACCGGAGCTGAGTCGGGATGTCTCTGTCAGCACGGCGCTCGACGGTTCAGTGTTGCTGTGGGATCGGAGGGCAGGGGAAGGAGAGGCGAAAGGTTTGGTGCGAAGTTTCGGGGCGTACGAAGGGAAGGGAGGAAGGAGCGGCGGGTACTGCACATCGGTGCGTGTATGTTTCCTTCATGCTAGCGAGCATTCATGACACTGACCCGGATCCTCTCTTTTCAGGCTTGCTGGTCCCCGTCCGGCTCACATCTCTACGTCGCGCGGCGAGCCCCCGCAGTCGAGATCTACGATCTCCGAACTGCTGTGCCAATCTCGACTCTTGCTCTCCCGACCTCGACCGGTCCCGTCAGTGCCGTCGCAGCGATGCCAAACGGGCGTCACCTCGTCAGTGCAAGCTGGGACTGCGTCCGATTATGGGACGTCGAGGCGGCGATGGAGGCGGCCCTATCCGGCACAGGCGCGAGGAGTACCATGCCCGTTGGTGCGAGCGTGATTCCCGGACACTATGGCGGGACCATCAGCAGCCTCCGTGCGTGTTTACCCGTCCCTCGAGTATTCGTCCGCGAGTAAAGCAGGAGAGCTAATTCGGGGGTGGCGCCGTGCGCAGACATCGATCCAACTTGTCGGTGGATGACGACGACTTCGGGACATCGCGGGTGGGACGGCACGACGACCGAGAACCTCGTTGTCTACGAGATTCGGGCGCAGCCAAGCGCCGCACGGTAACACACTGGAACGCAGCATGCGCCCCCGTTCCGCAGGCGATGTGTCGCACTGAACCTGAGGCCCACGCGAGAGAGGCTGCGCATGTCGAGAGCTTTCGGACCACGACTCGATAGGCAGATTCCGTCCGAGCTGCCGCGTGCAAGGACCCTCGAATTTTGACGACGCACGTGACGGACGCGTTTTTAGCGTCTACTGTAACTGCGTCCGTTGGGTCACGGACTGTCGCGTGCACTGCAGGCCAATGCTCTGCAGGAGCTCGTGCTAGACGACTGCGCCGTACGCTGGCGAACGACTGCGGGAAGGAGCGCTCGACCTGCCTTACGCCATGTCGCTGTCACACAATACCACCTTGGACAGCCTATCGCCGGTCCTCAACTTTACGGGACCGTGGCACTCCCATACAGACTCGACAGCAGGATGGTACGACAACTCGCTCATGTACTGCGGCGGCGCGGGAACGCCGAGCAGCTCGAGCGAACCGTGCGAGATGCGCGTGACCGCCAACGCGTGAGTTTCTCTTGATCGTGCGGCCGTCCTCCTCAAGCATGCCCTGACGCGTCCGAACTCGGTAACAGGACCTGGTTCGGAGTCTACGGCCACACAAACGCGTCTTCCGGCGTGTTCGACTGCCGCCTCCAGTACGACCTCGCGAACGGGACGGCGGTCGCGCCGCTGCCTTGGGTCTGGTACGATGGCGCGCACACGAACGGAGGCCAATCCGATCCCATTACGCTCTGCAACGTCTACAATCTATCGCCCGAGATCTACACGCTCGTTCTGACTGTCCAGCCGGCCGAGGTGTCTAAAGGCATCGGTGTAAGTCCCCCTCGACTCTGACGCACTCGAGACAAGCACGCTAATACCGCGCCGCCCTTGACCCAGATCGACTTTGTCACGTATCTGAGCCAGACACAGGTCCCAGGCGGACCAAATTGGTATTCGAATATGAACACCGCCGTCCCGCCGACCAACCTCCGGGACACGACCCATTCACCAATGCTGCCCCCTTCCACGTCCGCCTCGAGCCCGACAGCGACCGCTTCTCTTTCTTCGAGCCATCCGAACCCGACCGGGGTCGGTCTGGGCGTCGGGCTCGCCGCGTTGCTCGTCATCCTCGTCGTCCTCACGGCCTGGTTCGTTCTCCGGAGGAGGCGGCGGCGCACCGCCTCCCGGAGCGAGACGAGCTCGCAAAGAGGCAGTCTTCATTCGCTGCAATGGCTGCCGGACGCGCACTCGTTGCGGAGCACGATCGATAGCCCGGCAACAGGCTCTTCGACCTGTCTCTGGCTCGGCCGTCCGGACCATCTTGCGGCAGCTCCGAGGAGCGACGACACGCACAAGATGTCAGAGACGAGATCGTCAGGTGAGCAGGATCTTGCCGGGTCAGTCGGAGGTTCAAAGCTGACGAGACGGTCGGAGCAGATTTCACCATCGTCGCGGGCAGCGAAAGCCCCTTCGACGATCGCTATGCCGCCTCGGAGGCACCGACCGCTGGCACGTACGGCTCGGACTTTGACCATGTCTCCGTGTCGTCGACCACACGCGTGATGCCGCCGGCGGTCGTCATTACACCGGCATCCGACGCTGGCACGCTCGGCCCGTCACCCTTCGATGATGACGCCGCCCTGCCGGCTGTCGCACCTTTACAGCTCTCTTGTCATGCACTCGAGCTGGAAGAGATCGACCTCGATGCGCCACTCGAACACCCGGACTCGTTCCGGCCGCGATGAATGAAAATGGCATCGACACTTGACGCAATCACGCCCCCTTTCTCACATCAGCTTATACGACCCTCACATGATACCTCCCTGTAGCCCCTTCTCGCTTGCATGCTTCCTTCCGTCCCTTTCTCTCGGCGATCCTTGGGAAGCCGTCGACTGTTCGGGCTGGAGTTGCCTCACGGGTTCCGTTGCCAGTGCCGCGCTCTTCACACCATACCATCCTTCGGAACGAGAGTAAACATGCTCCAAGATCTACATCACACAAGCGAGCAAGCTCAACTTTGGTTCGTTGCGGTTCGGCTCCGCAGCTCCACAATCTCGGCAGGTCCGCCGTCGGCATTGCCGAGCCTTCCCAAAAAAAAAAATTCCCCGGCCGCGCGGGCTGCAGCTGTTCCTCCACCGAGCGAGACAGAGTTCAAGCCGCTGAATGAGTCCCACTGCCCACTGCAATCGGGCCCCCTTCTACTCCATTCGCGAGCGCGCACTGCGAGGTCGCTACATACGGCAAGCGTCGACGACTCTTTGCTACGAAGGCGTTGCCTCACAAGGCGCTAGGTCTTCGCTGATCCCGGCGGACCCTCCGCGGTGTCACCACGCCCCTGAGTACTTATGCCTTCTGGGAACCGGACGATCGACGACCAGGATATCGCGATCCAGTACTCGGGGCCATGGCATTTCTACCGAGGCTCGTCGCCCACGTCGGACCCGTCGCGGTGGAACGCCTCTGACTGGTTCTCAGGCACCTTCGCCTCCTGTGGGGGAACGGATCCGACCGCCCCCCGTGCGACGGTGCCTTGCGAAGTGCGGTTCCCGTTCCGTGGGTGAGCGGACCCGGGCCAGTGCGCAGACTGGACATAGCGGCTTCAGCTGACACCGGGGCGAGCAGGACGTACGCCGCGATGTTCGGAGACTCGAACGGTTCGCACGGCGTGTACAGCTGCCGCCTCGAGTCGGACGAAGCAGACATGCCGACAGAGGCAGAAGGCTTGTGGTCTTGGTTCGACGGAGGCAGCCTGTGGTGGTGGAAGTACCGACATAATGTGACGCTCTGCGCGGTGGCCGGCATTCCGGACGCCTCCCATACGCTCGTTCTTTCAGTACAGCCGAGTGAGGTCTATCAGGGCATTGCAGTGAGTCTCAAACCGCGGGTCAAGAGCAGACAAGGTGGCCGATTGCTGACTAAAGGCGGCGCAGTTCGATTTTGCCCAGTCTAGCGATCTCGTCCCTGCCGGAGAGACCTTCACATGGTCGTGAGTTCGCACCGCGATACGATTTCGATCTTCTATGCTCAGACCTGCCGTCGATTCAGATCCGATTTCACCACTGCCGTCCCGCCGACCGAGTTCCGCAACACCACGGCGACGCCGATCCTCCCCACTTCGACGGTCGCTTTCGGTGCCGCTCCCTCAGCCACAAACGGAGCGGGCTCTTATTCGGACGGCGGAGCGAGCAAGCTGGGGATAGCGCTGGGTATCGGGCTCGGGCTCGGCCTGCCCTTCCTGCTCGGAGCCGGACTCGCCATGTGGTGGTACCTGAGAAGGAAACGCCGAAGGGCGAGCATCGACTACAGCGGTACTTTTGAAGTACAGTCCGTCCGGAACTCAAAGTCGCCGAGAGCGCTCGCTCGCGACGGCGACTTTGGAACGGACACCCTCGTCGATAGCGGCATGGAGAAAGAAGGTACCGGCTGGTACGGCAGAGCAGGTCATGAGGGCGCGTATGGGTCGCATGCGACAATTCCCGCGTCTCCTGTACATTGTGAGTGCGACCGCAGAAGCCGTTCAAATCTGGAGATCTTGATGTACGGACCCGCGCAGACTCTCCCGCTTCCTACGATTTCGCCCTACCACCTTCACCAGACGCGACGATGCCGATGCTTGAACAGCGAGCGTCCTATCCTGGGTCGCCATCGCTGTATCCGCCCGCATCGAGTCCACAAAGGCACCGGTGGTCTGCTCCAACGTTTCAAGGGGACAGCGACGACCTCGCCCCCGTTCCTTCCCGCGAGATCAGCGGCCTCGACCTTCCGCCCGACGCCGAGTTAGACGACCCCAACACGTTCCGCGAACGATAGGCGGACTGGAAAATGCGCGCGACCCGCCCCGCTACAGACACTCTTCTCTCATGGTGTACATATGAACGACCAGCCGCACTATGTATCGACCGACGTTACTCCCTCGTAGAATTCTGTATCACTCCGTTCGCACGCATCCGGGCGGTTCAGTGGCTGGAGAGATAGATCCGAGAGCGGATCGGTCTAAGGTGGTTGCAGCAACTGGTACAAGGTACGGCGATATCAAACACACAATATGCATGGGGCCGCGAGACGGTAGGTGGGCGGCCGGGGGAACAGGGGTGCGATAGGTGAAGGGGAAGGACGACATGAGGTTGACGAACGCGATGAGGCGAGGCGAGGCGAGGGTATCCGAGCGCCGCTCTCAAGACTGGGCGCACTGCACTTGCGGGCCGGCGCCACCTTCCTCGTCGGTGTCCATTGCGTCGTCGCCGTGCGGGTTCGATCCGAGGCCCGACTTGGTCCTCCGGTCGGCGACATCGACCATCGGCACCTCGTCGACGTGAATGTTCTTCGGGAACTTGGGGAGTTCAGGTCGCGGCGGGAGGATCGATTCGAGCGGGGCGAGGGCGGCGGGGTCGAGCGAGTCGGGGAACTTGACGTTGATCTGGACGACGAGGTCTCCGAGCTCGTGGTGGCGGTGGGACGGCATGCCCTGCTCGGGCAGGACCTTGACCGAGCCAGGCTTGATGACCTCGCCCGGCTCGATGCGAACCATGAGGGCGCGGTCGTCAAAGTGCGGGAGGGTGAAAGCGCCACCGGCGAGCGCGGTGAGAAGGTCGATCTCGACCTCGGCAAATAGGTCGTCGCCCTTGCGGCGGAACAGCTCGTGCGGCTTCTCCTCAATCACAATGACGACGTCACCCGGCTCGACGCCCGGCGACTGGTCGGCCTCGCCGTTGAACGTGATGGTCTGGCCCTCCTTCATGCCGCGCTCGATAAAGACCTCGAGGACCTTGCGCTCGTTGACGATCTTCTTGCCGTTGCAGTCCTTGCATCGGTCCTTGGCGTTGATGATCTCGCCCTCGCCGTTGCAGTCGTGGCACGGCTGCTGCATCTGCTGGACCATCGGGCCGAGCTGCCGGAGGACGATCTTGACACCCTGACCCTTGCACGACTGGCACGTCTTGACGGCGCCCTCTTTGCCGCCCTTGCCCTTGCACTTGCCGCAGAGGACGTGCTTCTGGAGCGCGAGCTTGCTCGTCTTGCCCTTGTACAGGTCCTCGAGTGAGACCTTGATCCGGTGAACGAGGTCCTTGCCCTTGCGCGGTCCTCGTGGCCGTCCGCCGCCTGGGCCGCCGCCAAAGAAGCCGCCGCCGCCGCCAAACAGCTGGCTGAAGAGGTCACTCGGGTCCATGCCGCCCATGCCACCCGGGCCGCCGTTCAGGCCCTCCTCGCCGAACTGGTCGTACATTTGGCGCTTCTCCGGACTGCGCGACGAGTTAAATGCTCGTCAGCTGTCTGTTCTCCCATCTCCGATTTGTAGAGCGACTACATACTCGCTGAGGATCTCGTAGGCGTGCGAGACCTGTGCAGGAAAAGGCCATTATCGTCAGCACCCAGATTCGCCGGCGGATGAAGCACGCAAGCGAGAGCGAGCGTACCTCCTTGAACTGGTCGCCGGCATCCGGGTTCTTGTCCGGGTGGAGCTTGAGGGCGAGCTGTTTCAGGTGTAACGGCGCAGTCCCCTTTGTCAGCGAACCGGGTTCCTTCGCATGCGGTGCGTCTGCTAATTTCCCGCCACTGCGGCGATCCGCTCGAGTCTGCAATGGCGACGAGCAATTCTCCCGTCGCGCAGGTTTCTATCGCGGTGTCGAGGAGCGTAGAGAGCGGCAAGCGGCGTGCGAGCTGACACAGCCACTTCTGCCAAGGCAACGACACTCCGCGTCGCTCCTCCCCGACGCCCTCCTTTGTGCCGCCTGTTCGTCCCTACAGCTTGACATGCAAGATGACTGGCGACTCGAGAGATTCGCGGCCCGGAAAGCGGTGTTGCGCGCGGGCACGAGTGGCGGAAAGCGAGAGGATTTCGGAGACGGACCTTGCGATACGCAACCTTGAGCTCCTTCTCGGACGCTCCGGGCGTGACTCCGAGGAGGTCGTAGTACTTGGTCTCCTTGACCATCGTTGAGCGTCTAAGCAACCGGACTGCGGCTCTAGTACAGAGGGGCAGGGGACGACGAGCGAACGAGTCGAGAGCGCTGCGACTCGAGTTTTTTTCGCGCGGTTGCCGTTCTCTCGCGTTCTGCGAACGAAAACCCTTTCACAAGAGACGGACTTACGCAAACTCCGCGTTGTTGACTTTCGGCGTCGACGCGTCCCACACGGCTGGGCCCTCCTCCGCACACACCCGCTCGATAGTCCTCGCCATGCCCAAGCACCTCTCGCAAGAGTTTGTCGACTCGGACGACGACCGCAGCTCGCCTCGCGCCGATAGAAAGGCAAAGGGGAAGGTGCGTCCACTCGTGTTGACATCTCTAGAGCGGACCCGGCCTCTGGCCTCGGCGAGCGGGCAGTTCAGTCGGGCGGCGCATGCCATGGGATATAGCAAGCGCTCAGCCTGAGGCTGCTGTGCTCGTTGCCGGGCCGACATTGTGAACGCGCGACGAGGTCAACTGACCGTGTTCCTGCTCTGTCGACCCTGTCTGCCCCTTTGCACGACCGGCACTCCTTGTCGCACCCACCTCCGAACAGAAGCCGAGCAAGCGTCAGCACACCGAGTCGGAAGAGTCGGAAGCCGTCTCGTCCGAAGACGAAAAGCCGCTCAAGAAAAAGGCGAAAAAGGCCGCCGGCAAAGCAGAGTCGACCAGCAAAGGCAAGGGCAAGGCCAAAGAGCAGTCAAAGAAGCCGATCAAGGAGCGCAGCGAGTCGCCGCAGACCAAGCGCACAGTCGGCGCGACCGCCAAGTACGGCTCGGGTCCCGAAGTCCAGACGGACGGCGCCGGCGACACCTACGTCGAGCTCGCCAAGAACCGCCGCGCGACCGTGCGTGACTTCAAGGGCAAGACGTACGTCGACATCCGCGAGACGTACGAGAAGGACGGCGAGACGCTGCCGGGCAAAAAGGGCATCATGCTCAACATTGAGCAGTGGGACCGCCTGAAGAAGGCCATCGGCGTGGTGAGTCTCTCTCTTTCGCGTGCTCTGTGCGCGCGTAGCATCCTACTGACGCCCTCCGCCCGACAGCTCGACGAGGCCGTCGACGAGAAGGCCTAGCTTGGCATGATTTCCGGCTTGTTGCTTCCTGCCTTTTCGCTCGTCATTCCCGGCCGTTGTTGTCCATATTCACACGCTCCCTGCACTTTGACTTTTGTACTGGACCTGCCCCTGCTTTGCTCGCGCGGAGAGTTTAAACTTGGCCGGCCTGCCTTCGGCTCGAGGATTTGTTTCGTTGCGCTCGGCAACGGCGCACTGCCCTGACTTCGTGCTCGAGTAGTGCTATGCCGGCGGCTGCGGATGCGCCCGCGATTGCCGCTGCGCCGAGCAGCTCGGCTGTCTGGTGCGTGTCGTCAGGATGATTCGTGCGGGTGGCGCGTCGAGTCGCTTGGGTTTCACCCCCTTCGCGACGGCTCGCTCCAAACACCAAACGGCCGACCGGAAGCTTAGGCGGGAGATCGTCAGCATGTGTCTTGCTCCGAGTCCGGAACGAGACGTCACGCTTACAAGAGTCCGGTCGCCGACTGTCCTTCTCGCCACCTCGAAAGCGTCTCTGCCAACCATGCCGACTTGACGGATCGCTTGTTTCCCGTCTTGCGCCGCCAGGGGGAGCGTCGGATCTCGCAGAGCGTATCTGCCGTAGCGGCGCGCGAAGTCGGCGTGGATTCGCGCGTCGTCCCGCAGCTCTCGATCTGAAAGTCGCGCAAACGACGGGTTCTCGTCCTGGCGCGGGAGAGCAAACCGAAAGTCAGCCACACGAGGTCAGACAATGGGCAAGTCTCGAGGGCGTACCAGTAAAGCTTCAGTCGTTGCGCGCCACCCGACCGGGGCCTGCTCGGCGACTTTGTGGACCTGCCAGATAGCGTGTAAGCGTGCCTGAGGATCGATCTTGTGCATGTTTAGAACGTACAGTATCCCCGACGAGCTTCTTCACCCCATCCCACTGAGATTGGCTCGGTCAGGCTCCGGTCTCAACGTGAGAAGCATGCGACCGACCTCGGTGAAATCCGCCGCATGCCGCGCTCTTCTTCCTCCCGGCCAAGGTCTGGACTCCATCAACCCGTTCATCGTCTCCCACCCGTCGCGCAACTCGCGCCGAGCAATGTCACCGAGGCGATCGCCGCCCGTCTCGGCTTCATGGGCGGCTTGTCGGAAGTGGCGTCCGGCAGCTTGGAGGTCGAGCTCGTCGAGGTAATGGCGCGAGCTGGCCTCGCGGGCCGACGTCATGGCCGCTGTTGTGCAGATGACGCAGCGAACGACGGAAGCGCTTAAAAGGAGTACGCGCGGCTGCAATGGAAGGGAGGACCAGCGCCCGGCTTGTCCGCGGATGGACAGCTCGAAGCACACGCGCACGGATGCCTCTGGCCGACTCACCGAGATCCGAAGCTGACGTCAACCGTTCCTGCCTGGTAGAACTTTAGCGGCCGGAGCTCGTACCGCTGATGATCACATTCTAGGATATGTGCCGGAGCTCCCGAGAGGGATCGGTCTGGCGACGCTCTGAGAAGGTCACACGGAGGACGAGCCCGTGCTTGCGCGCCCTTGGCCTTGCGAAATGCTACAACAATCAGGTACAACGAAGAAGAGCGGCAGGGGAGGACGAAAGGTCTAGCCTGCCACGGCATTGACTGTCGCGATCGGAGGGAACCCGGCGCGCGGTCCTTTCTGCAGGACGAGGATCCGCTTCGAGTGCAGGATGTACGCTTTGATGTAGCCCTGTATCTCACAGTCTCAGCACGTGCGCCAGAAGCAAGTGTCAACAAAATGAAAGGGCTCACCTGCTCCATGAGGCTGACACACATGCTCTCGACATCATCGATATCGAGCGTCGGGTCCTGGAATGAGATCCTAGCTGCGACCAAGAGCATTTGCAGCGACAGTGTCGGAGGTCCCGTCGGAGGCAGCGGCGAGCCGTTCGTGAGCACGAAGAGCCTGCACGAGACCGGAACATCGGTCAGACAGTTCCCTCGTCGGAAGCGAGCATTTGCCAGCTCGACCGGGACTTACGTTCTCCTCGCCAAGTTCCGCCAGCAAACCGTTTCCAGCTTCTCTCGTAAGAGCAGGTAGTTGCCACACTTGAGGTGCCACGTTTGGCAGCGATCAAGTTCCGAGAGTACCGTCCGGAAATCGCCGACCTGCGAGGAATCCCGGACTCAGTTGTCCGCTCATCTGGTCCAGAATTGCTGGCTACGGGCGCCCTTCACAAGAGCGCACCTTGAGAGCAGGGATCAAGGTCGTGTACGCTTCGGACAGGTTGAAGGGCTGCAAGAGGTCGGCCGATGGGAAATAACCCAGAGGGAGGGAGGCGACGGTCAAGTACGTCAAAATCAGACTGCGAGATCATCAAGTCAGAAGAATGCATCGAATACGGCGGACTAGGAATGTAGCGCGGAACGTACCGGCCGTTCCGCCAGCTGTCCGCCCGACACAGCGAGAAAGCCCTCCGCAGGTCATTCCGCGCTTGCGGTAACCGCCGCTGGTACAGCGCGATCCGCCCTCGGTAGTACAAGAACGTGCATCGGTCCGCGAGCGGGAACTCTTGCATGGGGGCGTTGGCGTTTTGGACGTTGTTGAGGACCGTGTCACACAGGCGCAAGTTGGACAGGGCGAAGTAGACCCGGAAGGTTGAGTTGGCGAGAAAGAAGAGCGCGTCGCGTTTGCAGGGCGAGTCAGAAGTACTGCACGAGCCCGTGAAATCAGTCTGACGAAACGTCGAAGAGGCCAAGGAGCGCGACACCGAGGGAGTTACCGATCGTTTGCTGCGATTGCGATGGGTCGCGCCAACATTCGCGCAGCCTCTCCCGCTTTGACTAACCGAGGATCGCGCTGCGCTCGACCGATCTACGGGGGCGAGCGCGGGTCAGCATCGCTGCCGACCAGCGGCAGGGTGGGAAAATGCCCTCTGGATACGCACCGCGAGCGCAAGGGTAACGAGGGCCCTGGACATTTTTCGCAATGTCGGCACGAACCAGCCGCCTTCCGACGTGGCGAAGCAGCGGTCCGCGGCTCTGTGACGGGCAGACGTCGCGTCAGGCTCGGCACAAGTTTGTGAGCCTCGAAAGAAGCGGGTTCCCCGTCCTCACTTGAAACAGTCTTCGAGGAGCGGGTACGCTTTCGCGAGCGCAGCGGCATCTTGTGTCGGGAGGTTTGCGTCGCGGACGTAGAGGAGAAAGACTGCGACAAAGTCGGCGAGTGGCCGGTTGTCGGAAAAGGCGGACCGAGTGAGCGAGGTGTATGTCGTCGCTCGGAGGTCCGGTGCAGTCTGCGAGCCAGCATCGTCAGCCTATCCCGGAGCTGCTAGAGACAGCCCTCCAAGCTCACTGCGACAAGCTGGCGGACTGAAGTGAATGCGGTTGAAGTGGGGTCAGGATCGACCAACGCGGCGAATTGCGGGCCGTCTCCAGCCTGGTAGCGCGTTTTGACCTGCGCCAGCCACCTGTCCATCGCTTAGAGAGCTTTTCGGCCAGTCAGCGCGGTTACAGAGCGAGTCTAGAGCCAAAGTCGACTCTGTCGCTCTCTCACGCGCAACTTTCGCCTCGATCGCGCGTTCCTCTCGGCTCTCTGCCTCTCTGTACGCTCAACGGACGCTCAGGCGATGCTGCAAGCAGCCGCGCACAGGCTATCACGTACCTCGCTCGCTCAACTGGCTCAGGATCCGCCGTCGTCGCTGTCGCCGTCGCCGTCTCGGCCGTCCGCCGAACAAAGGTCAACGCGCCGGTTGTCAAAGATCTCGGCGTCCGAGTTCGACTCCGTCCTCTCGGCAGGCGACACGGTTCGGATCAAGAGTAGGGAACCGGAATTGGGCGAGTCCCCGGCGGAACAAGCTGCTCTCGATTCGACAACCGCGGTGCCGGCGCGTCAAGGGTCGAGTCGGGATCTCGTCAGCACCGCGTTCCCGTTCGACGGCAGCTCAACCAGAGTCGAGCCATTTAGGCGGCACGAAGGAGACGCAAGCGGCGGCGCAATCGCCCCTACAGGCCACTCGCTTGAATCGGCGGACCCCGCCGGTACCTCGCGTGCACTCGACATGGCATCGCCTGCCGGCACCAATACCAGCGCGTCACACTACGATTCTCTCGTCGCGGTTGGCGCGATCGATCCCGCTCCGACTCCTCGGTCCCGGCGCAATTCGACTGTGCCGCCTGCATCAGACGCGATTCCCGTCGCCTTCCCGAGCCGTGGCGACAATGCCCGCCCGCCGCCCATGATGCACACGAACCCGTCAAATAGTACACTCGCTACTGCATTCGGGCTCAGCCCGCGCCGTCGCAGAGTCCAGTCGGACGAAACGGTCCAGGAGCGAGTGAGTGTCAAACACGAACGTTGCTCTCGACTTGTCCACGGAGTTGATCTAGCTCCACGCCATCGCAGTCCTTTGTGGGTACCATGCGCAAGACGAGCCGATTCTTTCGCAAGTTCGGCGCATCGAGTGACGCGGATCAGAACAAGGTCCGCCCTTTCCTGCCCTTCTGTAGCCAAACGCGGCGCTCGCTGACCGCTGGCACCGGAGCAGGTCGCTTCGACTGCGAATACCGCACCGCTCAAGTCGACAGCGAGCTCTGTGCGACACCTGGCTCCGCCTGTACCGGCAGCGCCGCCGCCGTACATCGAACCGGCTGGGCTTGCAGCACCGGAACGACCTGTTACGCCTCCCGCGCGAGAGCCCGCTGCAGCTCGACTACCACGTACGCCGCCAGGTCGATCGCCGCACCGGAACGCTACTGCCTCTGGAGCGACCGTCCCGCTCATCTTCCCTTCGCCCGAGAAGCCTACGAGACGTCGCCGGAGCGTCAGTCTGAGCTCGCTCGAGCGTCGAGAGAGCCGGACGACCTCTTCGACGAGCGGTGATTCGCCCGTATCGACTCGCTCACGACCCGGAAGGTCGGAGGACGAGCGATTGAAGCGCGAATTGCGAAAGTGGAAGATCGCGATTGAGGGAGTGATGGACGACGATCTGTTCACATCGTCGCACGCGACCGAAGGGATCGAACTCCGGACGGAACGTGAGAGCCCGGTGCTTTCTGGTGCGAGATCGCTCTCCCCGGCTTTCGACACCGAGTCGCTGGCGCAAGCCGGAAGCGCCCAACCGCCGAAGTCCTCAACGACCGCTTCGACCTCTCGGACTGAAACTCCAGAGATTCGACTACACTCGCCTTCCGCCACTCCGGTGTCGAGACCAAGTCGGACTTCACGGCCAAGTTCACCACGCACGGCTTCACCGGAGAGGGCTGCCGAGCCCAGCATCGCCTCGGTCGACACAACGCCGCAACGCACGCAGAGAGCCGGTTCGGCTTCGGGTGACGGGCAAGATTCGCCCTCCGACTTGTCGCTGCGAGAGTTTCTCGCGCGCGCTGACCGGTCGCCCCCGACCCCGGCTGTCCCTCTTGCCGACAATCCGCGGATCGACCACGCGCCGGACCACTCCTTCGAAGAGCCTGGTCGAGGCGAGCGCGAAGTGTTACTGCTGGCTCCAGGCCGTGAGTCGCCGCTCCCGTACACGCCCCGCCCGCAATCGCGGGCCGCAAAGTCCGCTGGCGGCCGGGAGACGTTCGCCGATCTGGACGACGTGGCGCTGGACGCCAAGGCGCAAGAGATTGCGCAGCAGATCTTTGATGGCGACGAGAGCTTTGTCGACAGCCGCAAAGCAGCCGAGTGGCTTGGCTCGTCGACTCGGATCAGCGGTGCGGCGCTGCGCCACTACCTCCAAAAGTTCGATCTTGCCGGCCTACGCCTCGACGGCGCATTCCGGCGGGTCTTCCGGCGCAATGGTCTGCTTTGAGATACCCCGCTGACGGCCTTTTCACGGACAGACGGCTCTGCAACAAGCTGTACCTCAAGGCCGAGACTCAGCAGGTCGATCGGATCCTCGAGCAATTTAGTCTGCGCTACTTCCAGGAGAACCCACAGACACCGTTTGCGAGTCCAGGTAAGCCTCCACCTGACGAGAAGGCAGCTCGGTTAACGTACTGATCTTTTCCCCCTCCGAAGACATCGTCCACGCCGTGAGCTATTCGGTCTTGCTACTGAACACCGACCTCCATATCGTCGACTCGACTTCGAGGATGACTCGCCAGCAATTTGTGCGGAACACGCTCGAAGCGATCAAGGCGCAAGGGGAACTCGACGAAACCGCCCTGCCGCCAGCGCTGCTCTTCGGTCCAGCGCGCACGGAGGGCTACCCAAAGATGCTCGCGGACGAGACTGCTTCTGTCTTTGGCTCGCCGCAAGCGTCCACCTCTCGCGTTACGATCGATTCCGTGAACGTCGCGCAGGCGATTTCTGCCAATCGTCCCGCCACAGACTCGCCTTCAGGTTCAACAGCCTACTTGCCCGCCTCGCCTGCCATGTCGCGGAGCGGGACAACGCAGAGTGCCCGTGGTAGCGACAGCCCAGCTCCGCTGCCACCGCGCAGTGAGAGCGTGATGAGCTTGAACTCGACCTTCTCGCATCGCTCGCTGGAGGCCACCCTTCAATCGGTTCTGAAGGTATGCGCGTCGACCCTGAAGAGCGGACGAGCAGTAAAGCTGACGATAACACACCTTACAGGATATTTACACGGCCGTCAAAGCGCACCCCATCTACCAGACTTCGACTGGCTCT
The DNA here is from genome assembly GCA_002922495.1 of Rhodotorula taiwanensis. Classification (NCBI taxonomy): domain Eukaryota; kingdom Fungi; phylum Basidiomycota; class Microbotryomycetes; order Sporidiobolales; family Sporidiobolaceae; genus Rhodotorula; species Rhodotorula taiwanensis. The sequence goes on from PJQD01000116.1 coordinate 40,085, forward strand.
GCCTCGACGCTGGCCCTGCCGGAAGCGGGACGGTCGTCAATCTCGCTGAGCCCGGCGACCTCCCCGTACGCTACCTGGAGCCCGCACTTGCAGCGCCGAGCCAGTCATCGCAGTACAAACTCGACCGTTAGCGGGATGGGCGGCCGCCTGAACTCGCACAAGCGGGCCAGCGTGCGCGGCCTCGGCGCGCTGATTGGCGCCTCTTCTCTCGACCTCGTTCGCTCAACTAGCCCGACTCCGAGTAACGCGACGTCTCTCAGCGACGTGAGTGGACGCTTTGCCTAGCTAGTGCGTTGAAGCCCGACTGACGGCGGATCGCGCTGCACAGGAGCATTGGGGCTTCGCTCAGGGCGCGTCAATGCTGCATCAAGGCGGCACGCACTCTATCGGCTTCGCGAGCAACCTTGCCCAGACAATCATCAAGGAGCAACACGAAGACGACGCGCGGTCCGAAGCGAGTCTCGTCGAGATCACAGACGAGGAGCTTGCCTTACTCGGCGCGCCGTGGGCGAAGGAGGGTCTCCTCGAACGCAAGCACTACTGGGAAGCCGCAGGCAAGCGATCGAAGGAGAAGAATTGGCTCAAGGCCTTCGTGGTCGTCTCGGCGGGCGAGCTGCGCATGTTCCGCTTCGGGTCTGATAACGGCGGAATCGGCTCGGGGAGTGCGGGCGCGCTCGGAGGCGGAGACTGGTCGGTAAGCCTACTCACAGTTGTCAGCGCAGTAGAACGCTGATCGCTGACCTCGGGATCGCTTAGACCAACGCTTCCAACCTCGGTGCTCTGTCCCTCGTCCACGCGCTCGCGTCGACGGTGCCACCACCAGGCTACAACCGCAGCCGGCCACACTGCTTCATCTTCTCGCTCCCCGACGGCGGCAGCTTCTTCTTCCAGGCCGGCACACCAGACCTCGTTGCCGAGTGGGTTTCGACGTGCAACTACTGGTCGGCCCGACTCTCGCGCGAACCGCTCGCCGGAGGCGTCTCGAACATGGAGTACGGCTGGAATCGCGTCGACGTTTCCGATACCGGCGCCGAAGCCGCCAGTATCCGCAGCGGTTACGGCCGACGCAGCTTTGCTAGCACTGCATTCCGCCACAGTGCGCCGCTGACCGACGGCGACCGCCTCCACATCAATGATTGGACGCCCCCGCAGACACCCCTCGCACCGAGCCAGCTCGCAGAAGACGCGCAGCTGGAAGCGCTCAAACGGCATCTCGCCGTGTTGCAGAAGGAAATCCGAGACCACGAAGCGCTCAAGTCTCCGATGTCCCGCCTGGTGAGCACTCGGCGACATTGACCTCCCGATCCTCGATCTCATGCTGACAAGTACTCCCTACTCGGCAGTACTCACCGCGGAGCTCGAACGCCGTGAAAGCACTCGCGAACTGGTCCCGAAAGGCGCAACACCTTCAGTCCGAACGCGTCAAGTACTCGACCTACATCGAGACGCTTTCGTCTGCCATCAAGCTTCGAGCGCTCCACAATGGGAAGAAGGAGGTCGACCGCATGCTGGAGACCGCCGACGCCGTCGGTGCGGACGACGACGAACTGGTTTCGTCGCCCCGCTCCGCCGGCACGATCGACCCCCACGCGACGCCGATCGCGCCGACGTCGTTCCTGCCGTCGCAAGCGGCCGCTGCGGCTGTCGAACTCCGCGTCGAATCCCATCCGGGTCCGCAGGCCGCAACGGGTTCGCAGCAGTCCTCGACTGCCGACTTCTTCGAGGCGTGCGTCTTCTCGTCCGCTTTGGTACTTCGAAAAGGAGAGGAGCTGATCCCTCGCGCCTGAAATAGTCGCACCGAGACACCGTCCCCGGCATGAACGGCCCGTCGTCGGAAGCGTCGTGCGCGAAATCGATACGAGCTGTAGAGCCGAGCGTCCTCCCCCGGGTCGACAGATGCGTATTTCTCGAGCGCTTCTATTGCACAACGTGCGCTCGGTGAACCCTATAAGCGAAGAGAAAAAGCAAGAAAAGGGGACGGAAGACCTCTACACAACCAAATCTAGAGCCGAGACTGAACCGTTTACAAACCCTCCTCCTGACCGTCGAGGACGACGAGGACCGACTCGAGGACGTCGACGACCTTGTCGACCTCTTGCTCGGTCGCGATCAAGCTCGGCACGAACCGGATCGTCTGCTTCCCGCACGAGAGGACGAGGACGCCGCGCTCGCGCATCAACCGGACGACTTTTTGGACGTACTCGTCCCGCTTGAACGGGAGACCGAGGATGAGGCCGCGCCCTCGCGGAGCGGATGCGATCAGGCGCGGGAACAGGGACGGGAGTGCCGCGAGGCGCGATTGGAGGTGCGCGCCGACGGTCGAGACGTGCGAGAGGAACGAGGGCGTGGCGAGCCGCGAGACGACGTGGTGCGCGACCCGAGTCTGAAGTGGCTGACCCCTATGTCGAGCAAGGATTTGTGTCAGTCAAGGACGCGCTCTCGAACCATGCCGCAATGTCGCACTCACCCAAACGTCGTGCCGTGGTCGCCAATCTTGATGACATCCGCCACCTTGTCCTTCATCATGATCGCACCGATGGGTATGCCCTGCAAGCGCGAGAGTAGCAGGTCAGCGAGCTGTCGCAGAAAGAAGCGAGCGGGCGACGGGCGCACGTTGGCGAGCGGCTTGGCCATCGTGACAATGTCGGGGTGGCAGTCGGTCGGCATCGAGCCGTGAGCCCACATGGACCCGGTCCGGCCGAGACCGCACTGTAGAGCGGGTGAGGCGACATGTGAGCGTACCGAACCGAGCGTCCTAGCGCGTCAGCACGACTCACCTGAATCTCGTCGAAGACGAGGAGGGCGCCGACCTCGTCGCAACGACGACGGAGGGCGCGCAGGAACTCTTCGGACGCCTCAAGGATACCTCCCTCGCCCTGTGAGCACAGAGTGTAGGCCGAGTCAGCAAGAGTTAGAAACAACACCAGACCGTGCGCGAGCAGCTCACCTGAATCGGCTCGACGATGACACCGCAAGTCTTTTCCGTCACGGCGGCCTCGATCCCGTCAATGTCATTCAGAGTCGCGGGGACGAATCCGGGGACGAGCGGCGCGAACGGGCGCTGGTACTTATCCTGCCAGGTCGCCGACAAGGCGCCCATGGACCTGCCGTGGAACCCGTCTCGGAACGAGACGATCTCGATCTTTTCGTCGGTCGGCGCCGTGACGCCCTTTTCGGCGCCGGCGGCGTTCCGTTCGGCCGAGACGAGCTTGCCGTACTTGCGGATGAACTTGAGGGCGCCCTCGTTCGACTCTGTGCCCGAGTTGGTGAAGAAGACCTTGAGGCCGCCGTGGTCGGCGTCGCCGTTCAGTTCGGGTTGCCCGGCGGGGTACCCCATCCCTCCGAGCTCCTTTGTCTTTTGGACGAGGAGGTACGCGAGTTCGCCGGACCACTCGTTGTGCCACAGGTTTGAGCTGTGGACGAGTTTCCGGCTCTGGTCCTGGACGACTTTGGCGACGCCTTCGTCGGCATGGCCGAGGGCGTTGACGGCGATCCCGCCGCTAAAGTCGAGGAACTCTCGGTCGTGCGAGTCCCAGACTTTGCACCCTTTGCCGCGGGTGAGGATGTAGGGCGGCCGGAGGTACGTGTTGAGGGTGACGTGGGCATGGCGCGCGAGTTTGGCCTCGACGTCGCTGGGGACGTGGTCGTCCTTGTGCGTCGGTTCGAGGTAGTCGGTGCAGGCTTTCGCGTACTGTTGCGGTTGGGCAGGAGGAGCTGTTGTTGCCGAGTAGGACCGGATGGACGAGCGGTAGCTGGCGGGATGGAGCCAAGCCGAGGTGGCCGACCGAGTGGCGGCCGACCTCGTGCGGGTGACTGCAGCTGTGAGCATTGCGTGAGTCTGTGAGCGCCTTTGGAAGAGCTGGCAGGAGCGAGACCAGCGCGTTGACTCGTTTCTCGCGGCTCTCTCGCTTTTTTTGTCGGCCGATTGCGAGCGAGTGGCGGTGCAAACCGAGAGTGCGAGGGCTGAGCGTATGCACTCTCTGCACAACACTAGACTCGGGACAGCTGAAACGGCACACACACGGTGGAACGGAGGCTATGGATTGGAGTCACTTGGAGTCGGGACTCGTTCACGCCGGTCAGTTGACTCGGACTCGCTTGTTCACTCAACCCTCGCTCCACTCACCGCCTCACTACACGCGCAGACAACGACAAGCGGATCCACGCCTTGCACCAGTTGGAGCAACTCTTGACAGATCACCCGGATGAACCAGTCTCGCAAGTCGACCACCTCGCCACAGAGTTGAAACCGCTCGTCAAGAACGGCAACGGACTCGTCAGCAACTCGGCCCTCGCCTGCTTGCCACCCTTGTTCGCCTCTCCGAGTTGGACCTCGCCGCAGAGTTTCAGGCACGCTGTCGCCCTCCTCGTCCCGTGGGACAAACTCGCAGACGCGAAACCGACCACCCGCCAACTCGCCGCCCGCACCGTCATTCACGCAGCCCGCGCCGCACTCCACTTCCCGCTCCAACCCGAAGCAGCGGGCACCGCGAAAGAGTCGCCGTGGACCGCCCTCGAAGCGGGACTCCGCGGCGAATCGGGGTTCGCGAGCAAAAACGCCCGTGCCCGCGAACAGGCCTGCCTCGTCCTCGCCGCCCTGCGCGTGCCCGACCCGCAAGCCCCCGAGTCGAGTCTGGTAGCTCTGCCGCCCCTGCGTCCGTTCACACCCGTCCTCCTCCCACTTCTCGCCGACGCCGACCCGGCCGTCCGGGCCGCCGCGCTCGAAACCACCTCGGCCGTCTTCTCGCACCCGTCCGTGTCCGATGCCGCCCGCACCGACCTGAAAAGGGAGATGCAGAGACTCGACGTCAGCAAACGGATCCAGGACCAGATCCTCACGCACGTGTTTGGTGGCGGGGTGCAGGCGGATTCGATCGGACGGAGCGAGAGCCAGGGGAGTTTGTCGGCTCGGAGCGCGAGCGAGCACTCGGCCACATCGTCGAATACCGCCTCGGGACCAAATCGACCAGGCCCCGGCCCGCGACCTCTCAAGCTCGCACGATCACCCGCATCTTCCGCCTCGACGCTGCACACGCCTTCGCTCCTCGCCGCCCTACCTCCGGCGCAGCAGGCCGACTCTGCTGCACCGACATCGACCGCCTCAGCCGAGATCTCCCCCGTCTATGTCGCGTCAGAGCGGGACATCGACGCCGAATTCGTGGCGATGCGACCCGCGTTTGAAGGTCGCGAGTCGGAGCACAACTGGATGGCGCGAGATCGGAGCGTCGCAAAGATTCGGGGGATGCTTCTTGGCGGAGTCGCCAAGGGCCCGCTTCAGGCTGCGTTTGTCCGAAACGTGCGGGAGGTGCAAGACGGGATTGTCAAGACAGTGCGATCCATCCACTGCCTCCCTCCTTTTGGACACACTCTGACCCTCTGAAGCTGTCGCAGGCCTCTTCACTTCGCACAACGGTTGCACTCTCGGCGCTCGCGCTTATCTCCGAGCTGGCCTCGACGTTGAGCCCCTCGCACGCTGTCGAGGCCCTCCTCGACGGGTTCCTCTCGCACTGCCTTTCGATGGCCGGCCAGACCAAGAAGATTGTCGCATCCGGCTCCCAGGCGACGGTGACGACGCTCCTCGAGCACTCGAACTACCACCTCCGGACCGCTCAGCTCGTCTGCGCCTTGCTCGGCGAAAAGACAGCGTCGGCCCGCCAGTTCGGCGCTCAGCACGTCTTGACCCTCCTGCGCGTCCACGCCGACCGATCGAAGCACGCCCTCGATACGACAGGAGGGACCGGCGAGCTCGAGACCGCAGTGAGGAGAGGGTTGGCGGACGCGAACCCGCAGGTGCGCGAGGTGTCGCGAGTCGCCTTTTGGGAGTTTGAGCGCGGATGGCCGGACCGGGCTGCGAGCGTCGCCAACTCGCTCGATGCGAGCGGGCGCAAGCTCCTCGACAAGGCGCGACCGGTCGAAGGCGAACAACAACAACAGCAGCTACCTGCGACCAGCCCGCCAATCTCGTCGCCCGCTCGACCTGGACCCGCTGAGGCAGGCCCTTCCTCGCCGGCGATCTCTCCAGCCCGAGCGCGCGCTTCTGCAGCAGGAGCAGGAGGCGCCGCGAAGAAGCCGAGCGTCCGGGAGGCGATGATGGCCGCGCGGAAAAAGATGCTCGCCGACAAGGAGAACGGGACCGCTCCTGCCTCGAAGGATGGGTTTATCGCGTTCGGCGACACGCCGCTCGCGCCTCTAATTCCCGCGGTCCCCGAATCGCCGAACGGGGCTGGCCTCGAAACGCCGACACGGCCTCGAAACCCGCCGCAGGCCGCCCTTTCGCCCGAATCGCCTTCTCAAAACGGTCTCGAGGGCTCCCCGCGGCCCGCATCCCGAGCTCGATCGAGTGTCTTGCCGGAGCCTATTGTGGACGACGCTCTGCGTGAACAAGCTCGGCAGGCTGAACTCGCCGCTGAGCGGCTTCTCGAGCTCTCGTTGGACGAGGCCGAGCCGGACCATCGAGAGGCAGAGACGCTGCCGACGACTATCACGCCGAGGAGCGATCGACGCGTCGCGCGTACACCACGAACGGCCGGACCAGGTGGCGCGATCGGCGGAGGAGGCGCGACCTTCTCCACGCCGTTGCCGAATCCGGCCCTGCGGCATCTGGCGCGCGGCACGGACGCCAGTCTGTTCAAGGACAGTCCCGATCCTCGAGATGCGACTGGAGCGGCAGCAGGTCGCGGGGGCTGGTGGGCGCGGAGACGCCAGAGCCAGGCTGCGAACAGCGAGGCCAAGACTGCTCCGGTGGACGACGCCGAGCGCGCCGAAGTCGCACAAGCGGCAGCAACCCTGCAGGGTCCGCCAGGAGAGGTCGACATTGCGGCGCTCCGCCGGCTGTCCCAATTCTCGCGCGAGCGGCCCGCCGTCGAGATGTCGGACGGACACGACGGACTCGCTCTCGGGACGTCGTCTCGAGAGCACGGCGGCTCCGGAGTGGATCCGTGGCAAGAGGACCGCCTTTTCGACAGGGTCTACGCTGGCCTCCGGTCACTCCTCCTCCGAACCGATCCCGCAATGGTAAGCTCTGGCGATTCACTTCGCATCGCGCCCGTGCTTGTCATCGACGAACCGCTTCTACAGAGCGAGGCCGAGCTCGACGCTGCTCTCCGGCTGCTCAAGGACTTAGTAGAAAACCAGTCTCCATACTTCATGGGCGCCGAAGCGGGCCTGTTTGAGTTACTGTTCAAGTTGCGGGAGAATGCGAGCCGGAGTGTGAGTGTGATCATGCGCTAGTAGCAACGACTCTCGGGACTAACCGACACATGTGCGCAGAGTATCGCCGCCACCGAGCTCGTCGCGACTACCTTTGCAGATCGGCTCGAACCTCTATACGGCCTCGGCGTCGTCAAGTCAGCCTTGACAACACATCTCGCGACCCCTGCGCCCAATGTGGGCTCTTTCGCACTCGGTCTGCGGCTGATCGGCAGCTTGTACGAGAAGCTGCCCGGCGAGGTCCTCGAGGACGTCCTACCGCAACATGCCGAGATCCTGCAGCGCGTGCGTCTCTCATGTGTGGTCGATGCTGACCAACGCCCACTGACAACTTGGTCCTCTGCCGTAGGCCCTGAATGACTCCGAGTCTGGCGATCTCCGGCGAGCGGCGATCATGACACTGGTCGCCGCGCAGGCTTCCTTGAAAGCCTCGTCAGCTACCGGCAGTGACGAAGGCGACGGCGTCGCAGCGCAACAGCTCGACGAGCTCGTCGGTGGCTTGCGGCCCGACCAGCGCAATCTCGTGGCGTACTATTCGTCTCGCCGCAAGCGATGACCCTCGCTCACGATGTCCGATCCCTCCCATGTAGCCATACGCAAATCTAAAGGATGCAACATATAGTACAGTACAGTATGCTTGACGGGCTGCTGAGCGTCTACCCGTAGAACTTGTAAGCGACGAGACCGGCTGTCGCGATCGAGTACCCGACGTATTGCAAACCGGAGAGCTGTAAGGAGTGGCAGTTGTCAGCCACAGTCGAGCAATGGAGATCTGACGTGAGGGCACTCACGTTCTCGCCGAGAAAGAAGACGGGCAGGACGACCATGAGGACATCCTTGAAAATCTTTGCCAGTCCCATGACCATCGCCGAAATGCCGATGAGCATGATGGACGAAAGGTTGAGCGCGAACGTCAAAGACGCGTTGCCGAGGATGGTCAAGAGGCCGAGTTGCGGGATCGCCCGAACTGCCGGCATGCCCTCGACCGCGACGAGGAAGACGAGATTGACGGCGAGCCCGGCCGGCGCAAAGAAGTAGAGCGACTTGAGCGGAGACATGCCGGTCGCGAGCGCGGGTGCGAGCGGAGCCGGAGCAGGTTCGCCGGGCTGAGGCGCAGCGGGAGGCGTCAAGAGGATCTGGATGAGCGTGACGCGCGTCGCCTCGATCGCGATGGCGGTCATTTGGATCGTGAAACCGATCCTGGCAAAGTCGACCTGACCGTAGCTCGCCATTCCGACTACATAGGAACCGCGTCAGTATACTCGTTTGCTGTCGGTTTCGCTTGTGGCGAGGACTCACCGCCAAACGAGATGACGGCGACGATGCCGAGAAGGAGAAACCTGTCACGCAGTGCACAGTCAGCCTCACGTCGACAGCGATGAATGCCGACGATACGTACGAGAAAGTCTTGGTACGGAACGCGAACGCAGCGAGAAGGATCGCGACCGGCGCGAAACTCTTGAGAATATGAATGAAGGCGACCGAGCAATAGAGATACGCCCAGTTGGAGAGGACGAGCGACAGTGAGAAGAGAATGGCGACAGGCAAGCTATACGAAAAACTGCGTCAGCAGCCGGTTTCCGTCCGTTCTCCGCCCGAGGAGCACGTACATCCGGCGGACCCAAGTCTGCAGGTCCATCTCGACGCTCCGCCTCTTCCACTCCTCGGGCGACATCGTGCTTGCAGAGACACCTTCCGCATCCTCTTCCTTGATCGCGAGCTCGGCCAGCTCGGTGCTATCTGATGAAGGGAGCGGACGGTAGCTCTGATCCGGCACGGGGCCGGAAATCAGCTCAGTGAACCGGTGCAGGACTTGCGTCGCTGCAGGGTTGGGGGATGACGATTCAGCGGCACGCTCCATGCGCTACACGAGCGCTCTCTTAGAACGCACCGACCGTCTGAAACACGAGATGTATCGTTGTGAGCGTGATCGGATAGTCGAAGCTCCGGTCAATCAGGATGTGCCGGTCTACTCGGGCAACGGGGGTCAGCTCTACCGCCACGCCCCACCGTCGCCTCCAGGACCTACTATTCAGGATTACGGCCGAGCTGAGGCCGATCCATCCGAGGACGAGGAGGGGAGTCGCTCTCCGGTGCGCGGTCCATGAAGTCGCCGCGTGTCGCGTCGGAGCTTGCCCGGCGCGCTTGTGTTCCAGATTGGCGCTCGAAGGTTGCCTCGACATGGACGGCGAGTGTGACGTTGACGGCCAGCGCGCGTCACTTTGCCTCTTGCCGTCAATGGACGCGCGGGGAGTGTCGTACAGCGTCAACGCTTGCTGACTCGCCATGACTGACTAGACGGGACTGTCTCTCTGAGCAGTCAGCAGCAGCAGCAGCAGCAGCAGCAGCAGCAGGTTGCCGGTGGAAAGCGCAGGCGCGCGGTCTGATCGCCAGCTCGCAGCAAGTTTGCGCGCGCACGCGCAAGGTGCGGAGCCCCTCACTCCCTCGCGGGTGCGAGCCGCGTGTCCGTCGCCCTGGCGCAGCGCCTTTGACCGTACGTACGCAGCGCTGTAGGGGCGAGCCTCGCCGTCTGGACGCGGGAGGGTAGGCACAACTAAGTGTCAAGATTTGCATTGAAACGCGTACGGTACAGAGCTGGCGACGACGCTGACAACTGGAAGTCAGAGGAACAGTGGCACATCAGGGAGTCGAAGAGATGGGTATGCACGAAGGGAGACGAGGATGTGTGAGCAGGATGTCAAGGCCACCTGTCCTAGGCGGGAGCGGCAGCTTCTGGCGCATCACTCCTCGCCGAATTCGACGTCCCCCGGATATCGAGACCGGCTGCTGCGTGGAGGCGAGTTTCGAGCTGCTCAACCATGAGTGACGAGTGCGTTCCGCTCCGGCTCCGCGACAGGCCGGAAAGGCCTGTCGCACCGGCTGGACCCGCTCCGGGGGTTTGCGCGCCGCTCGCCGTCGTACCGGCTGCGTCAGCGCTCAAGCGTTCGCCCGTGAGCTCGGCGAGACGCTCCTCGTTGACGAGGTCGGCGTAGGTCGCAAAGCTCAACTTGCGCGGGTGCGGCGCGGCGAGACCGCTCGTGCCGGCAGCGGACGAGATGGCTGCGCTCGCTGGAGTCGGGGTCGCGCTCGAAGATGACGAGAGCGGTGGCGGCGCGAGCGTGGCCGAAGCTTCGGGGCCGGGCGAGGCGAGAGGCGAGGCCACGAAAGGATCTTCGGAGCCGCCGGACAAGGTCGACGAGCCGGTCGGGAACGGGCGAAGAAAAGACGGACTGAGAACATTCCGCGAATGCGACCTCGACGCCGAGGACGCGTCCGACCGCCCACTCGCCTCGGGCGGGCTCGACGGTGCTTGGCTGCCGGCGGCGGCCGGCACGGCAGAGGTCCCCGTCAGGCCGGGCGGCAGCTTGCTCGCTTCGCTCTCGAGAGCTTCGGCCAACCGCTGCGAGAAGGGTGCGAATGCTGCAGCCGCTGCCGACTGGACCGAAGCCGACATTGATGTCGCCGGCGGGCTGCCGCCTCCGTTCGAGGTTGGCGGCGTTCCGGCCGAAAAGTACGAGCTCCCGGGACTCGCAGCGCGTTCGCCGCTCTGCGAGCCAGAATCTGGCGAGAACGAGCGCATTCCGCGGACGGGCGACCGGCTGGCGTTCGCATACGCGGCCTGCGAGAGTTGATGCGGACCGGCAGAAGGCGATGACACCTGCTGCTGGTGCTGCTGCTGCGGCGAGTGCCAGTGGTGCAGCGAGTGGCCAGCGGGCAAGACCGGCGAAGACCAGCCCGAGTTGGCCTGAGCGTCTTGCTCTGCGTCGAGGACGAGGGCGGCAAGGTCGCGGGAAGCGATCGGATCGTCGTCGGCCGCCGAGAGGGCGACGGCTGCCTCGGTCAATACGGGCGGGACCGCGACATCAACCGCTTCTGACGGTGTGATGTGATGGGTCGTCGGGAACTCGACGTCTGCACCGCCACGGTTAGAGTGGTCAGCCTTCTAGAAAAAGATCGGCGGCGGCCGAGAGAAACCTGGTAAGCGGCTGCGCACCTCGCTCAAAGATGTGGTTGAGGTCGACCTGGCTCGCGCTCTGGCTGAGCGCTGCACCGTCTGACGATTCGCCTCGGGCCCGTACGGGGCTCGCCGGCTCGTCCTTTGACCGCGAAGCCGGCGGGTGCGGACTGGTCGGGCGGCTGTAGGCGGGCGTGGCGGGGATGGACGGGCTCGGCGGGACCACGGGAGCCGGCCGCGAGAGTGCTGCAGCTGGACCCGCTCGGCCGGGAGAAGAGAGCATACTGGTTGCCGAGCCGGAAGCGAGCGAAGCGGGGGAAGTGACGGCAGCCGGCGACGAAGCGGGCGATGTCCCTCCCGTCGTCGTTGCGAGCGCCGGCAGAGGCAACGCCGAGTGCAGAGCCGACAAGGAATGAGTCGTGGCTGGCGCTGGCGACCGTGACCGAGCGCGGTGTTGCCGCGCCGGAGACGAGGTCGACGACGCGGCCGACATGTTGCGGCGGAGTCTGCCGCTCGAGTCTGACCGCCCGAGCAAGGCACCGGCGGCACTCAGGGGTGTATCAGGGCTCGCTGGACTTTCCGGCGACGCTGGCAGTGCACCCGGGACTTGAAGCGTCGTCGTCTCTGGCGAGTTGCCGGTCAACGTCGATGATGATGTCGCTGCCCAACGAGAAAACGTCAGCTTCCGCATCGAGCAGGTCGTCTACTCGAGCCTTACCCATTACTGCAGGAGGGACTGTGAGTATAGAGGACAGGAACGTAGCAAAGGGCACGGCGCTCGGTGGCCAGAGTCGAGTGGCCGAGACCGTTGCGGGACATCTCAGCGGGACCCCCTTCATGTTGACCCCGCGCGCATACATGCCCCCCATTTCTCAGACTCGCTTTCACTTTGGCACACGACACGTCTCTCGGCCCAATCTTAGCAGCACCCAAGCTTTCGCCCCCGGCTGGCCATGTTCAATCGTGAGGTGGACGAGATCCGCCGCAGCGAAAAAGTGCGCATGAAAGCGTTGCATGGGCTCAATCGCACCGCACCATGTCGCTAGCCACGTCTCACGGTCCAGCACCGTCTCGCTTATCGGCGCTTGTAGATACACGGGTTCAGCAGCGTCGCCGCCTTGCGGTCGTGCTCGATCACCTTGTTCGGGTTCTCGGAACCGTCGGCTTGCTTGACAAAGTCGAACAGCACAAAGTGCGTGTTCGAGTCGTCCTGCACATATGAGAAAGGCGCTCAGTCACACGCGAAAGCAGCAAGATCCGGAGCGGCGCGCCACTCACCTTGTGCGCGAGCGTGAACCCGAGCTCCTTGACGAGCTTGACAAAGTCGTCAAACGAAGTGAACCGGCTCGACACTTCGGCAATCTTCAACGAACCGCTGTGAGCATGTCGACGAGAGGTCAGTCTGAGGCCTTGCTCCGGGAGAAACGGAAAGGCAACTCACCCCGCCCGCAGCACTCGTCGCGCTTCCCGGATCATGCGGATCCAGTCGGTGCCCATCAGACTCAGGCAGCACACGACCGCGTCGACGATCTCGCCGCCGGCCGTTCCTCCCGGTAAAGGAACCGATGAGCACTCTGCCTCCACGACGTAGCTCGACTGGCTGACCAGGTCGAACGACGCGACCTTGAGCTGTTTCGCCTTGGCGGCCTTGGCCGTGACCTTCAAACTCGGGATCGGCGGGAGCTGAGCGGCGACAGAGGTCGACGCGGTCGCGGGCGGAGGACACAGTGTCCGAGCGAGCGCGGCGTCACCGCAGCCAAAGTCGGCGATGAGCGAGTTGGGCGCGAGCTCGTTCAGGAGAGACTGGGCGATGATCGCCAGAGGGTGCACGGGCCAGGTGGCAGCCTGCGAGCGGAAGCCGACATGATACTGCAACGCAAGGAGCAGTGAGTACGCAGTGCGAGCGGGAGCAGGGGCCGGTCTTACATCGTCGAAAGCGCCGTCCTCCTTCATCAAACGGTGTGCATCGTCGCCCGACGTCGTGTAGAGCTGCTCATTGAGCATGCGGAACTTGCCGCCTGCCAGCTGGGCGCGCAGCTTGTCCTGGACTGAACCCTTCTTCGTCGATGCTGTCGAAGTGGAACCGACGACGGTCTGAGACGGAGCGGCGTGCCGTCCCTGCGGCGCCTCGTGAGTCGTGACTCGAGACGTCGAAGCGACGGGCGTAGCCTCGTCCGCTGCGATAGCTGCTGCCGGCCCTGCCGAGGGAGTCGACGCGAGGAGCGCCGCCTTCTTCTCCTTGTTCTTGGCCTTTTTCGCTCGCTTGCCCTCTCCCGCCGGAGTCTGCGGCACCTGCGGGGCCGCCTTTGTCGTCTCTTCGCGCTTGACAGGCTGGACCGGGACCTTGTCGGCCGGCTTTTGCCGCTTGCTCGCCGGACCGTCTTGCTGTTGCGCAGGCTTGGTGACGGGCGACTTGGCCTCGCGGACACCCGACCCCGTCTGCTGCATCTTTTTCAAGAGCTTGCTGACGTCGAACGCTCCTGGCGCGACGCTCGGTGCTGCCGGCGTGTCTGGTTGGTTCGGTTCGTCCCCACCTGAGCTTCTCCTCCGCTTGTTCGCTACCGAGCCGTCTTGAGCCGGGGAAGCAGCGGCGGCCTTCTTCGAGCCAGCCGTATCGAGGAGCGGTGTATCAAACAACATCGGTGCGATACAAGTGGTCGTTGAGGGACCGTTAGCCGAGTTTGTGAGGCATTGCAGCGACCGCACAAAAGCTGACAAGCAGAAATGAGGCAAGGAATAGGTTTGAGTTGCTATTCCAAAGTAATGGGGCAAAGGAAGCACGTGAAAAGAAAAAGGAGGCGCGTGCACGCACGTGTCTGGCCCGGCTGCACACCGCAAAAAGTGATCGAGAATGGCCGTTTGTCAAATCGGGGACAGCGCTCCCGCTCCTTCCTCTCCTCGCCCTTCTCTCTCTCTACCCTCTCCCAGCGCAGGTCAGAAGTCATGTCGACTCCAGAGACCCTGCACCGGCCTATCGCCGACCCGTTCGATGAGCTGGTCGGAAGGACCAGAGCTCCCGTCGACCCGACCGTCGAAGTCGAGGGGCCGCCGCCTCCGCCCGCCGTGATCCGCCCGTTCAACCCCAAGACCGACTTGAAACTCGTCAGGTACCTTATCGGTGCCGTCGTCATGGAACCGTCCTCGTTGGCGAACCAGGCGGCGCTGTTCAAACCCGTCTCGCTCGCCCTCTGGCTTGGCATCACGCACCTTCTCATCACTCGGTTCACGAACGGCTACCCGGCCTTTGTGCACAACCGGCTGTACCCGGACCAACCGAGGGTCTCCAATATGGGCTCGCAGCCGGTCTCGCCGATCTGGGAGATCATCACGCTCCTCCCCGTCGTCGTCGCTCCCGTCATCGCAATCCTCGCCGTATTCGAATGGCGACACCGGAACCTCTTTGAGGCAGAGATGCGTCGCGCAATCGGAGAAGAGGACATGCGCGACATCCAGACCTACTACGGAGTCGATAACCAGGGCGGCGCGCACGAGGTCGGCAAGGCGACAACAGGGACGCCGGAGCAAGACGCGAAGAACGCCCCGAAACAGCGTCACGGCTTCTGGGTCCTCGAGTTCGACAACCGCATGCTCGGCGCCGTCGGTCTCGACGGCCGGAAACCGGGTCAGCCGCTCGATTCGGTCGCCGACCAGATCGAAGCAGGCGCCGACAAAAAGTTAGAAGGCGCCACGGCGTCTTTCGGCGAAGACAAGGCCGCATCGACGGCGACAAGCATAGAGGGAGACAAGTCGACTCTCAAGGTGCGCGGGAAAGCAGCGCCGTCCGTCTCGGTCGCTCCCCCGTCGCCTTCGTCCGGCGACGCGCAGCAGACCTTCTCGCTCGACTCGACTTCGCCGCTCCCCGCGGGCACGTTGCACCTCCGTCGGTTCGGAACATCCCTGTCATTCCGGCCCGCCGGGATTGACGACGACTTGCTCGTCCACGTCGCCAAAGTCGCCTTCTCTCCCTCCGTTTCTCCGGACCAGCCAGAGCCGGCACAGCAGCTCGTCTTCTCGATCCGTTCGACGATCCAAAAGTCCCTGCGTCAGGCGCTCGAACGGAATGGGTGGGAGCTCGTACCGCGAGGATCCGAGCTGGAGCTTGCGTCGAGTTCAGCGGCGGTCAAGGCGAACACATCGGTCGTCGACCCGATCTGGCCGCTCAACTTGAGCGAACGGACCATGGTGCTCAGGCGGAGCAGGTGGGAGCAGTCGCAGGGCAAGCAGTAGGGTTCGTCGTGTCGTCGCATCGCAGTTATAGATTTCTTTTACGCTCGAGCCAGCCGAGAACCCTCGTCCGCTCTGCGCGAGAACCCCCATTTGCAAATTGCTGCGCCGAATCTAGTGCCACCACCGGTACGGTATGCCGTCGGCATCGGTTCGACTGCCGTGTGAGGCAGTAGGGACATCTACGTCCAGTGGCGCGTGGGCCGCAGCCCGTCAAACGGTCATGTCCTCCGCTCCAACCCTGCCTCGGGAAGCTGACGCGGTCTTGGCCGACTTAAGGACCCTTTGACGCCACCATTTAGCGTGGTCCCAGCAGCTGTTTCCTCTCCAGACACGCCGGAAGTCCTGGCAGCAGGAAATAAAGTTCGAACTGCCAGAACCGGCGAAGAACCTTCGTTTTACTGAGGGAGAGTCCTCCGCGGACGCAGGCTTCCCGGCCGGCATGTGCATACGTCGTACGAGTCGGAGCGGCGTCAATTGTGCGCTGCGGATAGATTGTCAGGTTTCGGTGACGACCACAGCTTCGCGACCGCTGTCCGTAAGCTTCGAGTGAGCGTGGAGGCGTTGCTCGAGCGCCAGCAGTGCGAGCGCGGTATCATCGTCCTAGACCAATAGGATGGCGAGAATGGTCACCGCACCGAAATGGGTCTGCACCCGCTGTCCGGCTGCCTTACCTGTATAGCGCCGGCGATTTTAAGCGACATGAAGGCTCCGGACGCTGCGGAATAGGGGTGTCCCGTCCCTGATGAGTGAAACATGCAGCTCGGTTTTGATTGGCCGCCCGCTTGATGAAATCTTCCGCATTTTCCCAAGTCGGCAACCCCCTGTGCTTTCATCTCCGTCCCTTACGCATCAAGGCTCTCGGACGGTGTACGAGTCCTGCATTTGCCGGCTTGGCTCAGGTCTCACTTGCTGCTGCGAACCGCCGCTTGAGGCATCGCGCGCTCTCCCAGACACCAAGTCAGTTCCCCGGCCTGCCGGGCGTACCTTGTTTCATGCCGGTATCGCTGCGTCCTGCTATCCTCGGTCACGAGCTACACCCCAAGTCTAAATGTGCTTCCGGCGTCGCGTTTCCGACGATCTTCCCGGGAGCGGGGGGAACGCTTGTCTGTGCTTGGGTCGGTCGACCTCGACTTCGACGACTTGGCTGCCTCTTCCTCTTTCTCTTCTTCACATTCACCTGCTCTCGCACAACACTCGCATACCAGCACTTAGCGCTTCGCTGCTTCCTCGGGTCCGACCCTACCACATTCTTTTAACACTACAGTCTTTACATTTCCGCTCACTCTCCTCCGCCCCAAAACTCACCACCTCATCACCTCGGCCATTATGCGTTTCTTCCGCAACTGCGCCGTCCTCCCGCTCCTCTTCGCCGGCGCGATGGCTCAGATCATCAGCATCCCGGGTCTCGACATCGGGTTGCTGCAAGACGTGAGTCACTTGGCCGAGTCAGATCGCCTCGGACTCCATTGCAACGGCGGTGTCTCACTGACCTATCTCTACAGGGCGCGCTGATCAGTATCGGCGCCTTCGCGAACCTCCTTGGCGGCGGATGTGAGTGTGCATGCGATGGTCGAAGCGGAGATACCTCTGATTGACATCGTTGGGTCTTCTGTGATATGTAGCTTGCAGTGCCGGCTCGACCCTCGCCGTATCGACGACCCTCATCGGTCTTGTCAGGATTTGCGCTTGCGTCAACGTCCTGGAACTCGGACCCGTCCTAGGCATTTTCGGCGCTGTCCTCGGTAGCAACGATGCCTGCCCTCCCGTGAGTCGTCATCGCTCACTGTTGGCACTTTCTCGCGCCGGTTTTGACCCTCCGGGTCCACACAGTGCCCGGCCAATGCTCAGGCCGTCTGCGGTGCTGGCAAGTGCGCCTGCCAGTGCGCCAGTGGGTTCTACGCTGGACCCGATGGCACGTGCTTGCCTGCCAGCAGCTGCCCCTCGCCAAACACCGTGAACCCGACGCTCAACGTTTGCGTTTGCGTTGCCGGCTTCGTCTCGGATGGTGCCGGCGCCTGCATCGCCATCGGTGCGTCCGGACGTGCCCGCTCTCGTCGCCACCACCAGCGCCGCGACTTCGGCAAGGCCGGTCACCTCGCCGGTCAGCAGGTTTACGCCCCGGCGACCGCCGGCGCAGCGTCGGCTAGCTGCCCCCGAGGCGAGACCGCTTGCCCCCTTGCGTCTGGTGAGCACCTTCCCCCCTCCGGCTCTATGCGCTTGAGAATGTTGGCGGCTGACGTCCCTCCTCCCGTCCAGGTGGTTTCGAATGCGTCGACACCACCAACAGCCTGACCGCTTGCGGCGGCTGCCCGTCGCCGAACGGCCCGGGTGAGGACTGCCTCGCCATCCCGGGAGCGCTCAACGTCCAGTGCGCCGACTCGAAGTGCATTGTCGGTAAGTCGAGACTCTCGGTGCTACAGCCCTTCGGCCGGGACTGATCGAGGTGTCACCTACAGGCTCCTGCTTCAAGGGCTGGCACTTCAACGCTTCGGGCAACGGACGCTGCGAGTAAGCGCGCCGCTTCTGGGCCGAAGTTGACCCTCGAGGTCCGCGCCGCGACTCGATAGTCGTGGGCAGCTCATAACTACTCTATCTTTGCTTTTCATTTACTCCCCCCATTTCACCACACCTATTACCTAGTTCTGATCCCGGCCCCTATACACCGTCCGGCATGTACCCGCGCCTCGCGCACCCCCGTGTAACCTTTCATCGTCGTGCAACTTTTCCTTTTTCGTCGTTTCGTACAGCCGAGTACCGAGAGCATTGTCCTGTCAGCGAGTGTGTTCTGAGACGGGGCGGCTCGCGGGCATAGCCAGAAGGGGACGCTGACAAGCTCGGCTTCGATCACGAAGTGCGAAAGCCCTTCGCGAAGAGGGCAGAGCTTGGAAACCGACAGCTTATTACAAACATGACATGCAGTACCCAACACGTCTCGCGAGGAAGACTCCGATGAAAGCGTCGCAAAGAAGGGCGACACTGGGAGGATAAGGAAAGAGGAAGAAGCGAGAGGGACGACCTCAACCCTGCAGGATCCGTTGACCGATCTTGTCTCGCACGGTGGTGAAAGCCTGCGTGATGAGAACGCATAGTGAGCAAGGGGTTCCCCAGTGGACGTTCCCGCTTTCACCCAGCCGACTTGGCTCACCTGCATGATTGACTGCTCGTTCAGCTGAATGTCGGCGAGGTTGACCGTCGCGTCTGGTCGGGGTCGTGACACCCGGGACGCGATCGCAATCGGATCCGTCTCGAGAACGATTCTGTCCGAGCGCGCGCAAAAAGCTTGTCAGTTCCCGCCGAGCTGAACCTGGGTCG
This sequence comes from Rhodotorula taiwanensis, assembly GCA_002922495.1. Taxonomy (NCBI): domain Eukaryota; kingdom Fungi; phylum Basidiomycota; class Microbotryomycetes; order Sporidiobolales; family Sporidiobolaceae; genus Rhodotorula; species Rhodotorula taiwanensis. Next base: position 58,788 of record PJQD01000116.1, read on the forward strand.
GAGCGGCGCGGGCCTCCGCCTGTCTGCCGCCGATTTCGGAAGCGCACCCGTTGTCGATCGTTTCGTCGAGAGCGAGAACGACCAAGTCGAGGTTCTCGAGGATCGCGCGCTTCTCGACCTGATGCCGGAGGAGGAGCGCGACCGCGTCGTAGAACGCGCCGAGGACGGACGACAACATCACCTCGTTCTCGCCGGCGGGACCGATCACGTAGAACGTGAGGTCGACTGCTTGCTTGTACAGGACAAGGCTGTTGTCGTACAGGAGAATGTCGCCTGTTCGGTCGCGGTCAAGTGGGGAGTCAGTTCTCGTCTGCGCCTCGTCTCTCGACGTGCGTCCGGACTGCCTCGACGGACCGGACTGTTTCCTCGTCTTTTCCCAGATGGCGGCCTCGAACGCGCGCTGCTCCTTGAGGGTCGCGAACGGGTGTTTTGGCGGGTTGACTTGTTTCGGGTCCTGGTGTTCGGGGTGAAAGTACTTTGCGAGGATCCGGTTCGAGTCATTGTCGATCAGGATGACGGCCGTCACCATCTGGAGTTGCAAGTTCTGCATCGTTGCGCCGCGCAAAGGGGTCAGGTCAACAGCGTCAAACCGGTCGTCGTCGCGTCGACACGACTCGGCGACCCCGTCGCGAGGCTCGTCTGCTCTCGGACGCGGTCCAATTAAAGGCGTACCATATTGGGTAGATCTCTCCGTCACAGCGCGCTGTCTAAACCGTGAGATAGTAGGGTGTCGTGTAGAGAGCGCGAGACGTCAGCGACTTGGCTTGGCGACGCTTTTTCTGCGGCTCTCTCGCTCTCTTCAGTGACTCGCTCCAAGCTTCGCGTCGATTCCCGTCCGCTAGCTGGTCACGAGCAGAGCGCTCGACTTCGAGCCGCTCATGGTCGATACGAACCGTGGACGAGGGAGGAGGCTGCCCAGTTCGCCCGCTGCCGCTCGACCTCGCCTCAACCTCAACTCGCCAGGACGGCCGACGCGACCGAGAGCAGAAGACTTGCAACCGTCAGAAGCGAGGCTGTCCAACAAGAGGCCGTCCGCGCCGCCGCAAATCTTTCCCCTCTCCCAAGTCCCGACCGGACCGCGACAGGCGACTACCCCTCGCGATCTCGGAGACGGTCAAGCAGGGCGAGGCAACGGGAGCACTCCGAGGGGGAGTACGAGAGGAGGCGCGAGAGCGCGTGGCAGGAAACGCTATACAGCGGGAGGATGGGCGGCCCCGACTGGACCTCAGTACGCCTCGCCGAGCGTCAACGGCTTGCCAACGCGACCGGGCCCGGCAGACGCAGGATGGGCGGGTAGGGGAGGAACGTCGACGAGCGACAAGGGGAAAGCGCCCGCCGACGCTCGTCCGCCGAGCGGTCCTCTGAGCAGACCGTCGTCGTCTACTTTCAGCAATGGCGGCGCGACGCCGATTCCAGTCCCGGCCAACCCTCGCTGCACCCTCTTTGTCGGCGCCTTACCTTCGTACATCACCGAAGCCGACCTCCAAGCGACCTTCGCGCCGTTCGGCACCATCACGCGACTCTCGTTGCGCTCGCCGAAACCGACTCACACTTTCGCTCACGTCGCCTACGCCGCTCCGGAGGAAGCCCTCGCAGCTCTTGAAGCTCTCGATGGACATCAGCCGACGCTAGTCAGCAGCCCGCCCGACGGAATCGAGGCGGAAGCGGGACCGAGTCGAGGCATGAGGGTCACGTTCGCGGAAACGCCCGCCGAGCGCGAGTCGAGGCGGACGTCGACCGGAGGGGTCGGAGACGGGCAGCTCCCGCCGTTTGGGCTCTTCAGAGTCCCACAGACGCCAGACCCGACGCAGGCTGCGAACGAGGTCAAGCACGAACCGAGTCCGAACCCGCAGAAAAGGAGCAACGATGCGCGCGCCGCCATTACCGGACCGAATCGGGCCGATCAGGCGCACGACTTCCCCTCGTGAGTTCTAAGGTATGTCTCCTTGCGCTGAGACTGGTTCTGACGTGTTTCCACTCCAAACAGCCGCCTCGTGCCGCCGACACTCTCGTTCCAGAACCGCAGTATCCCTTCGATCGGTCTCGGCTCGTTTCTTCCGCCTGATGACATGATCCGGCGGCCGACGTACGCTTTCACCTACGACTATATCCGACCACTGCGTTCGATCCCGCAGAAGCGGCTCATCGAAGATCTCGAGGACCAGCTCTGGCGGGATCACGGCCGGATGCGAGTCGAGAGCTGGTCCATCGAGCCCCGATCTCACCCGACGTCGATTGATTTGCGCGTATCAGTGCCGGCGGACGTGGTCGCTTCGTACCGTCAGCAACACGCGCAGCGGTCGGACGGGGTCGGGACTGCGGGTGGCGGGGAGCAAGAGACGACCATAACGGCATCGGCTCTACCACCAACCATCGCTCCGGCACTCGCGACGCCGACGTCGAGCAGCTTCTTCGACGACGCTGGCGTTGCGCACTTACGCGCCGCGTTACCTGAAACGGCGATCGGCGATTCTGCCGACGCGAAGCGACAGCGCAAGCTGTTTCTCGTCGCGCAGATCCGCCGCCTCGGCGAAGCTGGCGACAAGCTCGTCCTGAACAGTCGCATCGAGGGCGACGAGGTCGTCATCGACTACATGCTCGCCGAGGAAGAAGAGGCTGCTGATGTTGGCGACAGCGTTCCGCCTACGCGGGGATCGCTCCTTCCGAGCGCCGCTGATTCGAATGCGACTCCACGTCCCGTCGCCGTGACGCCCGAAACGGAGCGAATGCAAGACGTCAAGCCTATCGTGGCGGATCCTTCGGCGTCCGACAATCTGCCTGCGCCTGCGCCTCCTGCAGAGTCTGGCATGTTGGCAGCCACGGACGAGCGAAACGCTGCGATGGACGTCGACGACGACGAAGTCGATCAGCTCGCCACGCCACCGCCTGGACCTGACGCCGTTCGCTTTCCCCTTCCTTTGCAGCCCGAAAGTCGAGCCGATTCGACCGAGACGTACACGGCCGTCGATGCTTTCTTGAAGGAGTGCGTCTCTGAGCTCCTCTGCCTGACACGATTCCGCCGTGCTGATGAAGCGCTACACAGGTACTTTCGCCGGTTCGACGAATCACGGTCGTCCCTCGAGTCCTTTTACACGGCAAACGCGCTCTTGTCCGTCAAAATCGACACGTGCAGACCGGCTCGCCTTCTCACGCCGCAGGTCGCGTTCTCGCCGCAGTGGCTGGCGGTGCAGAACAAGGTCGCTTCGACCCCGGTAGCCATCACAAACACGATCCGCCTGCTACCGGCCGTTTCGCATGACGTCGATCGACTCGTCTTCACGGCGCGTACGATTCCCGAGCTCCACGTCAAGTCAAAGACCCGCGCTCCGATCCTCCTGCACATCGTCGGCGAGTTTGAAGAGTTTCTCGAAAAGACCGTCCGGTCCTTTTCGAGGACCTTTATCCTCGTCCCGCGGCCGAGCAAGACTGCCGGCAACGCTTCGGACGGCTTTCTCGTCCATTCGGATCAGCTCGCGGTCAAGTACGCTGTTTCGGGCGAGCCATCACGCCTTTTCGTCCACGACCCGCCGTTCACGCCAGGGCAGAAACCCCATTCAGAGAACCTTCGCCAGCGCGCCCCGCCCACGGTCGCGACGGCGGTTCGTCGAGGGAACGCTGCTGATCATGTGCTTCCGCCGCATCCGTTATTGGCACGTCGCCGAGCGTTACTGCAGTCTCCCGTCGAAGCTCGGCCACTGCCAGCCGTGCCGGTCGCGTCGCGAGCCGGCTCTTCACCACGCGACGCAGGTCGGTCCCGTGACGGTGGCAGGACTTCCAGTCCGGAAATCGCCGGCATTGCAGCGCCTGCATCGCCGCCACCGCGGCCGGCGCCGCAACAGGTCGAAAGACTCGCTCCGCTGGAGCTCTCGAGCGAATCGGAGTCTTCCTCGAGGTCATCGCATACTTCGATGTCTCCCGAGGTCCAGCGTCGGCCTTTGCCGATGAGCGATGGCTTGCCGGCTCGCAGTGCAAACGCTCTCGGCAAACGCCCCGCCGCGGCCGAAGCATCACAGGCGCAAGCTCGCAAGAAGCGAGTAGCTCAAAGCGAGACGACATCGGGCTCAGGAGCTCTAGCTGCGCGTGATGCTGTCGAAGTAGCGCCTGCGAGGACTTACACGGCGGAGGAGCTGCGTCGCCTGGTCCAGCAGGAAGTCGCAGCCCAGCTCGCCAGGTCTGCCGCGCCCGGTCAAGATCAATCGGATGCTACCGATCACGACGACACCTCGATGGCTTCCGTCGGCGAAAGTCGGTCAGCCAGCAGAGAATCACGCCGGAAGGACAAGGCGGATGCCGATCGAGCGGCTGCGGCGCAGGAAGCGTCGGCGGCGGCAGCGGCGGCGGCAGCAGCAGGAGAGCGTAAACGTCGGGCGAAGGAGCAGGCCAAGGCGAAGGAAAAGAAAGCCAAGGCGCAGGCAGCATCTGCGCAAGCCGGTCCGCCACTGGGTACCGGGCTCGGGACGTCGGACGCTCGGATCCTACTGACGGGAGGAGCGCAGTCGCTCCTGCATGGCGAGTCTGACGAACTTCTCCTTTCTGCCCCACATGCTGATGGAGTCTCCCGCTCAGGCTTCAACGGATCATCAAACAAGCTCCGCCACATGGTTGACACCGGGTCGTCCTACCTCGCCGTATCCCACATCGGCGATGTCGTCGAGTTCAGCCCTAGTCCTTCGACGCTGTCGACGACTATCCGGAAGCTCCACAGCTCGACGAATGACACGTACCGCGTGGACGACTTTGCCTGGTCTGATGCGAAGGACACGCTCGTCGTCGGCTTTCTCGGCATCCGGCAGGGCAAGGTCCTCGAGCAACCGCCGAATCAGATCGTTCTCTACAAGCGCGACGCCACCTTGGTAAGTGTCTCGCGTATACTACTGCCTGCACACACCGGACTGACGTCGGTGACTTCGTACAGAACGGGACGAGGCTGATTGAAGACAAGGTCAACGTCAAGCCGCACCAGGCAGGAGGAGTGACCGCCTTGACAACCCTGCCTGGTTCAGGTCGACTGCGCTTCGTCACGGGCGGAGAAGATAAGCAGTGAGTTCCTCGTCACAAGCAGACAAGGCTCAGTGGACTGTCGCTGACCAGCCCCTTGCCAGGATGTACATCTGGTCGCGCTCGCGCTCGACGCAAGAGTACACGACGAACGAGGTCCGGTCGAACCATAGCTCGATGATTACGAGCTTGACGCATCTGCCGGAACGGAACTGGCTCGTCTCGAGTGGAAAGGACAAGCGAGTGAGTCGTTGTTGCCCGCCGCGCATTCCTTCGCTCCTAGAATAACCTTGTCGCGATGCCAGCTTCAAGCATACGACCTCGAGCACCTCAATTCGACCTGGCAGGCGCTCTTGCATGACCCGATCATGACGGTGGAACCTCTGTGCGTTGCCGACGCTTGAGCTTGCTCGCCGCCGTGCCCCGCTGATCATACCTCGGCATACTTGCAGGTCCAGCGACCCTTTCCTCGTCTTGGCTCGAATGTCGTCCTCTCGCGACCAGTTTGCGGCATACGATATCAGGCGGCCGCCGACATCCTCGGCCGTCCTCACCTTTGGCTACGAGCTTGCGCGTGAGTCTGCTGCAACGGCATTCATGCCGTCAAGCCGCGCTGACGTCAAGACCGCTTTCTGTACAGCTCACCGCTCGGTTCGAGGCGCCTTGGCGTCCACCAACATGGGTCGCTACTTCCGCGGAGCCCAGTGCGATACGATCTTCGCGTTTCCCGACTACGCCCAAGGCGTCAAGTGAGTCACGTTTCTGGTAGGGAGCGAGAGCCCAGACTGACTTGGCATGCTGGTGGCAGGCTCTGGGACCTTCGCAACGTCCGTTCGGCGCAAACCCACCTCGACCTCAAGAGGCAAGAGGTCGCCGACGTTGGCCGCAGCAAGGTCGTCCAGGTCGCTTTCCGTGGTCGATCCGAGATGTGCCTCATGGACCAGTCACACGTCACGCGCGTGACGATACGGGGTTGATCGCAACTAGGCCGTTCGCATACAGTTTCTCAGCAAGCGTGCGGTATCACGTGAAATCGACAAGCTTTTTCCCGCGAACCGTTTCGTTCGAAAGCTACTCAGGCTCCATTCTGAGGCACTGCCTGTAGTATTGCAAGCGTCCATGCACGGGGACTCTGTGTGTATCTCGACTAGTTCCACGCTTTTAATGGTCGCGATGACGGGAAAAAAAAGCAGCTGTGCACGGGCACGCGTACGCGCGCGCGTTTCTGCCTGGCCGCGCGCGCGCGCCTCGAGTCGTCTCGAAAGTTTTGACGTCCACCCTCCACGCCGCGCACTACTCTTGCTTTCTATATATCTACTGCTGTGCACTCTCTGCAGTCGCGCAATATGGTCGGACGGCCCACTCCGTCCCGGTTCGCCGACGACCTGACGAACCGCGTCGTCGCTCCTTCGTCGTCTTCGTCGTCATCGCGACCTAAACGCCCCGCTTCGTACCGCCAGACCAGTCTCGCCGACGGCTTCTTCGTCAAAGCGGGATCTCCAGTACCGTCTACGTCCTCGTCGCCGCTCGCCTCGTTCGCTGGAGACGTCTCGTCGACGCGCGCGGCCGACTCATCCAGCACCTGCGCAACGTCGCCCAGCCGCCCTCACGATGTCGATGCGTTCGGAGACACTCTCATGGACGAGCACACGTCTTCGGACGCCGAAGCGCCTCGTTCTGTCGCGCGGACCTCGAAACGCCGCCGCGTCGCGTCGACGTCGCGACACACTACGGACGGAGTTGACGCGACTGCGAGTCCCGAAACACGAGCTCGCGAGTCGTGGCTCCTCTCAGCCTTTGACACGGGAGCCCTGAGGACCGAGCGCCGCCTGCCGGCAACGCACTCGATTGCCGCTCAGCAGTTCAGCGTCTTCGAGTCGATGCGACGAAGAGACCTCGGACAGCGCATGATTTCACGTCACGGTACGAAAGGCCGTGATCCGCTCGCACGTTTTCGCGATTGTTGTGCTGAGGCTACCGCCGAACGCAGTCTCGCTCCGGCCATGGCTGGAGACTTTTGTCTCGAGCAACGAGGTCGATGTCTCGAGGATCCCGTCAACGACTGACCACCGGCACTGGGCTCCGCCCTTTGCGGTCGCGTACACGCACGGTATGTACCTTGCCGATATGACCGTTGGAGTCTTGAAGAGGCTGACCGGGAAACGCCTTTACAGCCTCGAAAGCAGGAGGGAAAAAAGTCGTAGCGGTGGCGGACGAAGAAGGCACTGTCAGTTTGATTGATGGCGAAGCGGATCAATGGCACGCTGGTACGAACCTTTCTTGACTCGCTCGAAAAGCTTGACTTCGAGTCTCACGGCCATACTTGTTTTCCCCGCAGGCGCAGCACGCCAGTCTTTCCATGCGCACGACAACGCGATCTGGGATCTGGCGTGGAGACAAGACGACGGTGCCCTCGTGCGTGCCGCTCCCACCTCGGGGTATGGCTCGCGATAGCTGACCTGACCGTCGAACAGGCAACCGCGAGCGGGGACAGTACGGTCCGCCTCTGGGACGCGGAAACACGTTCCTGCATCGGGGTCATGCGTGGTCACGGATCTTCGGTCCGCAGCGTTTCGTGGGATCCGTTCAACAACAGTGAGCCGCAGATCTCGCCTTGGCCGAGCTGCCATCGGACAAGATCCTGACTACTCCCTGGGACTGCAGACCTCCTCTCAACCGCAGCCCGTGACGGCACGATCCGCGTCTGGGACCGGCGTGTGACTGGTTACAACAACGTCCGCCCGTTGCTGGGCGAATCGGTCGGAGCCGTCAATGTGATCAAGAATGCCCACGCGCCGAAAGGTCGGACCGGCAAAGGAGTGAGTGGACGCTTTCCTCCTCGTCCAAACCCAAGTAGCTGATTCAAAACCTCTCGGTGATAGCGTGCACCCATCAGCGTGACAGGTGTCGTTCACCTGCAGCAACAGGAGAATCTCTTGGCGTCTTCCGGATCAGCCGACGGGTAAGCCGCTACCTTTGAACAACACGATCGGCTCGGAGGTCTCGCACACGCGCTCAGTACACGTTTTTTCGTACAGCGTCGTCAAGATCTGGGACTTGCGAAGGTCTCACAGCCGACGAGTGAACCCGGCGACGTATGAGACGAGCGAGGAAGCCGCTGCCAACCTCGAAACCGCTCGGCCTCACGGTCTTTCCAGCTTGAAGCTCGCGCCGGACGGGCGCAAGCTGTATGCTCTCTCGACAGATTCGAGGTGAGTCCGCTGTGCGACCTCGGGTTTCATCGCCGTACCCTGGCTGATCTAAGACCCCCGTTGCGGCCGCAGCATTGTCGCCTTCGACCCGCTAAACCTCACGCACGAGACCCCGCTCACCACATTCCACTCGCCCCTGTCGCAACACGGCAGCTTCTACATCCGGTGCGCCATCTCGCCGTGTTCACGCTTTCTCGCGAGCGGTTCGAGCTCGGGCGAGATCACGCTGTGGGACACCGAAGGAACGGGGGCTGCTAGCGAAGCGGTCAGGCTCCGCGGTCACGAAATCGAGGTCGGACAGGTGGACTGGGCGCAAGACTCGGTGCGTCCGTTCGCGTTCGATGTCTGTCGCTTCTCCTCAAACTAATGTTTGCTTCGACATCCAGCTCGTGTCTGCCGCCGACGACATGCTCGTCCGGTTCTGGCGTCCGAATATGGCCTTGGCTCGGCTGCGGTCCGCTTCCAAAGCAAGTTTGACGGACACGGAAGCGGTCGAAGCAGAGCAGGCGAAGAACCGCTGGAGCGGCGTAACGAATGCGTTGTAGGCGTATCCTGCTTTACATGCACGACAATTCTGTGCTTCTCTTGCACGAATACCTCTGAGCGCGACTCGGCGCTCAACGCGCGCGACGATGACAGTTCCGTCGACGACCTGGCGCGAAGTCGGCGGCATGCACGTCCGCAGCTTGTCGGCTCGCGGGCACTCCTGGAACGCCACACTGCCGCGCGTACGAGCAACGCTATACATGAGCATAGCAGCGCTACAACGGTACTCGCTTAGGCGAGAGAACGAACTACTAGAGACGGAGCGCCGGCGGGATAGTTGAGCTCGAGCGGAGTCGAAGTGCTCTGCCTGTCTGTCCCCTGCCATCAATGCAACGGCAGGAAGAGCCGGACTTTGTTTGCGCTCGCTAAAGATAGGCGGTGAGAGTATGCGCTTCTCGATCGGAATGAGTCAAACGCCGCTCGATCGCGCGCGCGTGTCGACGGACCAGCGAGAGGGCGTGCATCATCTCTCTCGTTCACAGACCTGAGCGGGAGCTGGAACGCGCGTATAGCCTTCTTGGGTATGTGAAAGAGGCGCGAGCTCGAGCAAGGATCGGCGATGAAAGAGCAGGCTCGCGCGACCGGGCTCCTGCAATGTGCGTGCCTGACTGCGCGTGTGAATTTCCGCCGGCTCAGCACACAAAGACCGCGGCTGTGTGAGAAGCAGAGGCGTTTTGGCGCGCGGAAGAGAAAAAAGGCCCGGCGATGTCGCCGCGAGAGGAGTCTCAGATGCAGCCGGACGACCCGTAGGCAGCATCACCGCACGAGAGACAGCCAAAGGTGTGCGCCCTAGCTGGCAAGACCTCTAAAAGTCAGGGGAGCCCAAACTGATTCTCCTGTGCAGCGGGTACAGCTGTCCCAACTTTCGACTGCCGCAGCGAACCACCAGCGCTTCTGGCCCCGCTCTCAGCGAAGCTTCGTATGCCAGCGACGCCGGGTCAAGACAGCGACGTTTGCTTCAGTGACTTCATAGACGAGTCGGCGTACCAGTCGGGGGCCGACAGCGGTGACACCGCACCGACGCCTGCGGTTTCGGCCTCCACCGCAACCGCCTACCCGGACTCGCGACAGGAGGTCGGGCGTACTGCCGAAGCGCTCGTCGCCTCGACTCCTTCTGCCTCGACGGCCTCGACCGGTTCCCCGCGCGCGTCAGACCTCGACGCCCCGTCTCCGTTCGGAGCGACCGAGTCGGCCTTGACCTCCGCCCCGACTTCGCCTCCCGCCGCATCCACGAAAGGCTCGTCGCCGAACGCGTCCGGTATCTACTCGACCAGTATGGACCCCAACGCGCCCCGGCAGGAGGGTCTCGAGCAGTTCGCGGCAGCCTGGCAGGCTCACCAGCAGGCGCTCGCGTTCCACACGGACCAGGCTGCCGCTCTGCAGGCCGCGGCAGTCGCAGCAGCAGCGTCAGGGCATCCGTTCGTCATGCCTCCGGCGTCCGGGCCCTCCCAGCCGACGAGTCCGTACACTGCAACGTTCCCGCCAGGTCCATACCCGCCGAACTTGTCGACGCCGCAGCCTCCACCCTTTTACGGCGCGCAACTGCCGCAAGAGTGGATTCAGGCTGCCAATCTCGCCCAAGGGTACTCTGGCACGACGACGCCCGTGACGGTCCCCGGGTTCTCGCAACTCGCTCAGCCTGGTGTGCAAGCGAATCCGGCGCCGCTACCCCTCCAATCCCTGCATCAGCTCGGACAGTCGGCTTCGCACGTTGCCGACCCTAGTCTCTATGCGTTGCACGCAAGCTTGGACATGCAGGCGCGACTCGCCGCGTATGCCTCGGCAGGTTCTCCGGTGGCTGGCCAGAACCCCGCAACCGATTATCTCGCAGCGCAGGCGCACCTCCTCGGGCAGTCGGCGGGTCCGTCCGCTCCCACTTCTCCGGCGCACGCTGGGACACCGCACTTCCGCTCCCCTTCCGGCCCGAAAGCCGGAACCGCGCTGCGCAACGTCGGGAAGGGCGTCGGCGGGTCGCAAGGCAACACTCGCGTCCGAAGCGCGCGGACCAGTCAGCAGGGCTCACCGCTCGCGTCGCCGGCTATCACGCCTGGCTCGCAAGAGTTTGTTTCGGGTGTGACGAGCCCGCAGCCGGCCTATGCACCGGTGCCCGGATCGTCCACGACGCATCAGCGACCTCTGCCCGCAATGCCACCGGCCCGCATCGATACATCGACGCCCTTGCCGGCTGGCAGTGCTGCGTTGTCGCCGGGTGCTCTCGCGCACTTCACAAATATGCCGGCCCGCCCTTCGGCCCTTGGCCTGTCCTCCGCGTCCACATCGGCCATGTCGTCGCGGCAGCAGTCGCCTCAGCCGTCTTTCGTTGATTACGACTTTTCGTCGCTCGAGGAGGACCTAGACAGGTTCTCTTCCGCGGGCGGGTTCGCTTCGGCCGCGGCCGCAGCGATCGCCTCCGTTAGCCCGACAAGCTCGCAGCCTCCTCTGCCGTCTCTCTCCTCAGCCATGCCAGCGGGTCAAGACCCGCGAGCAGGGTCGTCGAGCCGCCCTCACGATGCGTACGGTGTTGGCGGGTACGGCGGCGCGCCGACACCTCGTCTCGACGCAGGCGCGCTGCCGAGCCCGCGCGTCCTCACGGACGTCCTCGGCGAGAGTGTCTACTTCCCGCCGCCCGGGAGCGCCAAGGGGTCGAGTCCTGCTCAGAGCGCGAGTGCCGGAACCGGAAGTGTCGGGCACAGCCCGGCGGCGGGCGCAGGTAGCGTCGGCAGTTCGGCCGCCTACAAGGGACCCGGTTTCCCTGGATCGCCAGCAGCCGACTCGTCGTCTCCTGCGGGATCGACAATCTTCGACGAGGAAAGCGCCGAGGCGCTCTCCCGCAAGGACCCGATCGCGGCGCAGGTGTGGCGGATGTTCCACAAAGCCAAGAACACGATGCCGAACGGCGCGAGGATGGAGAACCTCACTTGGCGTTTGATGAGCATGACGCTTAAGAAGCGCAAGGAGGACGGCGGAGGCTCGATGTCTCCGATGGGTGGCTCGGCTTCGAGTTCGCTCCATCCGACGCCGGCGCCCCAAGCCATTCCCACTTTCGCCGAGCTTGCGCAGCAGCGGTCGACAGCGGTTGCCATACCGACCAATGTCTCGGCACCCTCGAGCAACGCTCCGAGTCCGGGGACGGAGGCACGCCGCGCCGAGGAGGAGGAGGGACGGGACACTGTCCAGCCGCTCGAGAGTGTTGGCGTGCCTGCTGGGCGGATGCGCGCCGCTCGCGAGCGGGAGCGGGATCGTTTGAGCAGCCTCGACCAGCGGCGCAGTGAGGGAGATGCCCACCAAGCAGCTGACCACGAAGAGGAGGAGCGAGGTCGGCGGAGGAGGGGTCGCGGCGACAACCTCAGCAAGAGCGCAAGCGCCACTCCGGAATCGGACGAGCTCACCGAGTGCGTTCCGGGTTCTCTGCGTCCTGTCTCATCTCACTGACGTCGCTTCGCCTTTGCAGGGATATCATGGACTGGCGGGCCCTGTCAAAGTCTCGGTCGCGGTCTCGAGCGCCCGACATGATGGACTGGCGCGGTCAATCTCGCTCTCGTTCGCGCGCGCCGGACTTCCGTGTCTCCGCTGCTCCGCCCGCGGTCGACTCGACGAACGCGTTGGCCAACTTCTCACGCTTCTTCAGCGACGGTTCGCTCCCATCGCCCATCCTCGAGCAGGACGGTAGTCCGAACGATTCGCAGTTGCCGGCACCGAACGCCAGTGATCTGACAGCCGTTGCGACCGACTTGCCATCCGCTCAAGACGCCAATGCCGCAGCACTCGCCGAACTCGCCACCTCATTGGGTCTGTCTCCGCAGGATCAAGCCAACCTGTTCGGATCCGCCGCCGCCCGCTTCGACAGCGCCGGCATTTCAAACTTCCCTTCTCCATCTAGCAACTCGGCGACGGCACACCAGTCAGCAGTCACCTCGCCGGCCAGTGCGACAACGCCACAAGCCTTCGCCTTCCCCAGCACGGCACCGAGCCCAGACGGGTCCGGCCCTGATCCGAATCTGGCCGCTATCGAGACCACGCTCAACCAGCTCATCAACCTCCACCATCTATCGACGCCGTCGCCGACGGCTGCGCTTGACGTGGACCATGTCGAGAAGCAAGCTGCTTCTCCCAGGGCAGCTGCGATGCCTCTCGAGCCCGTTGCGGCCTCGCGGGACCGGTCGCCCAGTGTTTCGAGCAGTCTGAGCTCGGCGCAGCAGCACCTGCAGCAGTTCATTTCGGTAGGTCCCTGTCTCGCCAGGCCCAGTCGAGGCTCTCAACGCGAGCTCACCCGATTCATTCGTCACTACAGGGTCGGAAAGCGTCGTCAGGCTCAGTCAAAGGCGCCTCGGCCTCGTCGTCTCGACGAGTCTCTGCCTCCACTTCAAGCTCATACGTGAACGCGACAACGCTAGCCCAGGGAGCGCGACCCTTCTCTTTTGGCGCCGCGGCGAATGTGGCCGCGGCTGCAGCTGCGAGCACATCACCGTCAGCGTCGGGTATCAGCCTGGCCCGTCCGCAGCACGTTCAGCCGCAAGCTTCACTGCCGGCGAGCCCGTACGCAGACGCCGGGCTGCCCGCCTTTCTCAGCGGTTCAGCGCCGACATCAGCCCTCTTCGGCAGTCCAGAGGGCTCACTGTACGGCTCGCACAGCGAGGCTGCACCCTCGATGTACGACTATTTCAACTCGGCGTATCAGCCTGCGCCGCACCTTTCCGCCGCCCACCTCGAAACGTATGGCTCCGCACCTGCTGGCGTCGACCCTTCGCAGCTTCTCGCTCGCAGCGCGGCGCCGTCGTCGTTGAGCAGCGAGCCGTCCTCATGGGGCATCAGCGCACACTCGCTGGACTCGTCTGCCACGGGCGCAATGTCGCCTCTCGACGAGGAAGGACACAAGAAGCCGCTGCCGAAGCTGCGGCGACCTAGCGGGGCGCGTTCCTCGAGCGCGAGCAGCCTGCCTACCCTCGCGAACAAGGTGAAGACAGTCAGTCGACCGCATTCGCGCTCGAACACGATCTCGTTGCCGAGCACGATCAAGGAGGGCCAGACCTTCGACGGCCCGAGCGCCTCGACGAGCGTCGAGCCGGACTCAATCCTCGTCAACAGCGCCGAAACGTCGCCCGCCGGCGACGACGGCGATGACGCACTGGCCGGCGATTCGAGCAAGTCGCTGAAGAAGATGGCAGCAAATGGCGAGCCTCTGCGCTGCATCAACTGCCAGACCGAAAACACCCCGTTGTGGCGACGCGGCGCGGACGGCAACCCCCTCTGCAACGCGTGTGGTCTCTTCCGCAACCTCCACGGGGTCGATCGCCCAGCCAAGCTCAACACGGGTGTCATCAAGAAGCGCAATCGCACGCGAGGGCCCAAGGACCCGGCGAAGAAAACGAACCGGGTCCGGCGGAACAGTGTCGCGGGTGGCGAGACGACGCCGTCGGCCTCCTCTGCGCGCAAAGACCGAGCGGGCGCCGGCGCTCCCTACCCGAGTGCTGCGGCACGAGCCGCGCAGCTGGAGAAGCAGGCTCAAGATGACTTCGCCTGATCGCCACCCTCGTGCCTCGTACATCGTACCTCGTCCCACCTCCCCCTCTCCCTCCTTTCCTCTATATCATGTACGCGTTCGTATTCCGGTCCTCGATTTCTCATTAGATGGTCGGTCATATCTCGGTTGTGTTGTAGTCGCACTAGTTCCGTCTCCCTCGGCTTTCCCTAATCCCGGTGCCAATGTCCATCGTCTTTCGTCTTTCGTGTTTTACGATGACGCTCAGTACGCTACGATGCTCCCAGTACCCTGCTTCTCGGCCACATCGACCACTAGCCGCGTGATGGCGACATCCATTCCGCCGATGCCGACGCATTTGAACAGGCTTTTCCCCGCCCGTCGGAGGTCCGCCATCGCTTTCGTCGCCTTCTCGTCCTCACGCAGCCGACCCGAGACTGGATCAAACAATTCGCCGAGCTCCGTGGTCCGTTCGGGCGCAACTCTGGCGGCGATCAGCTCGCCTGCTTCTGCTAGGCAGGCCGAGCGCGAGTCAACGAGGATCTGCGGTATGCAAGCGGCTTCTGCTTCGCTGACGAGCTCTGGCGGGAACTCGAACATGCGAGGCGTGTACGAGCCGACTGATCGGGGCCGGTCGGCGGTCAGTGCGGGCCGACGTGAAGTTGGCCCCCCGCTCGACTCACTCGCATTGATGTGCACGGTGCCCTTGAGCATTCCGACGTCAAAGAGGGGCGATGTGGAGGGCACGCAGCTGCACGGAAGATATGTATCGGCACTTCAGAAGAGCCGGGAACGCCGGTGCCGAACAGCTTACGTGCAGACGATATCGGCTCGGGGCAGCACGTCGTCAACCTCGCCCGCCTCTCGTACTTGTACTGTGACCGAGTCAAAGCGTTGCGACAGTTTGGCACACAGACTGCTTGTCCGCTCGTTCCGGCTCCGCACGATAAAGTCGACGTGTTCGAGTGACGGGAACAGCTCGAGGATCAGGCCTGCGGGCGGGGAACGAGGGGTGTCAACGCTGGTGCCTTGCGCCGGCATAAAGAGACAGTGTAGCATACGCGCGTGAAAGTAAGCTTGAACGCCCGAGCCGAAGATGACAAGCGAGCGAGAGTCGGGCTGGGCGAGGGTGCGCGTTGCCAGTGCCGAAGCGGCGCTGCACGGATGGTCGTCTCTCGTCAGGACAGGCCCGACAGGCTTCGGCTGGACACGTCAAGTCGGCGAAAAAGTCAGTGCGCACGCAGTCCGAAGGCCGGTGAGCTCGGCGGAATTGACGAGTGCGCGGACGGCGCCAGTCGACTCGTTCATCAAGAGCGTCGTTCCGGGAAGTCCCGAGAGGGTGCAGTCGGGTGTCGGGACCGCAACTACCTTGATTGCGGTATCTGCGGTCTGCGCGGTCGCTTAACGGCTTTGCGAGAGGGATGCAGGGAGAAGTTTGGCTGGTAACTCACCTCGGCAGTCGCCAGCCTCGACGGCATGTAGAGCGTCTTGTGCGACCGCGACTCGGTCGAGATGCGCTGCTCATCCATGAGATGGATAAGCGAACCAGTTGCTGCCAGTCTCGAAGTGGGTCGAGCGACGCACAAGCGGGTTCTGGACGGCGGCAGGTCCGGCAGCTTCCGAGTCTCGCGCGGCCGATATAGCACCGAGGGTCTTTGCCATCATGTCGAGCTACGATGGCAGAACCGTGTGCGCGTGTCAGCCCCTAGCATGTGGTGTATAGCCCAAAGTGCCGCCCTCGTGCGTGTGGGACAGATCAGCCAGCAAGTGAGCAGAGACGGACCAGCACGGGGGCAGGCAGGTCTGCGGTGATAGCTTCCACATCATTAGCCGAGAGTACGCGCAGGGACATTGCTCAGCTGGGAGTACGGTCGAGGAGGGCAAGCCACGTCGCGTCGCGACTTCTCTGGACGGGGCATCGACTCTGGCGCACCGTTTGCCGGCCGTCGACGGGCTGCTCGCTACTTGACACGCACACACAAGCCCCTCTCAAGAGGCGCACTCTCTCTACAGGAGACTCACGCTCGCCTGCGTCGTTGTACCCGCAATCTCTCCGTCTTTCGATCATGTACGTTGCACAGTCGCAACATCGCCCCCGATCGTCTGCACCACGGCAGCGCCCTCGGCGCCATGCCAGAGGGGTACTCGAGACCCACTGACGCGTGCGGGCATCTGCTCACAGGTCCTCCTTCCTGTCCTCGATGGGCATCGGCGGCCGCGCCAACAACGCGAGCCGGAGCCCGTCTCGACCGCCCGCACCGCCAAACCAACCTCAACAGCAGCAGCAGCAGCAGCAGTACCCGTCGCAACAGTACCAGCAGCAGCAATCGCACCAGGGTCAGTACGCCCAACCTCCGCCGGGTCAAGGGTACTCGAACGCGCCGCTGCCGCGAGCCGCGAACGGGAACGGACAACAGCAGACACGAGGGCAGCAGCAGACCGAACGGTTATACCTGTGCCTGCCGTTCGTCAAGGCGGCCCTCGTCAAGGGAAACTTCAAGACGATCGTGGCGTTGCCGAAATGTGAGTAGCCTCGAGTCAACTGTACCGATGCCACTCTCCGCTCGGCGCGCGCGAGAGATTCACGATCGGCGCACACCTCGCAGATGTCGACGTGAACGAATGGGTCGCCGTGAACCGTCAGTCTACGAGTCCCTGCCGCTGGATCGCCCTGAAACCCCTCGGGGAGCGCTCACCGTCTCCTCGAATCCGCAGTCGTCGATCTGTTCAACAACTTGAACCTGTACTACTCGGTCGTGACCGAGTTCTGCACCGTCGAAAGCAATCCGACCATGTCCGCCGGACCGGGGTGAGTCTGCCGGCTCTTTCAGCGTCAAGGGAACCGCGCGCTGACGGAAAGACGCGTCAGGATGGACTACACGTGGATCGACGCGAGCCGGAAACGAGTCAAGCTGCCGGCGCCGCAGTACATCGACTACGTCCTCACCTGGGTCGAAGGCCTGATCAAGGACGAAGCCGTATTCCCGACCAAGGCCGGCCGCGAGTTCTCGCCCAACTTCCCGTCGGTCGCGCGCCACATCTATACGCAACTGCTCCGGATCTTTGCGCACTTGTACCACGCCCACTACGAGGTGTACCTGCACCTGAGCATGGAGGGCCACCTCAACAGCCTGTTTGCGCACTTTTTGACGTTTGGCCGCGAGTTTGACTTGCTCGAGCCAAAGGAGTGCCGCGCGCCCAAGGAGGGCTGGCCGTTCGTAATCGGCGACCTCATGGATGTGAGTACGCTCTCTGGCGGGCGGGGTGCGGCACCCGTCGCATACGAACCTCACAAGTAGCACAGACTGACTCGGCATGTCGCGCTCGATCGCAGGCTTGGCGTTCTTTGAACATCCTCGAGACGTAAGACTCCGCCACAAGAATGCGACATCCACCTTGCGGCAGTGTACGAGCCCTCCGTCCGGTTCGAGCGCTCCTTGGTTCGCTCCCGGCTGCGCTGAGCGTGTCTCGCCCTCTTTTCCTTCCAATTGCTTCTGCGTTTCATGTCTCTCCTCGCATCTGTCGTTATCCTGCAATCTGTACCCGATTCGAACGAACCAGTGTGCGCGAAGTGAGAGCGCTCTGCGTGCGAATCGAGTCGAAATCGCGAAGATGACCGGAGGTGAGGACCCTCGCGGTCGCCCGGGCGAACGTGCCGTCGCGGGCACGCATGCAGTTCCCGTCTCTCCACGCTCTCCAGCCTGCTTGCAGGAGTCGTCACGGGTTGTTTCTGTCGCTCACGAGTGGGAAACCAGCTGGCTAGAGATGGTGCGTCTCGTTCCCCAAGAGTCGCCTTGTACCGCCGTGGTGCTCACCCATCTCGCAACTCTCGCCGTCCACTTGCTCACCACGGCGACCGCGCCTCGCTCTCCCACAGGCGGAAGAATCGTCATGTGGATCCGGGTCGCCTTATAACGGCCAGATCGGGCTTCGAGTGGGAGGGTGAGTCGCTCGCTCGCTCGGAGTGCTTCGGGAATGTCGCCATTCGAAAAAACCCGCGGACCCGCTTGCGTCTCCTTGCCCTCCCGAAGTACTGACGCCGTCCCTGCGCCGCGCAGTATCTTCATAATCCTGGTAAGTGCGGCCTGGGCCTGGAAACGCGATGCGGACTGCGAGCGGAGTGGTCGCCTGCGGACCCCCGGACGAGTCGGCGGTCGGAACAGGCAGTTGACGAGGACAACGTACGGTCTACAGTGCACCAGCGCAGCAGGAACGCTGTTCCCCGTGAGTCGAGGACTGTCGCAGCAGCAGCGCAAGGGGAGACGGACATTGACGAGACCCTTGACGGTTCCGCAACAGATCATCTCGCGAAGGAGTCGACTCCGGCTACCGGAATGGGCGTTCAACGGCATGAAATGGTTCGGCAGCGGGATCATCGTCGCGACGGCGTTCATCCATGTGAGCATGAGACTGGACCGTTGGGACCGTTATCAGTGCGCCGAGCGAGACCGAAAGCTGACTTTCGTCGCGTCTCAGCTTTTGGCGCCCGCATTCGACGCCTTGTCGTCAGATTGCTTGTCCGGCGCGTGGAAGGAGTATGACTGGGCACCTGCGATCGCCATGGCTGCAGTCTTTGGCATCTTTCTCGTCGAGTTGATCGCTACTCGAGCCGGCGCGAGTTTCCTCAAGAAGCGCGGCTTGCGGCATCACGACCCGCACCACGCGCGGGGGAACGATGTCGCCCACACGGGACACGGATCGCATCCTCCGGCCTTGAAGACGACGACGGCGCTCGCGTGCGAGTCGATCGCGACGGTGCGGAGTTCGGGACAGACGGCGCTTGGTGCGGACCTCGAGGCCTCGGTGTCGGCGAAAGATCAGGAGACCGCAGTGGACGGTGACCATGCGCACGACCATGGCCACGCACATGGACACGCCGAGGACGAGGAGGACGACTACCTTCAGGACAGCGCCGTCGCGCAATGCATCGGCGTCGCGATTCTCGAATTCGGTGTCATCTTCCACGTGAGTCCACGTCACCGGACTCGCGAGCTTCCAGAACGTAGACTCTGACTGTACGTGCACAGTCCTTCGTCATCGGTCTGACGCTCGCCGTTACCGACAACATCGGACCGCTTCTCGCCGTCCTGACTTTCCATCAAACTTTCGAGGGCATCGGTCTCGGGAGTCGGTTGTCGATGCTGCGGTTGCCGCGGCGGTATAACTTTGGTGCGTTCAAGCTCGAG
Organism: Rhodotorula taiwanensis; assembly: GCA_002922495.1. Lineage (NCBI taxonomy): Eukaryota > Fungi > Basidiomycota > Microbotryomycetes > Sporidiobolales > Sporidiobolaceae > Rhodotorula > Rhodotorula taiwanensis. The sequence goes on from PJQD01000116.1 coordinate 78,209, forward strand.
TGACGAGCTGGCGTCGCCTCACACGCGACTGACCGCTCCCTTTCCCTCGCGCAGTCCCTTTCGTCGCTGGCGTGATCTACAGCTGCACGACTCCGCTCGGTATTGCGGTTGGTCTCGGCATCCGGGAAACGTGCGTCCATTCTTGCAAAGGGTCTCTGCGGGAGTGGCGCTCGAAACTCACCTTCTTGCTCTCGAGCAGGTACAACCCGGATTCGACCGCCGCGAGCATCGTCAGCGGAGTCCTCGACGCGACTTCAGCCGGTATCTTGCTGTGGGCCGGCCTCGTCGAGTGCCTCGCGCACGACTTTGTCTTTGACCGGCAGAGTGAGTTCAGGTCCCTTTCGATCACGAGTCTGTTGTGCGGTGAGCGCTGACTCTGCGCTTCTTCCGTCGCAGTGGCCGATGCCTCGAATGGACAAGTGACTTACGCCGTAACGAGCGTGTTTGTTGGCGCTGGCCTGATGGCACTCTTGGGTCGGTGGGCGTGAGAGAATAGCTCGTGCCCGATCGTGCGGACCCGCATATAATAGACCGCCGGCGTCCGTATACAGTATTACCTCTTATCTCACTCCCGCGTCTTTCTACACCTCGTCTCGGTGCCATATAGTCGCGCGTGTGTGAGAGGAAAAAGTTTCGCCTCGTCCCACATCGGTTCGAACCGATGGCGACGACGCTCTCCCTCGTCTTCTAGCACCCTTCCGGCTCTGCTACAGGCTGCGTGGGGTAAAGCGTTAGCCACGACGCGATCAGATTCAGCTCGGCGGCACTCAGAGTAGCCAGCGCGTCGAGTTGAGCCGGACCATGTCGATCAACCCGGCGCTGCTCCTGAACAACTCGGCGGCAGCGACTGACGAAGAACCGGACTGGGTCGAAGGCGAAGACAACATCTTTACAGTCGGTCCGTCCCGCTTCCGCATGCGTCCGAGGGCTAGAGCGGGTCAGCGGCGGGACCGCTTCTCGGCGTCGTTCCCTGCCCCGCCTGGCGCAGCCTGACACTCAGGACCGTGCGGAAGGAACGCTTACGATTCACTCCACAGAATACCTCAAGGATGTCGGCGTGCAGGATCAGCTCAAGCTGGGCATTGCTGTGGCAGACTGGGGTCCGGCGGGAGACCGCTACGAGATCCGTTACCTCGTCAAGTGCGTCTTTTCCGCTCGCAGCTCGTCGTGTATCATACACTCGCGACACTGTACTGACCACGGACTTGCATTCGATAGGTGGAAAGGCTACGATGATCCGTCCGAGTGCGTTGCCCGGCCTCCACCCTTGTCACTCCTTCAAGCCGACTGACCTCCTGTGAATCCGGCTGCGTGCGCAGAGACACCTGGGAGCCACGCAGGAACCTCGATTCGTGGCAAGACAGCTACGACGACGACCTGAAACGGATCGCTGCGCGCGACCCACAAAAAGCCGACTTGAAAGCGTTGCAGGCGGAGGCCGATCGTAAGAACGCGGCGTGGCGACAGAAGGAGGCGGCAAAGGCGCAGAAGAAGCTCGCCAAAAAGTCGGCCAAGATCGGCGCGCACAAAGGCAAGGTGGTCGAGAACTTGCTGCTGGCGAAGGGCAAAGACGTCGCGAAAGACAAAGTAAGGACCGGCTCGCGTGCGCTCGCGAATCAGTTCTCGCTCCTAACAGCTAGCTACTGCACAACAGAAGCAAAAAGTCAAGGACGAGCCGATCGGGGCTTCTACTCCGAAGCCACGCGCACGACACGGCTCCGTCAGCAGCAGGGCTTCGGCGTCGCCAGCTCCCGACGGGACTTCGCGCACTAGCCGCTCGCTCCGGCGTTCGGTACTCGGGGGCGAAACGATCGACCAAGAAGCGTTGAACGAATTCATCGAGAGCAACGCGCCAAGGAACGTCCGCAACCTCCGTTTCACCCCGCCACCCAAGTACGACGAGTTTGGCAACTTGATACAGTCGTCGAGCGACACCGAGGACTCGCCCGAAGCGACATCCGACGCCCCGAGTGCCCCGGTCCAAATGCCGACCGTCAATATCGGCTTCGCAGGCGACAGCGACGAGGACGAGCCTGAGCTGCCGTCAGCTGCCCCGCAGAACCAACCCTCGGCTATCCCTGCCGTTCCTTCAGTCGGTGTGGGTTTTGCAGGCAGCGACGACGAGCAGGAAGCCGAGCAGCCGCCAGCAGGCCCAGTTCACGTTGAGAACGCCGCGCCGGGAGGCCATCAAGTCGAGCATTCCGTCAGTCTTCCGGGCGAGACAGCCGAAGTCAAGCCCGTGATCGCTGGCACTAGTATACCTGGTGGCTTCGCGGGCGACAGCGACCATGAGGACACGCCAGCAGCGCAAGGCCCCGCCGCTGTCGGTCCCAACGGTTTCGCCGCCAACAGCGACGATGAAGGCGATGGCGACATCTACTTTCCGGACCTCGCCGCTCAGACTGCGCCGCAACGTAACGTCGGATTTGCGGGCGATTCGGACGACGAGATGGACGCCGCGCTGCCGCCAGCTGCGGCAGCGGGAGTCCCTCCCAGCTGCGGCAGCGGGAGTCCCTCCGCTGCCCTCTACCGCGACGATGACCGCAGCGGCTGGGGACGCCGCCAGTGGTCCGAACAGCATGGCCGCGCAGTCCGAACCTCCGCAAGCCCGATTGACCGATTCTGCGGTCGGCCAGACGGTTTCCGCGAGTGAAGCGACTCGTGCTTCACCGGCTCGGCCGCTAGCCACCGGGACCCCGGTTACGCAGGCAACGACCGAGTCATCTGCCGGTGTCTCGACAGTACGTCCGACTTCAGAGTCAGTACCAGCCGGGCCGTCGACATCTTCTGCAGCGGTCAAAGATGTCGTGTCGCCTCACGACGCCGGCTCCACAAAGTCCGCCGAGGCATCCCCTCCTGGGACGACGGAAAGCGTTGCCTCCTCCGCCAGCCGGCCACAAAGCGTGGTGGCCTCCCGTACTGTCCATTCGCCGAAGACGGTCCCGTCAGTTCTTCCGGACGCGCACACGGTTGCCAGCGCCGAAGGGGTCTCGCAAATGTCGCCTCCTCCAGTTCCTCGCCGCTCCACGTCCCGGCTTTCTCCCGAGAAGGCTAGTCCTGTCGTCGAACCCTCCGGTACAGCGGCCAGGAGATTGTCCGAGGGCCCGTCCCGCAATGCGAGTCCGCTCTCGAGCGACCATCCGGCGGTCCCGTCGGATCAACGTCGCAGGTCATCGTCGGCCTTGGCGGATCAAGCTCGGGCGTCCTCTGTCGGTGCATCTCAGGTCGAGCAGGATTTGCAACGGACGAAAGGGAAGAAGCGGCGCGCCACCGACGACTTGCAAGATCGGCGGGATCGCGACCTCCCCGAAGATGCTACCGGCACGCTCAAGGGTCTCAAGATCCGCAAGAAGGCGAACGACGCCGCCGCTGCAACTTCTTCGCTTGAAGTCCAGCGTCCATCCCCGGCTGTCTCGGGAGAGTCCGACTCGCGCAGCAGCGGTCAAGCCCACAAGGTCCACGACCCTTTCAACCATGGCCGGTCCCGCACTCACGTCAAGAACGGTTACGTCACAATCCACCCCGACGTTCTGCGTCAAAAGAACCTAGTCCAGGCGATTGCGCCGCACAAGAACATCGACTACCCCGACGCGGTCTCGAACAGCCCGGACCTTGAAGTCGGCCGAATCAAGTACCTCTGGTCTGTCGGCAGAGCATTCGGCAATCCGCTGCAAGGTTCGGACACCTTCGACGAGGCGATGTCGTCGCCGAGCGGACTCGATGTCTGGATCGCCGCTCCGCCGCCAGAAAACCAAGCGGGCCGCGACAAGGCGGCGCGCAGCCAAGTCAACGACTATCTGACGTTGCAGCTCCTCGTCTCGTCGTACGGCAACGTCAGGCAAGCCGATTCGCCTCGCGCATCGGTCCGAGCAGTCTTTGTGCACCGCTCAAAGCTCGCAGAGCTCGGGACGACGACAGGGAAGTACGCCGAACTCGAGCATTCGAGGGCGAATACCAGCGTGCGCTTCTATGCCTACGGCTTTTGGAACGGCAAGCGGTCCATGGTACAAATCTGGAGGGCCGGTGAGTTGCTCTGAGCTGAAATGAGGCGTGTGTATTTATTGACGCCTTCGTCGTCCCGCAGCGACTGCCTTGACATTCTCTCCGGCCGCACTCGTCCGACAGGCGGCGCGCTTGAAGAAGATCGTCGAGCGGGCGGAGCAAAGCTGCGATACGGCCACCCAGACTGCCGACGTCTTCCCGTGGCTCCCGATCCAGTATGTTATGCCGCAGGGCCCGCTCGACCCACAGCAAGATGCGGGGATCGCTAAAGAGCGACTCGTCAGGTGAGCTCCATCTGTCGGCTCGGAATCGGAGCTGCGCTGACTCTCTGCACTGCGCAGGGACCAGGCGAGGGTGGAGATCCTCTCGCTGCTGGCGCAAGACGAGCTCGCCCTGGTCAACTTTGCCCCGCTCGCCGAACACGAGCCCTCCCTGTACCAAGCTTTCCCATCGGGTCCCGACCGGGTCCTCTATGGCGGGCCAGAGCAGGCCCTCTTCCACGCTTTAAGCCCGTTCCGCCTCGCGCTCGACCTCTACAGCCTGCAGAAGTTCATCTGCCTCTGGCGCAACCGCTATCCTGTCATGTACGCTCCCGGTGCGCAGTCCTGCCGGCGAATCATGTCTGACCAGTGACACGTTCGCAGTCGCCGATGGGTCATCGTTTGCACGCAGGAAGAACTGGCCATGGCCAAAACTTCCCAGCTCCCAGGAGTGCGTTGACGTTTCTACGCCGATGAATGCATGCTTCGCGTCGCGCTGACACCCGGTCCCTCCGCCAGATCGAGCTCGTCACCGGACCCGACCTGAACAAGCTGCTCCGTCTCTGATGAGACGGCCAGCTCGCTTTCCGTTCCTCTCTTTCCCCTTACGCTTCTTCAGCCTGTAGCTACCACGCTTGTTGTCGATACTCATATAGTTTACTTGCAACTCCTTTCTTGCTTCGAGACGGTCTCTCATCGTCTTCCCGCATTATCCGTCGCCTTCTCCAAGTCCGAGCCTCAACATCGGGCCCTTGTCGACTTGCGACGCACGCCAGAAACCTACTGTGCGCGCGCCTGAACTCCCGAGAGACGGCGTATCTACTGAACCAGTCTTCGTCGTCTGCTCCGGACGTCGTCCGTCCCATTCGTTATTTCCCGCCGTTCATCGCTCCGCTGTCCGCCGAGCCAGCCACCTGCTCAGAGGCCAGCAATATCTTGCACAGCTGTGTCTTGCTCCAAAGGTCGCACCCACCGCACGCTGGGCTCGTCTATATCGCGAACGACGTTATGACTGTCGACGTTGCATCCCTCGGGCTCTTCATCTTGGACACGTTCGAATGGCGTCGCAGCGACAGCGACGGCGAGTCATCGGTGATCCGACGCGACGAGGGCGTGATCGGCGGAGGAGGAACCTATGCTATGATCGGGTCGAGGATCTGGCTTCCCGCCGACCGGGTCGGGATCCTCGTCGACCGCGGCTATGACTGGCCGAAACCGATCGAAGAAGAGCTGAATGCCTATGGCGAGGCAATGTGGGTCTATCGAGACCAGCCGGAGCATCCGACGACCCGAGCGTTGAACCTCTATACCGGGGAAAGGAGAGGTGCGTGCCGTACTTCTTGCTGTCGATACTCGACGAGTTGACCCGGCGAGGCCCGCAGACTTCAAGTACCTGTCGCATCGCACCCGTCTGGAACCGAAAGACCTCCCCGCCCCCCTCCGGACGTCTAGATATCTCCACTTCGTTTGCTCTCCGACGCGAGCGCTCGAGATTGAGGCGCAGCTGCGGCCACCAGCGAATGCGACACCCGAGTGGCGTCCAAAGCTTGTCTACGAACCTATACCGGACCGTTGTCGCCCTGACGAGCTCAATGCGCTCCGCAAAGTCCTGCCGTCGATCGCCGTCTTCTCGCCAAATCACGAGGAAGCGTGGGCGTTTTACGGCGTTTCCGCGGACGAAGCGAACGCACGAGGCCGAACGGGTGTCGAAGAGGTGGCGAAACGGTTCTTTGAGGAAGGCGCCGCCGACGTGGTCGTGATCCGGAGCGGGCCGATGGGCGCGTTTGCGCTCCGCAAGGGAGAGACGGCCGGATTCTGGGTCCCGGCGTACCACTCGTACGAGACCGGACGGAGTACGGGCAAAGTTGTCGACGTGACGGGCGCCGGCAACTCCTTTTTGGTGAGCCTGCGGATGCGATATGTCGAGAAGGACGACTAGCTGATTCGACGTCCACGCTGGCAGGGCGGATTGATGAGCGGTCTCGTGCTGTATCCAGACGATCTGCGTACTGCGGTCCAGTGCGGCTCGGTTTCGGTAAGATGCTTGCCCCTGTTGGGGGCTGTACGGCGATAGCCTCTCTGGTTGACCTATCATTCCGTGCAGGCATCTTTCGTCATCGAGCAGTTTGCTCTGCCCAAGATCACCTCGACCCGCAACGGTGAAGAGCAATGGAACGGCGACTCTCCAAGGCAGCGACTCGCAGAGCTGCAAACCCACGGCGATACGTAGGGAACGCGTAGGCATTACAACAAATTGAGAGGAGACACAACATACTGCTTGCTTGCACGGAATTCGGGAGAGAGAGCGAGAGGCAGGTCGGGGGCTCGCGCCTACTCGGCTTCAGCTTTCGCTTCGGAGGGTGGCGGAGGAGCGTCGCCTCCGCCGGCGTCCATCCGCGCGCGAGACTTGGCAAAGAGCTCTTCCTGGATCTTGAGCATCTCTTCCTCGGTCATGCCGTTCCCGCCCGCGCGCTTCGCCTTTTTTGCGCGCTCGCCCTGCATGCCCGAGTCAGTTTAATACCCCTTGTGCGATTGCGATCGCGCGCGGGCGCCAGCGGAGAGGTCGGGACGCACCTTTGCGAGTTCTTTGTGCTCCTTGAACACCTCTTCGACGCCGGTGACAAACTCTTCAAAGCCGAGCTCCTGCGCGCATGAGTCTTGCGAGTTCAGCTCCTGCTCCCGCAGTTGGAAAAGAGCCCGGCGCTGCGAGGGACGGGAGGGCGCACCTTGAGCGCCGAGACGATGTGTTCTGGGCTGAGCGTCTTTTTCGAGTCCTTTTCGCAGATCTCGTTCGCTTCGGAGGACACGGTCAAGAGGAACTCTATGGCAGCGTTCGTAGCGCGTCAGTCCGGAGGCTGCCGCGTGTGTGTCGCGAGAGCCTTACACTTACCCTTGCAGCAGTCGACCATGAGATCTTTCACCTCCTTTGTCGCGGTGAAGCCTTCGGGCAATAGTTCTGGTTTCGGCATGAAAGATCAGCGTGCAGTCTCGGGAATGGACTGCTTGACGGTGTAGAGCGCACCCTGGACGAGTTTGTGGACGGTCGCCTTTGGCAGCGCGACTTCGTCGTCACCGGCCGAGTTCCTAGGACCTTCGTCGCTCGACATTCTCAAGAACGCGATCTAGGCGTCTGTAGTTCCTGCGATAAAGCGGGGTGGGTGGGTCGCGTTGGCAAAAGTTCAAGTCTCCGTCTCGAAAGATTCGTCGTCTTCTTTCGCTCGTCACCCTCTCTGGCTAGTCATGTCGCTCCAGGTCAGTCTCCAAGCCATGCAGAGGGACCTGTCGCGCGCTGCTGACCCTGCGTCCCTCTCCCCCGGCGCGTCTCTAAGGTCGTCAACCCGAAACCGTTCCTCGCCGATTTGACCGGGAAACCCGTCTACGTCCGCCTGAAGTGGGGGATGGAGTACAAGGGCTACCTCGTCTCGACAGACAACTACATGAACTTGCAGGTCAGTCCCCTTCCGTGACCAAACTCGACCGACTCGCGACTCGCTGCACCGCTTCCGAGTCCTCTCTTCCCCAGGGCGACTCGGGCCGCGAGCCTTCACCAGGGCGAGCGAATGTACTGACACCACGCTCGTCACAGATGGCCAACACGGAGGAGTACCAGGACGGGCAATCAGTCGGAACCCTCGGAGAGGTTTTTATCCGGTCAGTCTCCTCAGTCTTTGCAAGGCGCCTCTTGCCAGTCGACTGATTCGTCCCTGCATACCGAACTAGATGCAATAACGTCCTGCAGTACGTGGAGGAGACCCACCGCGTTGTGGCGGGAAACCTGACCATGCCGAGGATTCTGACGCTGACCCATGCTCTCTCTCTCACAGCGTCCGCGCCGCACCCGACGAGTAAGGCTGCGAATCGCCCCCGCATCGTCCTTGTATACCTTGATTCCGTGCTCCCGCTCGCATCGCATATCCTCGCTTCCAGGCCGGAACTACGCGACCCTGTAACATCATCCTTGATACCAATCGCAACCGCTTGGCCCCGGATCGCGTTCTGGCGAAGTCGCTCATGCTTTGCAGGGCGGGACTACGGTGCAACTTGGCTGGTATACTGCTACGGAGACGAGACGCGGGCGCGTCGGTCTGGTATGCCAGTGGAGGCTCGGCCGACGGCAAAAGCGTGCCGACTCTGCCGCCCGTCGCTCTCTTCGACCACTCCGCATTCCTCCCGACGTCTCTACCAAGCCGGGTCGTAGTACTCGGCTCTTTCTCTGCGGGACTGATAGATACGTAAAGCGCTGCTCCCTGACCTGCACGCCCAAGTTCCTTCGCCCTTCGTCCCCACCTCGCGATTCTCACGACGCGATGCTCCGAGGAAACGACGTCGCGGCGCACAATTCGGCCGACAGCCTGTGGATGATCATCCATGGCAAGGTGCGCTCTATTCACACACCGCGAACGCCTTTCTGGGCTTCTGCTGACTCGGTTCGCTCGTCTTCGCCGTTCGCCCCCACACTCTCGGCCGGAAACCTTGCCCGACTGCTCCGCTTGGACTCGGCTGGCGTCTTTGAAGGCATACGACTTGACAGAGGTACGAGTCCCGCCCTTTTAAAGTAGGAATCACGCGGGCTGACCGGCGAATTCGACAGTTTGCTCCTTCGCATCCTGGCGGGATGAAGATTCTCCTCAAGTACGCCGGCAAGGACGCCACTGAAGTGAGCTGCAGCCGTTCCCCTCCGAATATGCGATGAGTCGAGCACTGACGAGTCGAGCACTGACAATGGACCTTGACCGCGCAGGAATAGTGAGCGGTGTCGCTCTGGCGTGCCACTTATCCACGGTGCCCGCTGACTTTGCTCGACGACAAACCAGCGATCCGATCCATCCTCCAGGGTAAGCCGGTACCGCCCATCTGCCAGCTTCTTTCTCGCTCACGAGCGCTCTCTACAGAACGATCGAGCAAGCCCTCGCGCCCGAAAAGCATCTCGGGGACGTCGACATGTCGAGTCTCGAGGAAGGCCAGAAAATCGTCGAGGTGGCGAAACCTGCTTCGACCGCTGCTTCCATGGCGCCGACCTCGGCGGCGGCGTGCCTCAACCTGGACGACTTTGAAAAAGCCGCCGAGACTCTACTCAAGTCAAAAGCGTGGGGTCAGTTCTCTTGTCGCTGGTCTCGTTCATGTCGAAGGTGGTGGCTGACACCCAGGTCTCGACAGCTTACTACCGCAGCGCAGCGGATGACGAGCGGAGTGAGCTCGTCCGTATTTTTGTATCCGGCGTCACGGCTGACGAGACCTCACCCTCCACAGCCTTCAGCTGGAACCGCGACGCGTTCTCGACAATCCGGTTCCGACCTCGCGTGCTGCGGAACGTCCGTCCAGTCGATCTCACGACTTCGATTGTCGGGCACCGCTCGACCATGCCCGTTTACATCTCTCCGGCGGCGATGGGTCGACTCGCGCATACCGAAGGCGAGAAATGTCTCGCGCGGACTGCAGCTGCGCATGGGATCCCTTACATCGTGAGTGCTCGGAACGTTCGCATCTTCAGCTCCCTCACAGTTACTCACTGCTCCTTGTCGGTGTCTCAGGTTTCGGCCAACTCGTCCGTCAGCTTTGAGGACCTGGCCGCCGAGGTCCCAAAAGACACTCTCCTTTTCTACCAGGTCCGTTGAGCCCGTCCGCGGTTTCGTTTGGTACACAGTAGACTCATGCCTTGTGAGTCCACGCAGCTCTATGTGAACAAGGATCGGGCTAAGAGCGAAGACATTCTTCGTCGAGTCGCGCAGGCCGGATACAAGGTGCCGCCGGACTTTCCCCGTTCCTCCACCTCCCCAGAAGGCTGACACTCTTCGGACCGCATTAGGCTATCTGCGTGACGGTCGATGCGCCTGTCGCTGGAAAGCGCGAGCGCGACGAGAGGACCAAATTGGACGACGCAGCTGCGGCCGATCTAAGCACACAGGCTTCCGTCAGACGCGCTCCACCGAACGCGCCCGACGGTCCGCAAGACAAGAAGTCGCAAGGGATCGCTCAGGGACTCGGCAGGTGAGCTCGGACGAGCAAGTCTGTCCGTGGACCGTCCATCCGAATTAAAGCTTACCTTTCACTCGCCGTCTTCCCGCCAATTGTCAACCGACCCCTGCCGCCGCGTCGGAATCGGTTGCTGCTGCGATGTTCAGCTACGTGGATCCGACTCTCTCCTGGGCCGATCTCGACTGGATTCGGCGTGCGTCGAACGGCTTGCCGATCATCATCAAGGGCATTCAGTGCGCCGAGGACGCTGCTCTCGCTGCCCACTACGGAGCCGCAGCGATCGTCCTCAGCAACCACGGCTCGCGCCAACTCGAAGGAGCTCCGAGCAGCATCGAGACGCTGCTCGAGATCCGCAAGTTCGAACCTCAAGTCTTCGAGAAGCTCGAGGTGTGGTGCGACGGTGGGTACCGCCGCGGAACAGATGTCCTCAAGGCCATCGCACTCGGAGCCCGCTGTGTCGGGTTTGGACGTCCATGTGAGCATTTCTCCTGCTCCTGCTCATCTTCTGGTTCGCGCCGTTGACGACAGATCCGTGCCTCGCGGCGCCAGTCATGTACGCGCTCGCATTCGGCGACGAGGGGACGCAACGCGTCGCGACCATCCTCCGAGAAGAACTGAAGCAGAACACTCGGCTGCTCGGAGCGACAAAGATGAGCGAGGTCCTGCCATCGATGCTGAACACGACCGAGATCGAGCGGAACCTCTACAGCGGACCGTACGATTCACCCGTTCAGACCATTCTGACAAAGCTGTAATAGTTCCCGCTCGCTCGTCTTCGTGCGCGGAAAGGACTCTGCACGGCCATCGTCATGAGAGCACAGTGCGATGAAAGGGTATAAGTTGCACCTGGCTCGTACCGCCTTGTTGATACAGACGCCCACAAAGCAACTGAGAACGGATGATAAGTGGATGATTCGTTGAGTAGTTTGCCGTACAGGAGTCACGTCGTCCGCTCGGCGCGCCCGGTACCACCGTGCTTCGTGGGTCGTGTAAAAGTCTATGCGCGCTCCTCCCTCTCGTGAGAAAGCCTTCTCCCCGTCCCCGCCTCCGACCTCTTCCCGTCGACTCGCCGTTCCGCGCTCGTCTACGTGGCAAAGACACCGAACAGCTTGAAGCGAGCGTGGTCGATGCCGGGCTGGCCTTGCAATTCGCAGACGACGTAATGCGGACCTTTGGAGACGCTCTGGTCGATCTGTGTAACGCTGCAGAAGAGTGTGACCACGGCGTCAGCTCCAATCCGCGGTGCCTCAGCAGAAGTACATCAAAGTCTTACGTCGGTTGGCCGTACTCCCGGTCCCAGTAGCCCTTGAGCTCGACTGCTCCTTCGACGTTGTCGTCGACCCAGCAGAGCACGGTACCCCAGCCTTCCGCTTCGGGGCCTTGCAGGTAGTAGACGGCGATGTCACCGGCGCCGACCTTGATGGGGACCTTGAGGAGCGAGCCGGGCATGTCCGAATACCAGTAGTGCGTCTCGTCTTCGTCGTCCGGGCGAGGCTGGACCGGGTTCCAGCCCGAACCGGCAAAGACAGAGGCTGGCAGCGGGTTGATAAGGTCGTTCGCCGACGCACAGTTGGGTTTGATCTCGCGGAAGGCCGAGAGTTGGTGCGGCTTGTCGGTGATCCGGAACGGAGGGATCCGCAAGTAGCCCGAGCGACTACCTCCGCGACCACCGGCGCCGTCGGCATCTTCGGCGTCCAGACCGGCGTCGGCGGCCTTGCGGAGACCTTTGCCGGAGAGTAGCGAGGGGTAGTCGTCGCCGAGCGCGAGAGGTGACGAGGCCTGCGAGCCGCCGCCAAGCGAGGCAATGTCGCTCTCGAGCGCAGCCTGGTCCCACACCTTGCAGGTCTCGGCCTCGAGGAACGCGATGAGCGTGTCGGCGAGGAGCTCGTGACCCTTCGAGTTGGCGAGGATCGGGTCGAGGTAGTACGACTGGCGGACCTTCTGAGCATTCAAGAGGTAATCCTCGTAGAGGAGGCCCTTGACGCTCAGGTGGACGACATCGTAGAACTGCGCGACCGAGCTGTGCCAGACTTCGGGGCCGGCAAAGCCATGCTCGCCCTGGATCTGCGGCGAGAAGTGGCCGAGCATGATGACGGCCGGCTGGTCCGGGCGGAGGAGGAGGGAGCGGATCAACAGGTCTGTCGTCGAGATTGTGTTGGCCTCGCTGTTGAAGGTGCCAATGGTCAGTAACTGTAAAGTCTCGGCAGGTTCTGGGTCCGTTGGCGACGTACTGGGGGTCCTCCGTGTCAAACTCGACAATAACGAGGTCGACGCGGTCCGGCAAGTGCATCTCGGAGCAGAAGCCAAAGTACGAGGTACCCGTTCGTCGCACTGGTGAGGGCGAATGGATTGTCAGCGAGGTGCACGGACAGCGAGGTGAAGGGAAGACGGCGACTGACAAGCGCCGTTCGTCAGCTCATTGGCCGGGTGCGGGAACACGTCGTTCAGCCACGAGAAGACGCGGTGCGGGTAGCAGTTGGGGCCGGTCGGGTTGCCGAGCGGGTGCGCCTGAGTCGCATCGAGGCCGTGGCAACTGCTGACACTGCCGCCGAGGACACCGACCGTGATCGGCAACCCCGCCATGGCGCGCTTGATCACCTTGCGGATCCGCTCCGTGCTGCCGACGTGGGCGTGCGTCTTGAGGATCGACTCGCGTCCGTACACGTTGCCGAGCTCGTCGGTCGGACCGAAAGTCGGGCAGAACGTGAACGGCGGCGGTTCGCTAAAGTTGGCCGGGCCGTACCCTCCGGTCCCGCCGTGCGAGATGCTCGCGGCGGCGCGCTGCTTCCGAGCTTGCCGCACGAGCGCATCTGTCCTCCTCGACGTCGCGTACTGACTGCGCGAGCCGAACCCGGGCAAACCTCTGCCTGCGCGCGCGGACCGTGATGGCGCCGACAAGAGGTGGAGAACGTAGAACAAGGCGCAGACTCCGGCAAAGATGTACAGAGTCCGTCTCCGCGTCGTCTGCTTGTCGTTTGACGCGCCGGGCGACAGGTAAGTGCCGCTGCCAGATTGCGATCGCTGGCCGGCCGGATGTGCTGGCGACGACGGCCGCGCGTCTTGGTCCTGTCTCCTCCTGTGCAGCATGGCGACGGGTCGATAGACGAGTTTCCGGAGAGTAGGTCGCGTCGCAGTGCGAGGCAGAGGTCGATGGGGATTCCGCGAATCCGGTTCCGTCGGATGAGCGAAGAGACGACGACGACGCGGTCGACCAACGAGAAATTGGCGGCGAGCGGGTTGCAGGCACTACGCGCGCGCGCTCAAGAGCCTGGGAGAACAGAGGTGTCGACGCGCAGACCAGCCGCAGGTACAGTACAGCACACAGTTGCGACGCGAGGACAACTGGCTGTAGCGAAGTTCCGAGGAGTCTAGAGCGCGCGCGTGCCTTTGAGACGTGTCGCGGGCCCAGCCGCGACAGGCTCGCGCATCGTTCACACACGCAGCTCTTTCGTATGCGTAACTTCCTTGACTATGAGCAGAACAGTGCAGAATCGCAACATGCAAAGAACCGTCCGCCGCCGCACTGACCTCCGGAGACGGAGGGCTCGAGCGCGCAACCCGAAGGCAATTTCTTGCACCCGCAGCAAGTCCAGCTCGGAACACCGTAGGGCAAAGCAAAAGCTGAAATGCAGTGCAGTGATGCATGTACGGGAATGACGAGAATGCATGTATGGACAACAACACAAGCGGTTGAAACAAGCGAAAGCACCTTCCCCCTCGATCCCTCCTCCCGACACGCGGGCGATCTTCTCCTGCCTCAGTTCCCCCGTCTGAGACCGCCACCGAGCCCGCCGGCGCCACTGCTGAGCCAGGGCGACCTAGCCTTGCCGTTCAAAGTGATCGAGTTCAGCCGGCACTTTCCACCCGTGCGTCGCCGCAGCGCGCTTGAAACCTGCGACCGCTTCGACCATCTGTTTCCCCAAAGAACAAGGTCAGAACTAGAGCATAGAGAGAGAGACGCATCGCGCAACTCCGAGAGGTAAAAGCGCACCGAGTAAGGCGAGTTCCAGGTCGACGGGTCGAGACGGGCAGGGCGCGGCTCGAGGTTGGACCTGCGTACAGCGATCTCGGTCAGCCAGCCCGCTTCTGCCGCGCAGCGTTGCGCGAGCTCACATGGCCATGCGGATCTGGAGGAGGATTGCATCGATCGTATAGACCGACGACCAGCCATCGCTCGTGAGGAGATCTGCCGGTCCGCAGTCTCGGCATCAGTCGTGAGCATCTCACGGGTGGTCACCAAGCCTCCCGCCGCGAGCTCTTACCCATGCAGATACTGCCACCGCCCGTGACATGGCCGCCACCGCCGTGGATGAACGGGAGGAAGCGGGGGTGGACAACGCGGAAGAACGGCGGCGAGTGCGGAAAGCTGTGCGGGACCGCGAGCCTTGTAGTCAGTTCCGTGTATTCAGGCCCGGGCTTGCAGCGAAGTGCGCACTTGTCTCCGAAGCGGATCTCCATGAGGATGCTCTTGACGCCGTGCTTCTTCATGTCCTGCGCGAGCGGGATGTCTTGGTCGAAGCTGGCCTGCGGGAGCTCGATGATCCAGCAGAACGCGTTGTCTTGCGAACGTTCCGGGTCGAAGTAGAAGCCGGCCTTGGTCGGTCCTTCCTGCTTCTGCGTCTTGAGCATCGCCTTAATCTCCTTCTGGATCGTCGCGAGCGCGACTCGGTTCGGGTTCTTCGGCGGAGGCAGCATCTTGAGCAAGTGCAGCCGCTTCTCGTCGGCCGGCTCGAACGAGTCGATCGCCTCCTCCTCCTCGGTGCTCGTCACGCCGGCCTTAGGACGGCTGGTCGAACGAGTCCCGTTGCGCTTCGAAGGCGATGGGGCGACCGGCTCCTTCAGGATCTCGGTGTCGGATGCGTGCAACTCGTCCGGAACGTCGTTGAGTTCGTCCTCGAGACGCTGAAGCTTGTCACCGACGTCGGGGAAGGCGATGTTGACGTTGTTTAGCGTGAGCTTGAACTTGGGGTCGAGCGGGACGGTCTTGACCTGCGGCTTCTGGGCCTTGGCGACGGTATCCGCTGCGGCTACCGCCTGCTGCTCATCCTGCTTGGTGAGAAGGTTGTTCCGCTGGACGATCAAGACACGGCACTGGATCCAATCAAGCTTGTCGCAGACGAGGTACGGGCTGCTCGAGATGAACTCTTGCGGCCGGTTCGTGATCTCGCAGAGGGCGGCGATCTTCGAGATCGGAAAGTCGGCGTTCTTCCACGAAGACATCGTGGACGCGGCGTAGTGGCCGAGCGAGACGTCACCCTGGATAGCGAAGTAAACGCTGCCGGCGAAAAGAAAAGACGTAGGTCAACCTCGGTTCTTCGAAACTCTGGCCGAATCGGCGGGCCGCAGAGTCCGGCGACGGCGAGGGACGGCGTGATAACCCGACCTACCCGTGTCCGTACGCGCGACCGTTGATCACATCCTTGAAGTGCAGTCCCTGACGAAGGATCGAGTGCCAGTTCTTGACGCTGCTCCCGTGCCAAGCGTACAAAGTCGGATATGCGACCGCGTTCGCGTCGATCTGCTGGGCCGTCTTGATCGATTCGGCGAGCCTGTGCTCCTTGGCAGGGTCTCCGACGATGAAGCGGAATTGGCGGTACTCGGCGGGGACGCCCTGAACGAGCTCGTCTTCCTCCTCGATCTGCTTGAGGTAAGACGTGTTGGACGCGACAATGAAGCGCAGCAAGCGCCACGCCGAAGGCGAGATAGACTTGTCGCGCATGTCGACGAGCTTGCGCGTGCGGCGCATCATGCGCTCGTCGGCCGTCATGTTTTCGCCGAGAAGCCACGCGCGCATATCGTTGATCGGCGGCAGCTCGAGGATGAGGGTGGCGATGCCCGCCCGTCTTTGCTCTTCGTTCGGCAGCTCGTCGAGGTCGTCCGTCTCTCCGGTCGTGCTGACGGCACGAGGGACCTGGAGCTCGAGTCCGATCGGCAAGAGTTCTCCTTTGAGCCCGCCCTCCTTGGCCGCTATGTAGGTGAGCTGCACAAGCAAATCGACGGCAACGGCGTTCGTGACAATCTCGTGCTGCGGGTCGGAAGCTCACGCGGGTCAGTTGCTGCAGCGTCTGAGCGGAGAAGTGGAAAAAGCTTGACCTCAAGAGACGGGCCGAGGCCGAGCTGAATGAGCTGGAACAAGCAGAGCGGATTGTCGCAGACGAACGGCTTGAGGGCAGTGATGACCTGGTCACAGCGCTTGAAGCAGTTGAGGCAGAAGCGCGGGCACATGACGAAGCGGCGGACGAGGTACGAGAACGCGAGGAGCGGGAAGTTGTTCGCCGTCTTTGCCGACGTCATCGGGTCTTTTGGCAGCTGCTCGAGAGTAAATCGAGCGATCAGTGCAAGCTCCGACTGCGGCATGGCCTCACAGCTGCAAACTCACCAAGCTGGCGTTCGCCTCGGACGTGTCCTTCTCCTCCTTGTCTGCCGCGCGTGCAGATTTCTTGTTGACCGTCGTCCCAGTCACGCCAGTCGCGAGACAGTGCTGCTCGGCTCCAGCCCAGCCGACACGGTCGTTGCTGCGACGGGTCTGGACGATTTGCTGGAATTTGTCGTTCATCAGAGCGTTCAGAGGGTTGGAGAGCGAGATGGCGTCGAAGTCGCCAGCTGCAGGGTCCGCGTCCAAAGCTTAGTATCGTAACGTATCGCGCGGCCACTGAGGTGGAGCGAACCTACGGGTGTACGGGTTCGAGCTGTGCGCGCGGAAGGCGGCCAAGATCGCGTCGCGACTGGGCTTGTAGGTCGGCGAGATGCCGACGCGGAACTGGACCTGTCCGCTCGTCTGGTTGTCGAGGTCGACAGGATACGTCGACGAAAAGTTCATAAGCAGGACGAGGTAGACGACCTTCCCGGTGATCAGGCCTGAGTCCCAGGCTTGAAGGGCGCGCGCAGGAACGCCGAGCAGGTTGACTTTCTTGCTGACGCTGACGACGAGGTCGAGCTCGGAGATACGCGTGAATCCCGGCTGATAGCCTTGGTCGAGCAGAGCCTTGAAGTCGCTGCGGGCGACGAAGGCCGATCTGTCAGCGCCCTATTCCGGTTCATCGCTGAGAGTCTGCAACGGCACTCACGCCCTCAGTGCGGCCATGAGAGCAGTGCCTTGCGCCGTGTTGGTGCCGGCGTCGTACAGATCGACTTCGTACTCTTCGTCCGAGTCCTGCTGTTGCGACTGCGAGGGCACTTTGGTCGCAGGCTTGGCCCACGGGTTCGCCTCGCCGCGGACGATACGCTTGACTAGAATTCCGACGATCCCACCCAGGGACCGATCCGCTTGCAGAGGCAGGCTAACGCAGAGTTGTCCGCAAATGTGTCAACCGCGGCGAGCGTCTTTTGCTAACGGCGAGAGAAGGGAGGGACTCACTGCGCAACTTCCTCGATCGCTGCCTGCACGTCGGCCGGAATGTCCTCGTCTCCAGCAAAGCAGAGGACTTCGTGCGTGTTCGGGTACCCGGAGAGCTCTGGGAAACAGAGCGAGAGCTTGAGGCCGCGCGGGAAGCCGTCGTGCTTGAGCGCGAGCTGAATCATGTCTTCGCCTTCGTCGCGGTGCAACCCTGTCGTGAGGCCAATTGATGTCAGCCACTGAGGCGATCGCCGTCACTGAGAAGTAGCCTCACCCGAGACGGGACTCGAGCCATCGTCTTTGTAACGTTCGCCGAGTTGAGCGACGTCGGCGGCGAACTGCTTCCTGCTCGTGAGCTTGCCCTTCGGCTTGACTGGCTCTAGCGACAGCTCTGGGTCCGAGCTGAGGACGATCGGCTCGAGCTGAGCCGAGCGGCCCTCGCCGGCATCGCCATGAGGTTCCTGCTCGAGTTGGTCCGTCGGCGTCATCTCGACGTCGTCCGACCCCGCGCCCGAGTACCCGACCGCGTCCGAGTCGTACTCAAATCCACTGCCACTGTCCCCATAGTCCAGGTCGTCCATGGTGTCTGCGGAGGCGGCGCGGGCGCGCTGACGGCTGCTCGACGACGACGAGCCTTGTGGGGCGGCGGCAGTCGACGTCGAACCGGACGCGTTGCTCGACGCGGACGCGCCGCGAGACTTGCTGCGAGTCTGCATAGGCTCAGACGCGGGCGTCGTAGACTTCAGGCGCTTCCTCGGCGGCATCGGACTGTGCCTCGACGAGAGTGCGAGAAGTCAAAAACGGAAAGGGTTCGCACGCGACTCGACAAAGTCGACAACACCATTTCGAGCTTTCCTTCGTCCTGCGCGCTATAGCCCGGTCGATGAGCGTGCCTCATGAGGTCAGGATAATAATCGCCGTGCCTTGGACCGCTCTGGTCTCTTCCTGAACTTTTGACATTCCGAGCGGGAGGTGTCCAGGCGCACCATGGGCGTAGTATCCAGACGAGCACCTGGCTGAGACCTCGGACAGCATTGTGACATCGATCGAGAGAGTTCAAGAGGCATTCAATGGAGAAACATTGCAGGAGGCATGCTTCCTAGGCCATCGGGATCACGGCGACCAAGGCCCCGTCCTTCGCATCCTTGAATCGCATGAAACGGCCGAGGCGCGGTTCCTTTGACGTCGCCGCCACGACGACGAGGTTCTTCGCTGGCGGGGCGGTAGCGGTTGAGCCGGCCGCGTCCTTGCCCGCCTTGCCGCCTTGTACCGTGACCGCCGAAAGCTGCGATTCGCGCGTCGGCCGGAGAGACGGCGCGATGAGCTGGATCGAGTTGATGCATCCGGGGGCGTCGATCGTCGTCAAGGGGGAGAAAGACCGTAACCGCTCGTCGATCTTCCACAGTCGGATCTGGCCGTCCCACGAACCCGACGCAAAGACGTCGCCGTATGGAAGGCAGGAAAGGGCGGTGATCCATCGAGGCGTACCGATGATGCCCTCGCTCTCCGAATCGTGCTCGTTGATGCCGTGGGCGACGTCGAGGCGGAAGATCGGCTTCTTCTTGGTGACGGTCCACAGGCAGATCGTGCTGGCGAGACAGACGCATAAGTACAGCCACTTAGGGTCGACCAGCAAAAAACAGCAGATCGTAGCGCGACTCACCCGCTGTCTCCGCCGCTGAGCAGGGTCGAGTCGTCGACCATGGCGACGCAATCGATGCTGCCCTCGACAAACTTGACCGGGCCGCGCTGCTCCGCCTGCGTCCGCCTCCGCTTCCGCTCCTCGTCTTCGACGCCTTCGTCCTCCATCGCTCCATCCAACACGTTCCGCATGCGGCTCGCTCCGCCGCCGCGGAAGACGAGCTGACTCTCCTCCATAACCTTCCAGAAGCGCACCGTCTTGTCGCGTCCGCCCGCCGTCACCGCCAGCTCGCCCCGCAGTGCGTCGATCGACAGGATCGAGTCCTGGTGGCCGAACAGAGTTTCGATGTAGGAGAGCGTCGACAGGTCAAAGACCTTGACTGTCCGATCGAACGATGACGAGTACAGCTCGTTCGTGCCGAGGCGGAAAGCGATCGACTGTGTGAGCCGCGAGGGGTCAGCCGAACAGCGACAAAGCCGGCAAGATGATCCTGACTCACTCCGACTGCGTCCTTATGCCCTCCGAGTCCTCGAGACCATTTGCCACCTTCGCCTTCCACGTTCCAGCAGCCGATGACTTTATCTCGGCCAGCGCTCGCGAGCGTCTTGCCGTCGTGGCTGATGGCGAGATCGAGAATCTCGTCTGTATGACCCTCGGCGAGCTCCTTACCCTTGCCCTTGTCTTGCGGCGTGTCAAATCGCTGGTGCTTCTCGGCGTCGCGCTTCTGCGAATCGGAGACTGCCTTGCGGAAGTACGCAGAGCGGCTTATGCGAGGTAGTGGAGATTCGGAGCCGGGCGTCGACGATGTGGATGCCGAAGGGTCGTGAGCTGAAACGGCAGCGAGATCGTACTTCATGATGGCGCCGTCCTTGCTAGAGGTGTACAGCCAATGGCCGTCATGCGAAGCGACGGCTGCAGTGACGCAACCGCGATGTCCCTTTGCGGGCGTGCGGAATATGGAGGTTGAGGGAATAGGGAGTTGAAGCTGTCCAGGAACCGGCGTCAGAAACACGTCCCGACGGCAGCGAAGCCACTCACTGCGCTAGACTCACTGTACTCGCGACATTGAGGTGAAGCTTCCCGGTGTGCTCGAGCTGGAAGGAACGTAGGGCTTGTCAGCTGCCGGCAGTCAACCGGATTCCACTGGAAATGACGGCTCACAACGTCCTGTTGCAGTCGCTCGGCGATGATGTCTCGGTCCAGATCTGCCGCGTCGAAACCAAAGTCCTCGGCTGTGTATGAAAACGTAACGACACGTTACGTTAGTCGTCTCAGGCCGCAACGAGCGCTGGCCGACTCGAGAGACGCACCTTCTTTGTCCTTTTCGAGGCTCTTGAGGTACATCTGGGACAGCCGCAGCCGCTTCTGCGCCGGCGTTTCGAGCTCGTCCTCCTCTTCGGATTCCTCGTCTACGCCTTCTGCCTCGTCGCT
The DNA here is from genome assembly GCA_002922495.1 of Rhodotorula taiwanensis. Lineage (NCBI taxonomy): Eukaryota > Fungi > Basidiomycota > Microbotryomycetes > Sporidiobolales > Sporidiobolaceae > Rhodotorula > Rhodotorula taiwanensis. The sequence goes on from PJQD01000116.1 coordinate 98,856, forward strand.
ACCGACTTCGTCAGAGTCGAAGTGGTCCGCGTCGCCTTCGTCGAGGTCCTCGTCCTCGGCTTCGGCTCTCCGCTTGCCCTTGTTCTGCGGCCGACCAGCTCCAGAGCCGCCCTTGCGGCCGTTCTGACGGTCCTTGCCCCCGCGGGACATTGTCTGGCCGCGAGCCGAAGTTCCGTTTCGAGTTTGGCGAGGTGCACTCCCCGGCGCATCTTCGCGCTTGCGTTTACTGAACGGTCGCGGCTTGGAGAAGAAAGCATCGCTCATGGTCGCACCGGACGCTGACCCGCGCAGACGTGGGTGTAAGGAGCGATCCAGAGTGTTCAGCGAGGCGGTGCAACATTTTCCTTCAGAAGTCTCCCGAGCTCGAACTCAACTCTCCGCCTTGGCTTCGCTAGGCTGGCAAGGGGCGTTCAAGCGATTCGATACATCTTCGTAGAGATGCACAGGCGATGCGCTCTCCGCCGCGCTGCCGACAGTGAAACTCAATTTTCTCTTGCCGCAGTGATGGAACCGCCGCGTGCGTTCCCAGATTCGTGCCGTCACGCCCTCCAGCTCAATCATAGGCGCTGCGATCACTTGCTGCCGCCGAAGCGCCGACGAAGCGTGACGGCCACATTTCCTGTACTGATTCGGTCTACGGCTTGACGTTTGATACGTCCGCATAGACGTCGAAGCGCCGTTGGACCGTCACCGGAATTCCTGCTCGCGCGCTTTTCAACGCGTCGAGATCTGTCCAGATGCCCAGGGTCAGCTCGGGCTCTATGCGCCAATGCGAGCCGCCGAGCGGTCACGGGAGGTGGCCGAACTCAGCAAAAGAGTGCCTTACCGATGTCGGCAAACAGAATGCCCTCCTTCTCGTCGAGTTGCTCCAGACATCTGCCCCTGCGGAAGCTCCACGTATCAGGAGAGAGCACACGCAGGAGCCCGCGAACAACGTGGGCTTACATTGGGTCCCATACGCTTGAGTGGCCCCAAGCCTTGTATCCATCGCCGGAAGTGGCTCGCGCTGGGGAACACATGGCGACGAAGATCTGGTTGTCGATCGCGCGCGCGCGCTGAACGAGGTCCCAGTGCAGAGGACCGGTCGTCAAGTTGAAGGCAGCGGGATAAACCATAGCGACGGCGCCTGTGATCGCAGACGGGAACGCATCAGATCAAGCAAGGTAAGGGATCGGCTCGCTGCGAGAGCCTACCTTTCCGGGCAGCAGTCATTGCGAGTTCAGGGAACCGCACGTCGTAGCAAATGCCGACTCCGATCTTGCCGTGCTCTGGCGGTAATTGTCTCTGGTCAGTTGACCCCGCGCCGACGCCAGGCCACGATGATACGCTTCCTGCTGTCGTGTGTGCCGCAACAAAGCTCAACACCGTCAAGTGACCCACCTGTGTCGACCAGGGTCTGCCAGTCTCCACCTGTCAGGGTCTCGCTCTCTTTGAACGTGATGCCGTTCGGGATCGAGATGTCGAAGAGGTGCACCTCTGCGTAAACGTGGCGTCAGCGCCGCTTCCTCGTCTCGAGACAGGAAGCAGACAAGTACGTACTGCGGTGAATCGCGACCAAATTGCCCTGCTTGTCGAAAGTCGGCGAGGAGTTGTAGACCTTGTCGTCCTCCGACAGCTCCGGTATCGAACCTGGAGGTCGAAACGGTCCCGCCCGTGAGCTCCTTCTCGGGAAACTGACGTGGAGGGCCAGCACTGACCTCCGATGAGCCAAACGCCGTGCTCCTTTGCTGCCTCGCTGAGGAGTTTGATGCTTTCACTCTCCGTTTTGGCAACGTCGAATGAATCCTTGGTCTCGGGGGTCCATCCGATCCGCTCGGCGTACTTGCGGAACATGTTGGTTGCGTACGGCGAGTTGAAGATCTCCTGCGCGGGGCAGAGGCACGCATCAGCTCAGTGGTGCGTGCTGGCCGAGAGTGAACCTGCGCCCGCCGAGGTGGGGGTGGCCGTACCGGCAGCACGACCACGTCCGGCTTCCTGCCCTCCTTACCGCCCTTGACGGTTTCGGCGACCATCTCCTTGGCATGCGCGAGATTTGCCGCCTTGTCGGAGCCATCTCCGACGGCGGCGAGCTGGATCATCGCGAGGCGGAACGATTGACCCGAGACAGTGGCCATCGCGCGAGAACGACAGGTAGCAGTAGTGACAAGCAAGGGACGTCTAGGTGTCGAACAGAGTGCGGCGGTTTGTCGGATCGAGCCAAGGCGCAGCGGCATGAGGAGGAGCAAGAGGAAAGAGCGACTCTGCGCGACCAGTGGGCCGATCGGAGAGAATGGCCAGTCCTCGTCCATTCGGGCCAACGTGGAACTCTATGCAGTCTCAGACTTATTCATACGACATCCTACGCGGGAGAGAGTACCTAGAGAGAAGCGTAACTGATAAATTAGGGGAAGAGGCGGACGGGGGGCGGTTCAAGATCGCCTGTAGGAAGACTGCTGGTAATCCCATCGGTTCTGGCCGGGCCTCGAAGCCGTGACACGGACGAGGTCGACGATCCAGTCTGACGAGAAGGGAGGAACGCCGGCGTAGGTGGAGGAGGGGCCGGCGGACGAAGTCGGCCTCGCGGCGCTACTCGAACCTACCTGGTCCTCGAGCGAGTCCAACAAGTCGTCGCCGCGATCGGACGTGTCGCGGGACGGAGGTCGCGTTGCATCTGGCGCGCCGCTCCGAGCTGAGCCGGCCGTGCCGCCTGCGACAGGTGATGGGCGACGGGCCGGTGCGACCGACCTCGAGACGAAGGGCGCGGCCGTCGAAGTAGGGAAAGGTAGTCCGCCATCGCTCGACGCATCGCCAGCGCTACCTTGCCGGTCGCCCAAGAAGTCGCTCGCGGCACTGTTTGCCGTCGGGTCCGAGCTGTTCAAATCGTCCGAGACTCCGCCGAAAGCGGCCCGCGTGCCTCGCCGGGCAATGGTGCCAGCTCCAGAGGCCCTCGTGACGCAGTCGTTCTGCGCTTGGAACAATGGGAAGGGGAGCCAAGCGAGCTTTGCGCTCGGCAGCTTGACGGAAGACGGGACGATGATCTTGAGGCAGACGCAGTACGAGTCCTTGGCGACGCCGTCTGCGCTGTAAGTCGGGCCGGGACGACTTGTAAGAGGCACGATCGTCGGCGCGACCTCGAGCCGGGGCAAAACAAAGTCGAGGACGTCTTGGCCAAGAAGCTGTTCCAGGTGAGGTCGTACGACGTCGACCAGGAGGTTCCGGAGTTGCGCTGCGTGGCGCAAGGAGGACGTCGGTCTATTTGACAGGTCCAAGAGCGTGTTCAGCGCGATCTCGTCGACGCCTTCGACCACCTCCTCGAGTGTGGTATATGGCAAGCGCCCGGCGTCGAGCTGGTCGATGTCGAGTCGCGGATCGACGAGCGTGGCGAGCTCGATCATGGGCAGGGCGTGATGCTGCCGCTCGTCCGCCAAGATCTGCAGCCCTTCGCCGGGCAAAGCCTGCAACATGAGGAGCCCGCCGTACAGTCGGCCGCGTTCGTATCGCTTCGTCAATCCGTTGCGAGCGAAGTGGTAGGCGTCGCGGAAGTACTCGAAGACCCGTTCCTCGGGGACCGCGTATGCGTTCGCCGTCACGCGGGCGACGGCGCCCGGTTCGGCGAACACGAAGCCGCGAGCCAGCAGGGCCTCGCGTTCCGCGACGGTGCGTAGCCGCCTCGTCAACAGGAGCATTTGGCCCTGCGACACGACAAACTTGTCCCCAGAGCTCTTGCTCGAGACTTCATAGTGCCCGCTACATATCGCGGTGGTCAGCGCAAGCCCCCTGAACACCAAAGCGGGTACCGAGAAGACGCACATCTTGAGTATACTGTCGTACAGGACGCCCAGGACTTTCGGATCGCCGGTGCCTGTGACGGCCTCAGCGATCTCCTCTCCCGCCAACTGGAAGCTCGCGAGACTCCGCACGAGTCCGCTCGACTCTGGGTCGGTCAGATCGTGTATCGGCGTGACCTTCTTGGAGCGCCCTCGGTCGGCTGCTTGCGACGGGTGGCTGGCAAAGTCGCTGAACGCAATCGAGCCACGATAAGTCGGCGTCGCTGTGTCTTCGCCGCTGTCCCCCTTCGGCAGACGCCACTTCCATGACAAGCGGAGGAAGGCGACGAAAGCGGGATCTGACCGCTGCAGTCGTAACTTGGCTGCGTCGAGTCGCAGACGATCGTCGAAGCGCAAAAGCGAGCGCCAGTTGAGTTTCTCCTCTGTCTCGTCGGCGATCGGGGTCGGGTAGATCCGCGTGAAGGGGAGGAGGCCAGTCTCCGGGTCGACGAGCATCAAGCCGTGGTGGTCGAAAATGGCGGAGCTCAGGATGACGCGGTGCCGTGCGGCCCGCAGCCGCAAGGCTCGCTGTTGCCCGATGTAGGCGAAGACAAGGAGGCAGATGCAGCAGATGGGCGCGACGCAGCAGATGATCGCGACTGCGTACGCTCGGGTCAGCATCTCTTCTCGAGATCTAGGGCTGTCGGTCCCGCACGCACTGATGATCTTCTTGGTCGTGCTGTCCGAGCCGGTTCTCAAGTCTGCGTTCGGCCGGACCCAGTAGTGCGTCCCGAGGAGCGCGACAAAGTGCATCAGGGTGACGCCGACGGCGAGAATCGCAGCGACGAGGATCCGCTTGATCCAGCTGTGCTGCAGTTTGGGTCGGAAAACGACAAAGAGAATGTAGAGTCCGACAGTGACGCAAATCATGGCGATGATGACTGAGAGGAAGACGGTGTACCAGTCGTTGGTGACTTTGGCAACCGAGTCGATCGAGACTTGACCGATGTAGTGCATCGCCGCGATGCCTCCGCCGCAGACGACTCCGGCGACGACAATCTTGAGGACACCGGCCCTCGACACCTTTGCGGCGCCGACCCCGAATTCGTCACGCTCGTCGTCCTCCTCGTCGTCGTCTCGGTCCGCAGCTCGATTTTTATCCTTCCGCCTCGCGGCTTCATCGGCTGATCGTGGGGGCGAAGAAGTTGGAGCACGTTGTATCTGCTGCGATCTGGCCTCCGTCACGGGTGAGTCGAGGTCCGCCTTGGTATCGAGGTCGTAAGCAACTTCGGGTTCGCCGAGCGGAGTTTCAAGGTCTTCTCCCCGCGTCCGCCAGGCCGGCTGCCGCAGCCGGAGACCGATGAAAGAAAAGGCGAGAACCATGGAAACGCAGGAGACAACGAGCGAGAGGATCGTGAACCCGGCGTTGTATGAGAGCGGAACGCCCGTGCCTTCCCAAGGCGGCGCGAATCGTAGCGTGACGGACTGGTTGCCGACCTGTCCGAGAGGTATCATCAGTCGGGAAGTGGCCACCGCGGCGGCTGACCCGGCGCCCAACGCACGAAATGCATGCCGAATGTCGCGGTCGAACCGAATGCGATCCCGGCTCCGAGCAAGAGGGCGATGTTCCACACACCCGTCATGCCGGTACGCTTCAGGAGCATCTCGATAGTCGTCCATGATCCGATGAACGAGACGAGGTACGAGAGAAAGATGTAGATGCCCGTATATCTCGGTACGAGTTCGACCAGCTCGCCGGTAGCCGCCATGGTAGGGATCCGAGCCTTGCTCGTGCCTAGGCCGCTCGTCGCAATCGCTTAGAGTCACGGTCTTGGCGCACAGTGCGGTCGTCTGTTGTCGCCGTAAAGTCGCTCGAGTCGGCGACTGGTTCGTGTGCCTGACGGGAGGAACGGGTCGAGAAGAAGGCTTCTTCCCCTCGACGTCCGCTCCCTGCTCAAACGATGGCGCGGGAGCGATAGGTCTTGAGGAGCTGGCAACCGAGACTGTCGTCGCCGACGGCAGGAGGTGGCGATTTGGCGAGACAGTCAAGACTTGGCTGTCCTGCTGAAGACCGCGCCGGCTGAAAGAGAGTGGATCGAGTGGACGCCTGAGCAGGAGTCCGCCCCCTTTCGTACGGTGTGATTGCTCCCACGCAGCTGGAGCCGTGGAGCCCGTAAGACGGCACTGTCGGAGCAGATGAGGCTGGTATATGCGCCGAACAAGGACGTCCGACTCTGCGAGTTCATCACCGCGGGACCAGATTGCTTCGAATGAAGCCGTTATACCTTCCGCATGCGGAAGTCTTGCCAAAGTGCCGCCGCGGCCTTCCTGGCCGCGGACGGGCCGTCTCACAGGGCGCAGTCACTAAAAGAGCAGCTCAAGCTACGTCAGCTCGGCTCGCAAGCCCGAGGTGGGAAGGCATAAGGAGGGGTAAAAAGGGGATGATGGTCCCGCCAGACAACCCAAAAAAGAATGGCGCTTTCCGGGATTGAACCGGAGACCTGCAGAAGTGCAGCTCGTAGATCGAAGCTTCAGTCTGTCGCTCTCCCAACTGAGCTAAAGCGCCACTTCATGTCAGGAGGTATCAGACTAACATACATGTACTAATTAGCGCCTTTTCCGTAGCTGGAAGCTGAACACGCACCCCGCCGACAGCCCCGGCAAGCGCGCGAACGCAGTCAGCCGTCCTATTTCGCAAAGCGTGACGTGGGGGCACCGAACGTCTATCTCGTAAAGCGTGACGGACGGGCACGGAACGGTGACGTGGACGGTTAGGATCCTCAGCGGCGGTTGCAACACTTGCGTCCCAGGAATGCTGAGAATCTCGAGTCGTGCCATGTTGCGGCATGCACCCTCTTCTCTGCAACTTGCACTTGCTGGAGCAGTCAGAAGCAGGGAAACAAGAGTCGGTCTCACTTTGATTACATGCCAGCGGAGTCAACCGGCCCATCCGAACTGTGTCATCCTGACCCGACCTCCATCAAGTGTCGCCGCTTCGCCGTTCGCTGGTAACACCGTGACGCCCTCCGCCTCGAGCCACTCGGCCTGCCGTCGAGTTGCCGCCGGATTGGCGCGCGGCGAAATCATTCCTGAACTCGCGACGACGCGGTGCCATGGCACAAAGTCCGGGTTCGGTTCGGGCGGAGGCAGCGCCGAGTCGTTATCGGACGGTGCCGTAGAAGAGGGAGTTTGCGGAAGGTAGGGGTTGGAGAGTCGGGCAGGAAGTGCTTTTAAGGCAGCGCCGACCCTGCGCAAGAAGACACGCCGCCGAGTCGAGGGAGCGGCCGAGTCAGTGACCGCTCTCGCAGCGAGAAGTTTCGGAGGTCCGCGGATAACCGTACATGCGAGAGTGTCGCGGATGTCCGATCATGCGCGCAATCTGGCCGTACGACGCCACCTAGAAAAAGCCGAGGGCGAGGTTTTTTGCATGGCGGTCAGCGCGATGGCCCGGGGCGCCCGCAGCTCGGAACAGATGGGGCCAACGGTAGAACAGCACTGCGACTCACTCGACCTTCCGGTATTGACCGGACCCGTTCATAGACAGCGGCGTTGAAATCCCTCCGGAACCCATTGTCCTCGGCCGAGTCGACTGGCTCGTTCGGGCTCTCGGTCGCGGCCTCCTCTTCTTGTCGGAATAGAGGCGGCTCGTCGACGCGCAGATCCTGATCCCTTGCACTTGCCTCTGGCAGCCGGTATGGTGCAGACGATGATGTCGTCGTCGTGACGTCGCGGTTTCGCTCGGGAGGCATCAGGCGCGCGCGGTTGCACGGGACCTTGTGCGGGTCGGACTCGACACCCTGTCTCTCTGCAGGTCGTTTCAAGTCGCTTGTGTACCTCGGCGTACGCCAGCGGCCCTATGTGTCGGTCCTCCAAAGTCGCCGACTCCGGCCGTGTCGAAGTCCGAAAAATTTGTGCCCCACCTCGGGTCCGGCCGGCAGTCGCCGCCCCTCTGTCGCGGCGCACGTCCCCGGTAGAGGCATCCTACAATGCACGCTATGTCGATCTATCGTCCATCCTGTCGCTCCCTGCTTCAGTAAGTGCTCAGCAGAGACGTCCGCGGTCGAGACTATACACTCGACTTGTCACGTCACGACCGCGCGGTCCACACGCTGCGCCTGCACCTCGCGAGGCTGCTCCACCGTCGGCTACGGCTCAGGATCTGCTTCCCAATCCTTGTTCCTTGCCCTGGGATCAGCTCCGGCGGTAGGGCGCCAGGAAGTCAGCACCTTTATCGATCCGAAGAGCTCGGACACAGTGAAGCCTGGCCGTCGCATGACCGTGGCTATTTGCGCTTGGAGAACCAATGCCTACAGCTACCAGCTTGCACCTGCGTATACACACTCTGGTTGCGGCGCCGGTGTTATCAAAGGGCGCTTCCGTCCTTATCGAGAAGAACGACTCGTGCGATTCCGAGCCCCGCGGAAGAGGTCAGAGAGACCGAAGCATTGGAGAGCATTCTGCATGGACCGACGGCAGTGCAGTGGAGGCTGGGCGTGGGGAGAAGAACGCGAAGGGAAGCCGCCCGGACCGTCGGCAGGCTTATCAATGCGTATCGGCTTCGGACTGCGGTGGCGATTCCTTGATGATTCGTCTCGATCTCTGCTATCTCGAGGCTCTCTCCTTCACCTGCGACAGTCCTTCGAGCCATGTCCGCTCTATCAACCTACAGCTCGACGGTGACAGACTCGACCATGGAGAAAAAGGTCGAAGAAGGTCGGTCCCATGTCGTCGCCGCCCCCGCCAGCCACGCACTCTTCGCGATCCCGGAAGACGGCGACCTCGACGAAGCTGCAGAAGCAGCAGGCGAAGTAGCGCAGACGTTCACCGAGGAAGAGAATGCCGCCGTGCGCCGCAAGTTGGACCGGAGGGTGAGCTCGCACGACCTCTCGAGCTTACTCTACATGCCCGCTGACGCCCGTATCGTCTCAGATCTTGCCTCTACTTGCTATAACTTACGCTTCTCAGTTCCTGGACAAGAATTGCGAGTCCCCGAGCCCTCAAACGGTCTAGAAATCGTTCCGGAACTAACGAGCTGTTTTCCCGTCAGCAATCAACTACGCCTCGATCGTCGGAGGGTTCCCGATCACGGGCGCGCACTACACTGTCATCGTCGCGGTTTTCTACGTTGGGTTCTTCATCGCCGAGATACCTCAGACGATCATCTCGCAGCGGTTCCCAATCGCCCGGTAGTACGTTGCTCAGCTCGCTGTGCCGTTCGTCCGGCATCTCGAGAGCTAACAGCGGACGTACGCAGTCTCGGCATCAATGTCCTACTGTGGGCAGCCTGCTTGACCCTCCACGCCGCGTCCGGCGCATTTGGGCCGTTCCTCGCCTTCCGGATCCTCCTCGGCGTCTTCGAGAGCGTCGTCTCGCCCATCATGATCGCGCTCGTCGCGTCCTTCTACCGCAAGGAGGAGCAGGCGAAGCGCATTGCCGCGTTCTACTGCTGCAACGGCATCACCGCCATCGTTGGCGGCATCATCGCCTGGGGAGTCTCGCACATCGACTCTCGCGAGTCTGGCCGCGAACCCTGGCGCATCGTGAGTCTCTGCACGCCTCTCTTCTGAGTTTGATAGTGACAACTGATCGTGATCTCGAGGGCAACAGCTGTACTACATCTTCGGCGGACTCGCGTTTGTTGTCGGCGTCGTCGTGGTCCTCTTTCTCCCGAGCTCGCCCGCGACGGCGACCTTCCTGACTCCGCGCGAGAAGGTCGTCGCCCTCGAGCGTATCCGCATCGGACAGTCGGGCACAATCTCGCACAGCTTCAAGCGCGCGCAAGCAATGGAGGCGCTCCGGGACCCGAAGACGTGGCTCCTGTTCGCGCTCATGTTGATCATCTCGGTTCCCAACTCTGCCGTCACGTCGTTCACCTCGATCCTCATCAAGTCGTTCGGCTACACGTCGCAGACGGCGCTACTCTTGAACATGCCGTGCGGCGCCGTTCAGATCATCACGACGCTTTCGACCGCATGGTGGGCGGACCGCCGGAGGGCTCGCATGCTTCCCTTCGTTGCGACTCTCCTCCCATCGGTCGTCGGATTTGCGCTCCTCGTCGCCTACTCCGGCACCGCCAGCCAGAACAAGGCGAACAAGGGACCTCTCCTCGCTGGCATCCTCCTGGCGCAAACTTTCATCACCGGAATCGCGTTCCTGTACAGCTGGTCGTCGTCGAACGTCGCCGGCTCTTCCAAGCGATGTGAGCGCGCCCTCTGGACTGCATCTCGTCCTTAGGTTTCATGCTGACTATCGCTCCTTACAAAGCTGTCACGAACGCCTTGATGCTCGTCGCGTTCGCCGGAGGCAACGCAGCGGGAAGCCAAGCTTTCCAGGCGTCGACCGCGCCGACGTACCTTCCCGGCAAGATTGCCCTCCTTACGCTCCTCGCCGTTTTGTTCCCACTCGCCCTTGCCATGTATCTCTACACCGAGCGCCTCAACAAGCGCAAGGTGGAGGAGGTCTCGCGGATGGCCGAGGAGAACGGCTGGACCGAGGAGGACGTCAAGCGAGAGAGCGACCGCGTCGCCTTCCTCGACCTTACAGACTCTGCGAACCCCTTCTTCCGCTACGTTTCTTAGAGTCGCGTAGTCTCATCGTACATGCAACTTGTCCGCGTCTACAAAAGAGGTTGTATGCTCTCGCCCGGCAGCGAGTTCGTCCACGACCAGAAACTGGAAGCACGGCTCAATCAGTACTGGTGGCACAGAAGTAACTCTCCGCGATCGCTCACCTGTCTGTCCCAATAAGGGATGCAATGGTGAGCTCGTCGAGCTCGCGAGCACTCGCACCGGCTGCCGACGTAGGCTCGACCGCGATTCCCGAGCCTGGGTCGGCCGGAGCATCGAACGCCGACGCGAGAGTGGACAAGGCCGACGAGTCGGGAACGGACGACCAAGCGTTGATCGGGTCGTTCAGCAGCACGGTCGGCGTGTCCACAAGCTGGCTCTGCGGCCACAGGGGTATCGGCCCCTCCATACTCCGGGCGCGCTTGTTTACACTGCCGGCCTCGCCGTCGACCTCGCGGAGGAAGCGCTTGTTGCTCGGCGAATACACTTTTGCGCCGTCGCCGATCTCTCCTTCGAGCTTCTTGAGGGCGGCCTGGACCGCCTGGGCGTAGCTCTGCTTGTCGGGTGGGCCGCACTCGAGCAGGATGGCCGAATGCCGGGCAGCGTCGAGGGCTTGGCCGATCGAAGGTGTCGAGACAAAGAGAGGCGAGGCTGCCGTGTCGGGCGACGATGCAGACTGGACCGGATCGGCCGGCGAGAGGTGCGCGACGTTCGCCTGTCCGAGCGTCGATGCGTCGAGTGCGGCAAAAGACGGGTAAGATGGCGAGGGCGCAGACGAAAAGACATTCGGCGCAAGCTTGACCATCTTGAGAATGAACAGCGCGCAGCTCTGCGACGAAAGAGGAGAGGTTGAGCGTCGCCCCCAAGGCGCGCTGATGGGCACAGAGGTGCTCACCGAGAGAACGATGAGGGTCATCTCTGCCGAGTGAGCGATCTTGTGCGCGCGATGGATGCCTTGGATCCGCACGGCGGCATCGAGCGCGGTCCGCAAACAGGGCAAGTGGATCGGGAGGAGCTCCTCGGCGGAGGTGACGTCGCGGAGCCCGAGCGTGTTCATGTAGAACCGAGCGGCCTGCAGCATGATCGAAAAGCTCGACAGGACAAAGTTGCCCGTTTCCTCCTGCTGTCCTTTGGTCCAGGCGCTCCACGTGGCGATCCACTGCTCGAGATGCGCGTTCGCTTGCTCGACGATGTGGACGGTGTGCTCTGCCGAATGCCGCTGCGTCTTGAGGAACGACTCTTGCACGACGCCGAGGATCGTGACGAGCTCCGACTGGGCGATCAGGCGCGCATCGACGGGTCGCAGCGACGAGAAGTGCAGGAGGAGCCTTGCCGACGTGATCGAGAGGTCGATCGTGACGAGCGCCCGTCGAGCGGTCGCGAACGAGAGCCACAAGTCTTGAGCGTACAGCGTCAGCCAGACGCGCGCCGCCGGCATGAGGTCTTCAAAAGTCTGGGCAGCCCGCTCGGGCGGCTGCGAGATCGATTCGAGAAGCCGTTCGAGGCACCTCGGCAGTTCGAGCTGGAGCGCGAGGGTGACGGTGTGGCCGGGAGGCGCGCCGCGACCGAGCCAGGCGTTGTACACGAGCAACGCCTTCAGGTCGTCGAGCGTGGCCGGGGTCTCGGCGTAGAGAGTCTCGCGCATCAACCGTAGCGCTTCCGACCGGTTCGCCTCGACGAGGTCCTTGTCGGGCGAGTGGCGCGAGGCGACAGCGCTGCGCGATGGCGTCTCAGCCTGCGTGCGTGCGACGTGGCACCCAGGAGAGCTGAACTCACACGATGCAGTGTGTCAGGCACGGCGACCTCTTGCTGACGGCGGCATAGTCGTCGGTGTCCGGGACGATGTACGGTGCGAGCGGCGCATACATGTCCCAGAACAGCTCAAAGGCCTCGCGGGCGAACGTGGCAAAGGCGGGCGACTGGAACGGGTCGGGCACGAGGGCGCGGGCTGGAGTCACTCTCGGCGCGGGCGTCGCGTGGTCGTCGGTCGACGGCGTTTCGAGCCTGGTGGTCCGCGTCTCGAGGTGCGCGATCTTGTCGCCGTTCTGGCGAGACACCGCATAGACCTGTTGCAGATCGGCTTCGAGGCGAGCGAGGCGCGTTTCGAGGAGGCTCGGCGCGCCGTTTTCACCGACCTCGGAGTGCCTACCGGGCGAGGGTGGTCAGTCTCCGGCGGGTAGAAGTGAGTTCCGGCGCTCACTGGTCATGCTCGACAGATTCGTCTCGTTTGATCAAGGTGCGTTTCCTCAGCGTCTCGGGCGAGAGGCCCTCAAACACGCACTCGATCCCGTTCTCCCTGCTTCGCGTGTCAGCTACAGTTTGGGCGTAGCATGGCCAGAGCGCGCACCTGCATCTCCGGCAAGGCCAGCTCGTCAGGCCGTCGCACCTCGCTTTGCCGCGGCGGCAGTACAGGCAGGCCTTGGCGGTCCTCTTGGTGATCGACGACTCGCCCGTACGGACGGGTGTGTACCCCGCTGCCCTTGCGCCGAACCTCGGCGTCTCTGGCTCCTGCGTCGTCGACATGGTGTCGGGTACTCGTGATCGGGACTCGGAATTCGGAAGTCGGAATTCGGAAGAAGAGCGGGGCGGCAAGAGATAAGCCCCGCCTGGATCGGCCGGCGGCTGCTCCTATGAACGGACGAAGCAGCGCGGGCTCTCAACCAAGCACTGTCCACCGTGGCCTGGTGAGGCAAGTTACTACAGAAGCGGAAGCGATAAAGTCCGGATAGCCGCCCGGCGGGACTTCGGCGAGCAATGTTGCCCCTCTGCCCCTGCTGTTGCCTTCGTAGGCGAACTGACCTGCTCTCACTCTTGGCTGCGGGCTGACCTACAAAAAGCTTGCTTCGGGCCTTCCGCTTGCCCAGTGCGGCCTCGCGAACCGACATCACTGCTGTTCCGGCGTCCGCAAGGCGGGCTCCGACAGCGGCATGACCATGTACGCTACACATTCGGCCATGCGTTGAGCTGTTGCGGTCTAGCTCTTATGGAACATTCCGAGGCTGCCACGGGACGTCGGTCTGGAAGTGCGACCGGGTATCGCTCTGGAAATCCGGCCGCCGCACTGGATACGCAAATCGAGGCTGCGCGCCGGTACGCAAGCTCTCTCAGAGTCTTATTCTCTGCCATCCGGCAGCTCGTGGCGCTTGCTAAGAGGCGCTCCATCCTCGCGAGCTCCCGACGCTGTTCCGAGGGGATTGGGCCCCATCTTTGCTGCTGCGTTGCTTGCCTTGCTTAAGTGCCGGTACTTGGTCCGCAATCAAAGCTGTGGCAGACCCGCACACATGAAGCTGCAGCAAGACGCCAGCTGACTTGCTCGGAGACCCTCTCCATTGTTTATGCGTCTTTTCCAGTCGCTTGCTGGATGTCAAAGAGGTGCTAAGGCAAAGCTTTGCCTGTGACGCCGCGCTGATATGCTGGCCCCGGCCACAAATGACAAGATCTGTCACTTCTGCATGCCGATCCTCAAATCTTGAGCTGTGGGAATGGCAATACTGTGCGAGGGTGCAAGGCGCACCGTTCGCGAGAAGGTCAAGTCTCGCGGACGGGCGACTCGCGCAGTGTAGAACACTGTAGCTCGTATCTCCGGTCACAAGAGACAGTGATTCAAGTTTAGAATTCCCAAGACGGAAGTGACCTGGAGAAAAGGAAGAGAGGAACAGGTTCTACAAGACGGAGACCGGCTCGGATGTTGAATGAAGGGGCTCGAGCAGGTGAGGGTCCGTGTGAGAGTTGTCCAGTACCGAGAAGCGGTTCGTCGATACAAGAGAGGCGAGGCAAGTCGGACCAGCCGAAGGGGAAATGGGATGGGACGACAACGTCGAAGGCGAAATGTTGGGCGGATCTTGAAGAGTACGGCTAACAGAGGGCCAAATTGCTCTCTCCCTCTCGCAGCTCGCCTGTCCTTTGTTTGGTGCGTGGCCCTACCGGCTTCACATTGTTTGAGACTGATCTTGACACGTGCTGCTTTGATGTGCAGGCTAGAGCTTGCTGCCTCAGTGATAGAGGCGAAACCACCCGAGCTCACTGCTGTTTTCACTCAAGAGCTCGCTTCTCCTTCGTCCAAACGTCCTCTGACAGGCACCGCTTCCTTGTCACTTATTGTTTGACCCTTCTGACAAAGCAACAGAGCGCATTTATGGGCTCCGGAGCGATTTGCAGCAAGAGCGTTTCCGGCCCAAATGGCATGTCCGTGCTGGGCAAGGGGCACCCCGGGGCCTTGGTCCGTGCACACAAGGTGACTGCTGTGCTAGGGAGGCAAGCGGAACTGCCAAAAAGGCAGGGCCGCGTCCGAAACGCCCAAAAACTGCTTTCGCGGCTCTGCAAGCTGTTATTACTTCCCCCTGTCCGGCACCGGACCAAAAACGCAAGAAGTTGATCCAACCGTGACTTGAACACGGGTTTCCGCAGGATTGTACGGTACAAGGCCACAATGCGGTGCCCTAACCAACTAGACTATTGAATCGCTGAGCATTGGCGTCAACTATAGCGCATATCAAGGATCCCGCTAGACAGGCCTTGTTGAAGCAGGACCAGATGATCTTGGTCCGAACCGCGTAGCTCTGTTCTAGCGAGTTGTAGCGCCGTTTGCAGTTTGACGCCCAGAATTGACGTTTTTGCGGCCTGCTATAGCTCAGTCTGATCAGCTGTTTGATGTTTGCACGTCAGACAGGTGCGTACTGTGCGCCCAGTGTGTGTCGGTAGCGAAAGAAAGGCGGTAGGGAGCTGTAAAGCGCGGGAACGAAACAAGCTTGGGCAGATGTGGATCCCTGATGCTGGGTTGACATTAGCTTTGGCTGCAGAAGCTCAGACCGGAGCATTGCACAGCATATGGGAACCAGTCCGGGCAGCGCAGAGCAGATCTGACCATCGAGTTTCTCGGGGCGAAGTCGGTTGTCACGAGCACAGCTTGAAAAGTTCCGTGCACTTCTCTCCCTGTACAATCACAAATGACATGGCCGAGACCGACGCGTGACGGCGCGGCGTCGCGAAGGTGTGACAAGTCAAGGGTTCCGCAGGGTGCTTGCAGAAGAAGCCATGAAGGGGACGAGAAGATCATTACGAATCGACTCTCGACCCTTTTCCTTCGGTCTCGAGCTGCCGGTGACCTTCAAGACTATCTGCAAGAGCATGGGCAGACAGCATGGGCAGACAGCTGAACGCTGACTGCAATGAATCCTCGGGCAACCCACCTGCGCCCTCGAGGGAACAGCGATCTGACAAGCGCCAAACGCGAAAAAGACAAGCGTGCGCGAGGTAGATGGGCGTCAGTTTAGCACATGCAGCGAGCGAGAGCGGGCGAAGCGGCGAGTCTGAGCCGCATCAGTGAATTTGCCGAATTATCGCGAGCGGGCTGTGAGCGCCACGAGCGGAGCATCCTGCGCGCGCGGACCGTTTTTTGCGCCGCCAGCTGCGCACCGACCTGCAGTGTGCTTTTCTTTTTTTCTTTTTCTAGCTCAGCACTGGTTCAGAGTTGGGCAAGCACACGCAGCTTGGACCAGGACCTCCGCAAACTATGAGAAGTCTACTTCCTCATCGGTCTCCTCGTCCTCCTCACACTCGTCTGCGTCTCCGCCGTCCTCATCCTTGTCCGCCTCCTCTTCCTCCTCACAGTGGCCATGCTCGCCATGCTCCCCAACAGTTCCGCTGTCTGCCGGCTGCTCGCGGTCCCGCTCCGACTGCTCGGAATTTGATCGGTGCGGCGCATCAGCATTGCGGCGCTTCGAGTACGTGTGGTGTATCACTTCCGATAGCCGGCCGGCTTTCACGCTGCGCTCTGCAAGGAACAAGCGTGTCAGTAAGTTGAGATGCGAGGTCGCAAAGCGTAGGTCAACCAGCGGGCGGCCTACCAGTCTTTTGACCTTCACGGACGAGAGTGCGATGCCTCTCCTGCATAATAGGACCGAGCATCGGAAGAATTGTTTCCGACAAGAGGGAATCGGACTTGGCCGCGAGTGCGAGCTCGAGTGCGGGTCGGCCGGGATGCATGCTGTCGATGGATTCGAGGAACTGGCGTAAGCTCCCTCGAATCTCACCTGTAAGGTACTGCCCATCAGTCAACGCCTCGGATACGCTGTCAGGAAAACCCATACCGAAACCCTCCAGGTCATTCCGCAGACGCGAGTACCAGATGATGACGAGGTTGGTGATCAGCAAACCGGTCTCCGGGTCCGGGATTGCCGTAGCCTGCGTAGGAGGTATCAGAATCAGTGGCTTTCGAGTATCACCCTTCAGGAGAATGTCTTACGTAGAGAGCATCAATGTGTTGGCGCAGTGGCTCGAGACTCGCAGTCGTGTCGGCACTCTCGATGAAAAACGAGCGTTTCGGACCCAAATAACGCGGACAGTTTGCCTTCGTGGCAGGATGACGAATGAGGTAGGTTCGTACGCGGTCGACGCCCACACGACCCCACATCTTGCTGCACGGCGGCTCGTGAAAGATTCAGTGCTCAACTCACTCGCCGTTGCCAATATCCCACGACTTTGTAGAACGCACCTGCCGCAGTCCGTGCACAACAGAAACCCACCTATCGCGTCCTTGCCGCCCTTCAGGTGCCACTGGCCATTCGTCGAGGCGAGAGCCGCGTCGCGAGGTTGAATCTGCGGCAGGGAGTAGATCTGCTGGCCGGCTTCGGTGTTGACGATGCTGGTCCGCCCGACGCTTGTCGAGGCTGGAGCTGTGATGGCCGAAGTCGGCGTGACATTGACGCCAGACGAAGCAGCGACGGGACTCGTTGGAGCGACGACAGCCTTGAATCTCTTCAAGTCTGCGAAAAGGCGGCCTGACTTATCGAACACGCTCGACGTCATGCAGATCGTCTTCTGAGCCTTGTTCAGAGCGGATGTGGCAGTCGATGCCGTAGCGCTCTCGCTCGTTGTAGGTGCGAGCGTCGGCGTCGATGCGAGAGATGGCCCAGCGAGCGAGAGCCGTCGAAGCCGCTGCTTGACGAGGGACGTTGGCGTCAGTCAGGGTCCTGGGATGCGTTGTGAAAGGAGGACGGACCTGGGAGCAGATAGACCAATGCTTTTCGCGAATGCCTGCGAGCGCCTTTTCGGCCGAACCGACCTTTCCGGCTCGCCGAGCCTCCTTGACCTTCGCTTTGGCCTTCCTGACCTCGTCTGAACAAACAAGGGCGGCTGTAGCTGCGTCTGATGGGAGCAGACGGCCTGAAGTCGCGAGAAAATGACTAAAGGCGTCCGACTCGCCGATCAAGTGGCAGGCGCGTTCCGAGTGGATCGGCAGGCATAGTAGAATGCCAGTCTCGTGCGAGCTCGGAGCCTCCGGTGCGCCCGTCTCGGAGGTCGTCGTCCCTCCCATGCCGCGACTTGAGACATTTGCCGACCCATCCAAGAAGAGCAGGAACCGACGATCGCGCGAGCGAGCGAGCAGTCGTTTGGCATGATAACTCGGAACATCTGTAGCGTAGACTGCCTGTATCAAGAAGCGAGGGCGATCTGCTTCAGCCGATGGGATGCCGCGATGCCGAAGCTCGAGCTGCGGAAGCGGCGGAGCGCGTCAGCTTCTTTCACTTGCACACTGCGGACGGCCTCAATTGGACTCACACACGCGAGCTCGTTGATTCGGATCACGAGGTCAAACAATCTTGCAAAGTCACGGTGAGCAACTCGCAATAGTAGCGACGCTTCCGAGCTGTTGAAGCGCGAGATGCCGCGTCAGCTCCGCGGCACGCCACCCACCTCGCCTGATGTGGAACTGGGAGGTAAGAATCAAGCGGCGAACGTACTTCTCTGCCCATTTGAGCACGACGTCACTCAGCAGCAACCGCGGCAGGTAGTCGCTGGAGATGGTAAAGATGTCGAGCAGGACGCGATCGCTTGTCGAAAAGACGTGGAGCAAGGCCGCAAAGAAGGGCGAACCGTAGCCCTGATTTGCGGTGCGTGGCGAGTCAGCTATTCCGAGCGCATACTCGGAGATCTGGGCCATCGTGAAAGCTTACCGGGAACTGTCGATAGTCGCGGATCTGCCACTCGCCGGCGGGACCCCGCCCGAAGAGCACCATGTCCCCAGCATACGATCGGTCGATCCGGAAGAGCTCGGTCGGCATATCCTCGGAAGAAAGACGACCGAGCTCGGCGACCGAATAGGCGTCGCGGGCGGCGTCGAACGGAGCGGGTTCGAGCGCAACGTGAAGCGGTTGGAGCCATACGCGCTTCTTCTCGGCCTGCATGGCCGCGTCGAGGTCGCCATCGGCAGTCGGCGCATACCAGTCTATCCCAACAGGAGCTGCGGGAGCCGAGGCAGCGGGCGTGACAGGAGGCGAAGCCGCTCCGCTCGGAACCGGTTCGAGAAGGTGCTGTCCGGGCGTCGCTGCTGCCTGCGTCGGGAGCGCAGACGGAGCACTACTTGCGCTCGTCGGTACGGTAGCCGAGGAGAGGTTCGCATCAGCGCTCGGCGACCGTATTTCGGCCGCGGTCTCGGACGGAGGCGGCGGCGGCG
Organism: Rhodotorula taiwanensis; assembly: GCA_002922495.1. Taxonomy (NCBI): domain Eukaryota; kingdom Fungi; phylum Basidiomycota; class Microbotryomycetes; order Sporidiobolales; family Sporidiobolaceae; genus Rhodotorula; species Rhodotorula taiwanensis. The sequence goes on from PJQD01000116.1 coordinate 117,623, forward strand.
CGGCCGAGGGCGGCAGGGGCGACTGCGCTGCGCTCGATACCGATACAAAGGATGTAGCAGTTGGCACCGTCATGTCGGGCGGCGAGGTGGACGGATTCGAGGTGCGCGCCCGTTTGCGCGTGGACCGCTGTGGCGAAGGCGCGGCGGCGGCGGCGGCGGTCGAGACGACCACAGGCGGCGCAGCAGGTTTCGTTGACGACCGAGTCGCGACAGGACGACGAGCGGGCGGCAGTTTCGGACGAAGTGTTCTCCTACTCGGCGACCCCGAGCTGACCGGCGCCACCGCGGCAGCAGGCCCCTGAGCCGGTCGACTGGCCGCAGACGCAGCCGCAGCCGCTTGGCGTGACGTCGAGGCGGTCGTAGGCGCAGAGCGACCGTCCGCGGACGGCGGCGACGGCGGCGGCGACATCGGCAGACCGGACGGCGCGGCGGTGCGCGAGCCTCGACGAGGCGACTTGCGCGGCGGGGGGGAGATGGCGGGCTCGGCCTGCCGCTCAGCTCGGTCCTTCCACATCTTGCGTGCTCGTTGCAGGCGCTCGACTTCGTGCTCCGAGCTCACGAGCTCCGCGCGCACGTCCTTCGCTTCCGAGTCGGCATCGGCGAGCGCTTTCTCGAGGGAGACGACATTCCTCTCGAGCGATCTGATCTGCTCCTGCTTCATCGCGAGCTCGGCGTCGTGCTGTCGACAGCGGAATGTGAGACGGCTCACATGCAGCTCGAGTCGACCTGTTGCCGAAAGCGGGGCGCGGTCACGAAAAGGGTTGCACCGCCGTTCGGAACGGACCATTCAAAAAAAACTCACCGATCTGATCTTGCAACACCTCCGGGTCGACAGTCTTGACCCGCTCCGAAGCATTGACGTAGAAGGCGGGATCGGGTTCCGGCTCCGAGTAGTAGTCGCGGTCGTCATCGATTCGGTCCTCGTCCGACGAATCGGCCACGTCGCGCCTCGGCAGGTCGTCCCAGACCTGCTCGCCTGCGAATTCATCGTCCTCCATCAGGTCGTCGTAAACGGTACCGCCCCGAAGGCGGAGCGGCTTGGCCGTCTTGACGGTCGACCTCGGGTCCCTTTCAACCTTCTTCTCGCGGTCGAGTGCAGCGAGCGCTTGTGGGCGGTCGGCGCGCAGCTCGGTCTGATCGGAGCCGGTCCCCATCGAGACAGCATGCTGCTCGAAGTCGACGACGGGGTCGGCTGCTGCGGACAGGACGCTGGACGATTGCGACGCGACGGCGACCGCTGCGGGACCGACGGTGGCGTTCTGCGCAGCGGACTTGCGGCGCGAACGCCGCTTGGCCGTCACAGACTTTGGAATGTAGAAGGCGCGGCCGGTGCAGACGCGGAAGATGAGGTCGCTTTGGTAGCCGGCAGGTCCAAGCCTGCGGGAAGACCGCACGCCCGTTCAGCTTCTTGTCCGCTCTTGGTCGACGCGGATGGTGGGAGGCGCAACTCACAGTCCTTGTTGTTTGAGTGACGGCGGTCTGCTCGGCGGCTGGACGCTGCGAGGTGCAGCAAAGGTGCGGGCGCGGAAGGGCGGCTGAGGGAATAGCTTCCGACCGCAGTGGCGAGCGGCTGCCGCTACGCGAGGAGAGGCAGGCTCGACCGGACCGCCGTTGGCGCGCTCGGGAGGTCTGTCAGACTCGAGTGAGCGCTCAATGGTGGCCTGTGCGGCGACAGCGAGCGGCGAACACGGGTCGCCGAACTTGGGAAGCGTGCAGGTCGAGAGCTCAGAACCGCCCTGCCCCGCGACCGGCGGGTCGTCCATGGCTTCTTATGTCACGGGAAGAGCAGTGTTGACCCTGTCGCGCGCGCGCGAGAGCCTTGCGAAGCGGCAGCACGACCAATAGAGCGGCGACAACTGTGGTCCGAGAGCGCCGGGTTGTTTTTGTTTCGCTCACGACCCCCGAGCAGCATCATTCGCCTCCTCTTCCGCCTTTGTTCCTCCTCGCTTCAGGAGCGGTGAACCTTGTACTCTGAGCCGACGACCGTCGAAGGCTGGTCAGGTCAGCTGCTGGCCTCCTGCTCCTCGACCGGCCCCACCCTTGGCTGCACTCCCGTTGGCTCTCGCTCGCGCTGGAGCGTGCCGGTCTGGCTGAGGAGAGTATGACGTCGCACACGCTATACGTGCGCGCCGTGGCTGGCCCGGTCCTCGCGGCTTTGCGATGTGACAAATCTGCCGACTGCGGACGATATTCGTGCACAGGGACAGCATATCGCCGGCAGCTGGAAACCCCTCGCCAGCATTCAAGGTCTGAACACACTGTCATGCTGACTCAGCTGTAACCCAGCAGGAGAAGCGAAGGAAGCTGTGGAAGGCAGGAACGGACGCTCTCTTCCCATGTCCGCCCCACAAACTTCGGGAGGAAGAAAATTCTGCCTCCGTCGCCGCTCTCCTCGGCGGGTCTCTCCCTTCCCCGAACGCTCATAAACCGGCTCGACCATGCTGCTGAGGCAATTCGAATGTCGCAGAACGACGGGCGCGGACCCCATATTTCGCCAAAGCGTGCAAGCGGCTTGCTGCAACTGAGGCTCCGTGCACGATGAGCATGAAGGAAGTCTGATCATACGAGCCTCCTTCCACGCGTTGATGAGCCATCTTGAGAGCGGATGCGAAAATGTATATGCAAGGAGGGAAGACTCTATTGACAGATGAAGGGCCACGTCCACGAGGAGCCAGTCCGCCGTTGAACGCTAAGAGACGGCCTCTAGAGGTCGGGCCAAAAGCGCTGCTCGAGGTACAAGACATACTTGAAGATCTGCGAGCACGGACAGGCGTCAGCAGGTCGCACTGGTTTGAAGAGCTCTCAGGAAAGGAAAGGACGCACCTCCTCGGCGCGGTCCCACTCGTCCGAGCCCTCTTGGAGTTCGAGCTTGTCGACCTCGTGCTCGCACTCGCGGACAAACTCGCCAAACTCTTCGTTGGTCCAGTTCTCGACGAGCTCGTCGAGCGCGGCCGACGTCCTCGGGTCGGACGGGTTCCGCGACGAGGACGGGATCGGCGACAGCGACGCGGCGTACCGCCAAGCAGTCAGGTAGAGCTGGCAGACGATTTGCGTAAGGCAACGTCAGCGTCCCCGCCCCAACAGTCAGGAACGGACAGGCGCACCTTTTCCATCGCCCACAAGAGGACGATCCCTTCCTCCATGCCGCCGCCGATCCGGCCGGCTTCGGCCCCGGTCGAGATGAGCAAGTCGACGTACGCCCGCGTCGTCGGCCGCATCATCTTGCCCTGGAGCGGTCCGAGGTTCGTCTTGAACCGGACGTCGCGCTCCTCGGGAGACGGGTCCGCCTCGAGGTCGACGAGGAACCGCGGCGGCAACGAGTCGAAGAATTCGGTCTCGCGCGCAATGTTGGTCAGGGCGTACGCGAGCAACGCGAGCGTCTCTTGCGCCTTGGTCTGGTGCGTCGGCGACGCGAGCGGGAGGGCCGCGATCAGCGAGGCTGCGTGCGGGTACGAGCCCCGGGGGGTCAGCGTCCCGGTTGTCCCCAGGTCAGGTCGAGTCGATACGCCCGCTACTCACCGACAAACTTGGGATCTGTTTCGGGCAACAATGGCGGTGGGTGTCAGCCGTGGAAGCCTCTTTTCCCAGGAAATTTATCCCGCTCGAGCCGCGTCTCGCTTTCTCGGGTGCGGCCTCGAATTGCGTCGAGGCGGTACTCACAGCCGTGGAGAGCGTAGAAGCGGTCCTGAGTGAGCCACTCGCTCAGCTTTTCGCGGGTGAGTTCCCTGCGTCCGGCGGCAGCGAGGAACGGGTGTTCGGTCGCCAACCTGACTTCGTCCGACTGCCGTGAGCGGGTCGTCCGAGGTGGTCAGCGCGTGTGCCTTCTATGTAGGTCTGTCCCTGTGCCCGTCTCGAGCGCAAAAGATGGCGAGCGCGAGTAAACGGACGGACGGACGCGCGGGACTCACGTAGCGTTCGAGCATCGTGTGCGCAAACGATTTCGGTCCGGCCGAAGCGACTGGTGCCGCAGTAGGCTTGCTCGTCATGTCCTGTGATGCCATTCGGTGTAGCGAGGCGGCGCAAGTGGTTTCTATAGAGAGCGAGCGAGTCACCCAACCGCTGTTGGCTTTCACGAGCCTTTTTCCGCACTCAGGGGGAAAGACCACGAGAAAAGGAATCTCTCTCTGGGAATTTCGAATCGCTCGGGTTCTCAGAGGCGATTTGCCATACTGTATCTGATGGTCTGCAAGTGCATGTCCGCGAGAAGAGTCGAGTCGAGGCCTGAAATTGGCTGGGGCCCGGCCGGCAGCGCCGCCCGCCCTTCGATCTGACCCGGACTCCTCTTTTTGGGGAACCAACACTCTGACCGGCTCGAGAGACTGACAGCTCGACTCGTGAGTCCTATCGATCCGCTACCCCGACTTGAAGCATGCCCCCGGTCGAGCTAGTGTCGGAGCCAAAGACAAGTTCCCTCCTTCTCGCTCTCTCGCTCTCTCGCCCGGTTGCCAAACCCATACGCTACGCCGACGCCGCTGTTCCGCCCGCTTGCGAGACACCTCTGCCCCGCAATCAAGTCGGCACTCGCAACCGCAGACCGCTTAGAACTCGAAGCGCTGACGATCCGGCGCTGGTTCCTGATCAAACCCGCAGAACGCGACGTCAGCCAGGGCAACCTTCAGAAAAGCGACACTTGAGCACACATAGCGAACAGGAAAGAGCGAGGAAAGCGCAGCAATGGCGACGACTCCGAGCGGCAAACTGATCCCGCCAAAGATGCGCAAGGTCGCCCTCCTCGGCTCCCGGAGCGTCGGTCCGTTTCCCCCCCTCCCGACCCCCCTGTTCTGCCTATCCTGGACCAGAAGCTGACGGGGCGCGCGTCCGGCAGGCAAATCGTCCTTGACGGTCCAGTTTGTCGACCAGCACTTTGTCGACAGCTACTACCCGACGATCGAAAACACCTTTACAAAGATCGTAAAGTACAAGGGCTCAGAGTACCAGCTCGACATCACCGACACGGCAGGACAGGTGAGCTCGGCCGCGCGCGCATCGTCCCACTACGCGCCGAGCCGCGCCCCAATCGAAACTGACCCCCACTCTGCGCGCGGCACCTGAAAACAGGACGAGTTCTCGATCCTGTCATCGCGTCACGCCGTCGGCCTCCACGGCTGGGTCCTCGTCTACTCGGTCTCGTCGCGGTCGTCGTTCGAGATGTGCTCGATCATCCGCGAAAAGATCCTCAACTACACGGGCCGCGAAAAAGTCCCGATGGTCCTCGTCGGCAACAAGAGCGACTTGGCAGTTCAGCGGTGAGCGCCGGCGCTGTCCTTCCCTCGTCGGTCTAGCTTCCGCAAAGACGACGCTGACTGTTCTTGCTCGCCCGTCCGTCCGTCGACAGGCAAGTGACCAAGGAGGAAGGCGCCGCGCTCGCCGCCAACTGGGGGCTCACGTCATTCGTCGAGACATCCGCCCGGACGGGCGAGAACGTCAATCGCGTGTTTGACCTGATTGTTGCTCAGATCGAGTCGGAACTGAACCCGCAACCCGAAGAGAAGCAGAGCGGCGGTTGCGTCATCGCTTAAAGGGGAGCCCACTCTCCGCCTCCAGGACTCGACAGTCCGTCCCGACTCGACTCCCATCCCTGTTCCTATCGCATATCCTCCTGGCTCGATGATCTCGCTTCCGCTGTACACTCTCACTCCCTTTTCTTCGTACTACCAATGTCTCGGTCTAGACTCTGTAACTGGATTTCCGCCTAATCCGTCAACGCGCGAGTTGCAACTGTGAGCTAGTCGACGTCTTCGAGTTGCGGATGCCCGTCCTCTTCGTCGTCCCCTTCGTCATCTTCTTCGTCGTCCCCTTCGTCATCCTCCTCGTCGTCCTCTTCGTCCGTCCAGCCGTCGCGGTCGTCCGCGTCTTCGTCCTCCCAGTCGCTCAGGCCGTCTTCCGGGTCGTCGTCTTCGTCGTCCGATTCGACGGGCAGGACCTCGCACTCGATGTGTTTGCTGTGGCACAGCACCTCGAGGCTCTCGACCTGCGCCTCGCTCAACGCCGCGTCGCCCTGGACCTCGATCCGCCGGAGCGTCTGCGCGTGCAAGTCGATAAACTGCTCAATGTGCGCGAGTTCGATCGCGGGACAGAACCCGAGGCTGAACTCGCGGACGGGGCAGTGCGCGAACCCGTCGAGGAGCCACGCCGGTTCGTGCATCGTCGCGAGGCACAGCGTGTCGAGCTTCGGGAGCTGGAGCGCGCGGTGCAGGTACGCCTTGGTGTCGCGCTCGTTGTTGTCGTGCGGCGTCCGGTCCGTGTCGAGGCACTCGAGCGTCGACGAGAACCGGTGGACGAACGTGAAGAACGCCGGGAACGACAGTTCGTCGCACTCGGTCAGCCCGAGGACCTTGAGCGGCCACTGGACGTCGACCTCGGTCGCAAACTCGTCGTTGAAGAACTCGCCGGCGTCGATCGTGAGCGACTCGAGCTTCGACAAGCCGGCGAGCGCGCCGTACAGCTTTTCGCGGTTCGCGCGGGGCCCAGAGGGGGCGAGGCAGTCGAGTTCGAGGCGCAAGAGGTTCGGGCAGGCGAGGAGGACGTCGGCGAGGTCGCCCTCGGTCGAGACGCCGTCGTCATTTACGAGGAGGCTCAGGTCTTCGAGTTGCGGCCCGAGGTACCGCTTGACGGCGTCGAGCGCGTGGTCGGTCATGTAGACGACGTGCGAGTCGGTCAAGTCGCCGTCCTCGAGGTCGTCGGCCCACTCGGGTCGCGTCTTGTGCATCATCTCGGTGTCGACCGACGTGATGTTGGGACACTGGCGGATGATCTCGGCCAGCAAGAGCGACCGCGTCCGTCGGTACCGAATCTCGGTGCTGACGCCGTCGCCCGAGACACCGTTGAGCTGCTCGGCCGCCTCGATGATGGGCCGGTACGAGATCGGCACGGGCGCGAACGGATCGGCCGACTGGTAGCCGCCTTCCACTTCGAGGTCGAGCATGCGCGCGTCGGATTGGCCAAAGTCGATCATCTTGACGTGCTTTCCGTGCTTCGGGACAATCTCGCGGATGCACCGCAGCGCCGACTCGTTCGACCGGTACTCAAAGTCGAGTTCCTGTCCAGGTGGGCGGGTCAGCTCCATGTGCACTGTCCGCGCGCGCATGGGGAGGCAGGGAGGCAAGGACGCACCTCCCACAAGTAGGGCGTCGCGAGCTCGTTGAACTCGCGGTTGACGAGACTGAGCGCGGCGAGCGCGGTCGGTTTCAGCGCGTCGCGCATGTCGGTCTGGTACTGCCCATAGCCCTCTCCAACGGGGCCCTCGTTCTCTTCTTCGAGCTCGTCGACGTCGCGCCAGCCGTCGTCGTCGTCGCCGGTATGACTGCGCGCGGGTTGCCCGACGTCCGACGGGTCCCGTTTCCGCTTTGTGCTCCGCCCGAGTGGGTGAGTCGATTCGACGGGGTCCCGATCGTCGTCCTCGTCGACCCAGCCATGGGCGTCTGCGGCTTCGTTGTCGTCGTCATCGTCTGCTGCCTCCAAGTCGACCTCGACTGCTTTGAGGACGATCAGGGCCTTGAGCTCTGGCGGGAGGTTCCCGAGGCACGCGAGCCGGCGGTCCGATCCGGTTCCGTCGGTGACTGCTGGCGGGGTCATTGTCGCCAGTTCAGAGGGGCTCTCGTCGATGAAGAGGCCGCTGGTGGGTGCGAGCCGCGCGATCAGAGCGGCGGATTGATAGCGGAACGAGGAGCGTCTGGCGTCTTGAGCCGGTCTCGGGTCGGTTCGATTAGCCTGATGAGAAGTGGCTCTTCGTTTCTTAAACTGGTTCGTGTCTCTGGCGAGCTGTAGACTCGAGCGGAAGGCGACGTCATGAGCCTGAGCAGGCCAGGTAAGGCTAAGGGGAGGCACACAGGTGACAACCTGCCCAGGGGGGCCTCAGAGAGCAACTTAGAGTAGAGCTGGGATAGCATAAGAGACTGACAGGTACTCTGACATTCTGACTATACAGTCTGTGCCGCAGATCAGGGTGGCGTCGAGCTGGTACGCGCCGAGTGAATGGACTGTTCAGTCAACATTGATTTCCCGAGTCGAAAGAGTTCGCTGCTCGCCTCGCCTTTCGCGTCTCCCCTTCTTCCCTTCAGACGACTTCCGAGACTCTAGCTTTGTACTCGAATCACAGCACTCTTGCCATGTCTGCCCCGACCATCTCGTTCACCACGTCGTCGCCCGCCCCGTCGACTTCGTCCGCCGAATCGATCCAGCCGATGCACGTCGCTCCCCAAGCCCAGGCACAACTCCCGCACGGCAACGGCGTACCAGAAGCAGGACACGCAGCCATGACCCTCGGCGCAAAGGGGTTCCTCGCAAAAAAGATGGCAGCCAGCGGGTAAGCGTCTCTTCCCCCCCTTCTCTCACTCCTCGTCGTTCCGAACCTTGAAACGCTCGCACAGCCCCTTACCTGAGCGCATAGACTCCCGCGACTAGAGAGCTATCGTCGCCGACCAGAGGCTCTAGTAGGCACTGCGTGCACGAGCACGACAAGCTGACCTCGCTCCTCCTTTTGCCCGCCCGTTCACTCAACAATCATTTGTCCCCTTCGCCATCCGCAGCCAATCGTCGTTACAGTCGCCGACCGACCAGATGGTCTCGCCGTGCACCAAGAAGCTCGCAGCAAGCAAGCAGCGCCACTTCAACAAGTAGGTCTCGCACTCTTACAAGGGAAAAGGCTCCCTTTCGCTGCTCCACAGAGACGCTCCCTTTTGCTGCTCCGCAGAGACGGGCTCGCTGACTACCGTATCCGCTGCGTCTCTGCAGGGGCAAGCCGCTCTCGCTCTTCCAGGCACAGGCTGGCGCGCCGCAGCAGAAGAAGCTGTCCGGACTCGGCCAGTCATCAACCCTCGGCAACGAGAACCAGTCGCCGTTCTGAGCGTCGGGTCGGCTCCCTCTCCTCTCGCCTCTCGTGTCGACCGCGACCGCTTTGTCCCCCCCCCCCCCCCCCCATCACCTGTACCATCGACCGCTGTACTCTTATTCGACGTCCCGCACCCAACCCCCCTCTGTCGTTACTTGTCGTGCATCCTTTCCTCTCACGCCCTTCGAACCCCCTTCTTGGTCGGGAACCTGCACCCGCAGCTGCCTCTGACGTATTCCACTCCACGATCGCTTGCCCCTCAAGCCTGCGGTACAAGGCATATGCGTCGGCGATTAGCGCCTCACTTCCAGCAATTTTCGGCAGCTCTTCGGAATGGCACGCGCGCAATTCTCCCTTCCCCCAGACCTGGCATCTCCTTGCAGGCGATTGAGAGTCCCTCGCTGTACTCTTTCGTACTGCGAACCCGCTTTTCGTCTGCTGCGGACGGACGGACCGCACGAACCCCTTCTGGCCTCATCAATCTTCAAACGTCCGTCCCGCACACTTCTTCCCACCCTTCCTCTCTGCTACGGAGCACTCCAAGCCGCCGATTATACAGGATGTCTGCCGCGAACCAGGTAGACGACTTCAAGCTCGAGGTCGGCTCGCGCTGGACGGGACACGACAAGCATGAGGTGCTCCGCATTCAGCTGATCCGCCGCGGCAGTGAGTCGGTGACTCTTCGCTTTCGGGCTGCGAATTCCCTCTCTCTCTTTTGGCATGAGTTGGCCCATCGAATGTGGCCGCGTTGCCGCCGCCGCGTTGCCGCCGCCAGTCGATGAGGGATTCCCGACCTGGGAGTTCACGCGCGTCCGCGGGTTCCCCGAAATCCTCGATTTCGGGTGCAACTACAACGCGCTCGCGTCCAAACCCGGCCGGTGCTCGTACAGGATCTTGGTCGCGAAACCCGACACGGACCGGTTCCTCTGCTCGAGGAGTAGCCGGATCTGCCTCGTTCACGACCACCCGCACGACCTCGCCGCCTCGGTCCTCCGCGAGGAAGCCGCGCGCGACGAGATAGAGATTCTTGAACGTATCAACACGGTCGAGTGCGAGACGGTCGGCGATGGCAAGAACGCGAGAGGCGGCCGCTTGAAGCAGATCGAAACCGCGCTCGACAACCGCCTCATGTCACTCGACGGCGTCGACGAGGATCACCTCAACAGCCTCATGCAGGAGCAAGACTTTATGCGCCGGATGATTGCTTTCGTCCCCGACGAGGAATCACGCGCCGAGCTCGAAGAGGACTTTGCGAGGATGGCTATCGACAAGACGCTGGTCTGTTCTTTCCGCTCTCTTTCTCGGCTCGGAGGCACGCCAGACTGATTCTCTATTCCCTTACAGTACCTCCCAAGTCACAAGGGAGCGCAGGTCTCGCCCGGCCGCGCTTCGCGGTCGCAAAAGCGCCCGAGGGAAAGGAGTCCGCCTCCAGCGGCTGGACCGTCGACTGGCCCCGGGCAGGAGCGACCGAAAGCGCCGAGTCATACTGTGAGGCTACTTTTTTGGAGCTGCTCCCAAGCAGAGAAAGACTGACGTCCGTTCATAAGACTCCTCACAAGCAAGCTCAGCGGCAGCGGACCCTTCCGTCTCACAAGACGCCCGCTGTCCCGAAAGAACCGGTCGCCACCCCGGCCGCGTTGCCACTTCAGCTCGGACGCGCTCAGCCGCAGACTCCCGACAAGCGTCCCCCCGCACCGCAGCAGCAGCTTCCGTTGACGCCAGCCCCGAGCGAGAGCCGCGCGCGGCAGACCGTCATCGACCTTTGCGATTCGGACGACGACGAGGTAGACGTCAAGCCCGCCATAGGCAGGAGCAAGTCGTCGGCTGCGTCGCCGACGCCTGTCGCGGGTCCGTCGCGCGCGCAGAATGCCCCGGCCGCCGAGCCGGGCGACCCTTTCGCGCAGTTTCTCGACTCGCTCGGCGAGAGCTGGGGCTTCACCTTCTCCGACTACCGAGACAAGTTCACGAGTCCGAGCATCAACATTAGCACCGCGGCCCAGCTGCTGGCGTTGCCAGGGATCCCGCCGATTCCCGGTCAGCCGTCGCCACTCGACACTCTCATGAATGGGCTCGAAGCGGCTGGAATGCCGTCCGTCTGGCAAGCCATCTTTCGCCACGCCCTGACTGAGCGGGCAAAGTAATGAGCGCCTGGCATAAATGCAGCTTGACACGGATGGCGGCGGATCTTGTAGCTTCGAGGGCGGTGGCAACGGCTCATTCGGCTTTTGCGGCTTTTCCTTCAGGAAAATCTCGGCTGCGTGCTAGTCTCGAAGCTTATGCAGCTCGCTTTAAGAGAGAGCTGGCATGGTCCTGTGAGATAAGCGCCGCCGCGGCATACGAGGCCTTCGTTGCCGACGGCGCGCGTCAAACTTTGACGCGTCGCGTCCCGCATGTGCGTGTCTTTGGACCTCGACTTTACCCCGCTCCGCCTCCTTCGTCGATCAAGGCTTGCACCATCGGTGGCATTCGGCGCGAGGACCACTGCTCTGCTGCGCAACATGCCGAAGGATTCGGCGGTCGAAGACCTGACATTGCAGGTCAACTCGAGATGGCCAGGCTATGACGAGCACGATCTCCTTCGCATCGCGATGACCGAACAAGGCAGTGAGTTCTCGGGTGATTCCGCCGGCGCCGAGTGAGTGCTTACTGTGCCTCCGCTGCTGCAGTTGAGGAGGGTTTCGCGTGCCAGGACTTTGTCTCGCGGGCACCCCGGGGTCGCGGCATCTTCGGCTACGGCGACTCTTTCGTGGTCGGCTGCGTCGGCGGAAGAGGCAAGACACGCGCGTGCACATACCGGGTCCAGGTCAAGCCTGCATGGGACGAGATGATCCGGTGCGACTACGTCGTCGAGGTCTGCGACCGCCACAACCACAAGCTGGCTACGACCGACGCGCACAAAGAGCAGCTCAAGGTTGATGGCGATGCAAAGATCAAGAAGTGGTCGGCGTCGATACGCGAGCGCGCCGAAACGCACATCGAAAGGAACCGGAAGGCGATCGATCACCGGTCGAGTGCAGAGGACGTTCTCGAGCGGCGCAAGGTCCAGGATTATCGACAGGAGCAAGACCTCGTGTTCCGCAGCTTCAAGCTCTTATCACCAGACGTGCGGAGCCAGCTCGAGGCGGAACACGCCGAGCTAGTTCTGCGACCGAAAAAGGCGAGTCGCCACGGCCTGTTCTCGCGAAAGCGAGCCCGCTGACTTGACATGGCTGCTCAGCGTGAGGGCAAGGTTTCCCGACCGGGTCGTCAAGCGAAACCTGCACCAGCAGCTGTCGCGTCTCGCGCGCCGCAGGCGCCGACGCCGGAGGAGCCCCGAGCTCTGAAGCGCGCGATCTCCTCGTCTCAAGATCCCGAGGTCAGTCCGCTCTCACGTCAACGCGCTCTACTATGTGAGCTCATGCTCATCTGTGACGTCAGCCGCCACTTTCGACCAAGCGACGACCTCCTCCGATTGACGTCGCCGTGGCGCAAGACCCCAACCTGGCGGGTGGCGAAGCGAAGCGGACACCAGCGATCCGGCTGAACGTGCCAGAATGCCAACCGCAGCAGGAGATGACTCCGCCACTCAGCGACGACGCCGATAAGCCGATTGTCGACCTGAGCAGATCCGATACTGAAGACGACGTCAAGCCGGAAGCAGCGGATCCCGGACGGGCGCTCGCAAGCTTCTTGGACTCCCTCAGTCCCGCTTGGCGCTTCTCCCGGTACCAGGCTCTCGTGAGTGGGGAAGACATCGGCTTCAACTCGCGCGAGGATTTCTTGAGAATCGCAAGAAGTCCCGACCCCTTGGACCTGGATGACCTCATAGATGTCTTGCACAAGGAGGGTATGCCGACGCTGTGGTGTAAGGCTTTCCGACGGAGTCTGCTGGCTGCGGCAGCTCGCGAGGAAGATCAGATGTAACGAAGGTGGTTGCGTGCGGCTATGCGAGACGGGCAGAATGTAGACAGGATAGGCTAGTCTAGAAGAGAGTCCAAAGAACAAGTTTCCGTAGCGACTTATGGCGAGGGAGATCAAGCGGCCGGAGCACGCGAGGAGTAGCTCGAGTAGTAAGCCTGCGGCTCGCGGGAGGGAGGCGGAGTGTGCGTGACGAGCGGGACGACGCTGTGTCCGGCTGCGCTCGTGTCCAACGAGTCGGCGGCGTCGCTGTCAAGACTCGCAGCGGCGTGCTTCATGTCGCCGTACTTGAGCGCGGAGAGTTTCTCGAGCGCGTACGCATCGCCGCCCTCGACATCCTTGGCGCTGGTCGGAAGCTGGCTATCGATCACGACCGGCGAGGCAATGCCATCGTCGCCTTTGCGAAGGACGGGCGCAGGCGAAGCGTGCAGGAGCCGACGAAGGAAAAGGATCGACAGTGGGAGACCGAGGACGGCGAAGAGCCACCTGCAAGTACTTGGTCAGCTACTCTGCGCTTTGATCATCATGCGGTTTGCAGTGAGCGCACAGAGGGAGCAAGCTCGCAACTTCGCTGTAGTTCCGATCGTAGACGACCTGTAATGCTCGCAGTCAGTCGTCGCTTCCCGCGCGTTGGGCCAGCAAGTCTCACCTTTGGACCCGCTGCCGCGACGAACAAGAAGAGAGCGTTGATAGCACTAGGAAATAGTGGCGCGTCACTGACGCATTCGCACACGCATCGCTGCTTAGGGGACATACGTGCACGCGGCAATGATCGAGCAAGTCACGTAGAGCAACGATCGGTACCCGTGTTTGATGAGAGCCTCTTGGGCCTTCGCTTCCGCAGAGACGTTCGCGCGAGCTCGAAGATCTTGCATCGTCCGCCTGAGCTCTCGCTGTGGACGGAGCTCTGATCAGCCGCCGGCGGAAGTCAATCCGATTGAGGACTCACCAGATGCAGATAGGCTGTAAGACACAGCACAGCTTGCAGAAGCACCGTAGCAATTAGATAAGTGACGAAGACTGCGGAGCAATGGGGTGAGCTGCCGTTTCGCCGTGAGCGATGCGGACGCAACGCACCCCAACGGAAATAATCACCGAATCCCGACAGACTCCGCGTAAACTGCTTCACGAGTTCACCGCCACGTCCGGTGGTGATGATCGAAAGGTCAAAGACCCCGGTACTACAAGCTTTCGAAGGTCAGCGTTCCGAGGCAAAGCAGCATCAGTGGCGGCACTCACTAGCTTGCCAGCGCGGCATCGATCGCCTTATACGCTTCAAGAGAGTTCCAGTAGCGGCGATGTGCTTGCCACGCTAAGACGGCAATGATGACGGCGGCGACGCTTGGCACGACGATGGCGCCCACGTTGACGAACCATGCTTGCGCGTAGAAGGAGCGGGCCGGCCGGCCGGACGAGTCCAGATGCAGGATGTCTGCGCAACTCACGATCAGGTCTCTGACCGGCACGCGCGAGCATTGGAAGAATGGACTCACGCGACACGCAAAGGCTCCACGAAGCGAGCCAGAACGCCGTCCATCCGGGGATCCAGACCACCATTCGCCAGATATCAGAATGCGCGACCCATTTCCCCTGATTATAGAAGATCGTCTGCCTGTGTCCGCAAGTCTCGTCAGCCAAGCTGCAGAGCAGGTCAGAGTGAGTCGGACGCACCAGATATAGCCTTGGAGAACGCCGAGGAAGAGCAGGAAAGCAGTCGTCCAACCGTTCGAGTAGTGCACGACCAGGTAATTCCCGCCAGTGGCTCGGTGCGTCCGCATAAGCCAGAGAGTCCCTTGGCGGTACTTGACAAACATGCACGCGCTCAGAATCACGGTGACTCTGCGACAGGACGTCAGCGCGCGTGTACGCCTCGTCGTCAATGAAGCTCCGCTCACACTGCCGTGGTCGCCGATAGCGTGTACAGCTGAGCGATGAACGATTGTGGCGCCTCGGGACGGACGCGGCCCGTTAGCGCCGTTCGGATCGCGACCCACGGGTTTGCATCGTGAGGGAGATCTCGGAGAGTGCGGTCGAGCAGATCCGTGAAGATGTCGGCCATGACCCAGGACGAGCCTCGAGAGCGATGAGAAGCAGTGAGCACATCGCTAAAAGCACACGAACACAAGGCGCGTTCCAGGTCCGCGGAGCTGCGCGGGACGAGGAGGTGCGTGCACCTGTCGCGTGTTGGCGGGGCCCAGCAGAGCGCCCCCGAGAGCTACGAGCCCTGGCAGAGCGCATGGAACGAGGCGACGAGCAACATCCAGCTAAGGAGATGCTCTCCGTCTCGGATGTGCGTAAGTCGGGAGACGCAAGGTTTTGGGGGAGTTTGGAAATCAACGGAAGATTCGAGATGCGAGTCGATGCTGCACAATGGCGCTTCAAATGAGCGAGCGGGTCTGCGTCGCCATGCGCGTCGGCAAAGCGGAACGGCAGTGCTATCGAGGAAGCGAGAGTGGAAGGTAGCGGATCATTCTCGGCCTCGGAGTTCGGAATCCGATGAACTGATAAGAACCGATTGACAACAAGGAAACAACTCTAGACTAATACTGCCCTACAATGGAACACATCGAAAGGATGGGCGCGAAGATCCGTGCCGAACGCGCGCCTTCAGGACATGTACTTGAAGAAGGGGTTCTCGCGGTCGGTCAAGTCCATAAAGGCCGCGTGGTCGCGCTCTCGCTCGACGTCGGACGGCGTCCACCCCTTCTCCTCAACGAGCGCGGCGAGCTTGGTCGCCTTCCTCTTATTGAGCCAGTTCGTGTAAAAATGCATCCCGCCGACTGTCGGAAGCATCAGGGCGAAGAGGGTCAAGACGGCGATCTTGCCGGGGATGTACTCGGGCTTGTCGCGCTTGTTGAAGATGAAGGTACCGATGACGTTGCTGTGTGACCGTCCATCAGCATGCCGCTGACTATGCAGGTGTCAGACTTATCGAGCACTGCCGACTCACGCAAGACCAAACGTCGTAATGAACATGGCGTTCGTGACCGTCTTCTTCGTAAAGGACGCCGTGTTCGTGGTCGTCCAGGCATAGAGCAGGGCGAGACTCGAACCGTAGGTCTGGGCCATAAAGTTGCCGGCGAGCGAACCGCCTTTCGAATGAGGCAGCGCTACCATCAACGCAGCGCCGACGACGGTCGGGACGACCGCAATGAAGATCGGAAGCATGCGACGCTGGTACCGGTCCGATATGACGCAAACAACAACCGTCGTGATGGCGGCAATCAGGCCGGCAGGGATCTGAAGAAGGAGGGTCTGCCGCGAGGTGAAGCCGAAGCTCTTGATCTGCTCGCCAGTGATGATCAGTACACTTCCACCCTATTCCAGTACACTTCCACCCTATTCCAGTACACTTCCACCCTATTCCAACACAAAGACGGCGTCATGTGACTTACGAGGAGCGAGCTGTAACTCGAGAGACCGCCGTTCGGAACCGACGAGAGGAAGGTGAGGAGGATCAGGAGCCACGTCTTCGGGTCGAGGAGCGCCTCCTTGGCGTGCTTCGGCTTGAACTTGTTCTGCTTGGTACCGCTGTGATTGTCGCGGACTTGCTCGAGTGCGACGAGCTTTTCGCGCTCCGTGAGGAATTTGGCGGTAGCCGGCGAGTCCGGAAGCCAGATCAGGACTGCAGCGCCGACGACGTATGCGAGCCCGCCCATGAGCAAGTAGACTGATCACGTTATAGTCAGTGCAAAGTCCGTTCGTCAAGCAGCTGCCAAGCCGGCGATAAAGAACGAGAGAACGCACAGATTCGCCAATGCGCGATCGCGGTACCCTTGTAGAACGTCACGCCGTAGGCGCAGATTCCGCCAAGCATGTTGGTGAGACCGTTACACATGTAGAAAACGCTGACGCGGCGAGCCTGCATGTGTCGAGGATACCACGCGGCGATCATCGAGATCAGGACTGCGGAAGGCCGAGTCAGCTTGCCGATTCGCGACTGGGGCCTGCAACGGATCACGACCTACTCGGCGAGACACAGCATTCAAAGACGCCGAGCAGGAAGCGCATGGCAAAGAAGAAACCGAAAGACCCGCTGGCCGCGTGAAGGATGAGGAAGGTCGCCCAGAGAACAACGTTGACGCCGAGGTATTTGGCGAGGGGAAAGTGTTGCGCAAGGGCGCTCGACGGAATCTCGAAAATCATGAATCCCTGTAGGATCGAAGAGAAGGGGAAGAATCGTCAACGCCTGAGGAGAAGAGCTGAGACCGGCAAAGCGTGTCGAAACGCACGATGTAGAAAGCCGAAGCAACGAGACTGTACTGGTCGTTGTTCTTGGCGAGCGGTAGTCCCATGATGGAGCTGTACCTGCGGTGGCAGAGCAGGTATCCAGTCAACTCGCCGCCGCGGTGGCAAAGATCGAAGTCCAGGACGCACGAGAGCGAGTTCTTGTCGAAGAACTGGCTGACTGGAGAGCGGGGACGGTCAATTCAGGAGTCTACCCGCCGTGTGGAGCTCTCCCCGAGGAAAGCCTTACAGTAGATCTTCACATGCCGATCGAGGGAGAAAACAGTTAGTTTCAGTCCTGCGTCTCGAGCTATGCGTGCATGACAACTCACTGCTGCC
Organism: Rhodotorula taiwanensis; assembly: GCA_002922495.1. NCBI lineage: Eukaryota > Fungi > Basidiomycota > Microbotryomycetes > Sporidiobolales > Sporidiobolaceae > Rhodotorula > Rhodotorula taiwanensis. Next base: position 134,916 of record PJQD01000116.1, read on the forward strand.
AAAAGGGGTAGAACCTGTAGAGCTTATGACGATCAGGGACTATTACGCGAGATACGGAGCGTCCGAGAGACGTGCGACACGGTGAAGAGCGAACAGAAACTCACCCTGCGGTCAATCTTCTTGGTGACTGCTCTCATCTCAGCTTCCGTGACTTCGTTGCGCTCATATCCGACGACCTTCACAGCCTCGTCTTCGGCATCTTCTGGCACGGTCGGGAGGACCGAGTCGACTGCTCTGAGCGTCGAGACTGGCTGGAAGCCGTCTTTCCCCTCCTTGTCGATGGAAGTCGTCGAGGCTAGAGAAGTCATGCCGTCCATAGGAGCGTCGCGATAGGAGGTTGTAGAGTCGTACGAGGAAGCGTGGAAGTGGAGAAGAAGGGCAGAGAACGGATCGAAGCAGGAAGATAGGTGGCGCCCGGGGGTGAGGACTCGCGCGATAGGCTTCTCCCATGCGGGGTCAAAGATGGTTCTAAGCGCTCTGGAAGTATTGGCCGTCGGCAGTCCCAGGGTCGCTGCGGGCGCTTGCAAGCGATCGAGAGGTCGCCCAAAGATAGCAGTCCAAAGGGCTCGAAGCGTCGGATAGCACAGCTGCGGCCGTCGGAGCCGTCGGGTGGAGCGTATCACGAGACAGAAAGGTAGCTGTTCGCAGCAGTGAGGTGCCTCGCGAGCGGGGAGTGCCTGTAAGCAGTCCTCGCGCCTTATCGCAGATCTACTGCGCGGCCGGTTGGGGCCAGTCCCCACACGAGTCCCGTCACCCGTAGCGCAGCTGGCGCGCCCGATCAGCACCCATCTGTAGCGTGTTGGAGCGCTTGCCGAATCATCCCCGCCGTTCCCGATCCGTTGACACAACGTTGACACGTTGACACACTCAGCACGGATGTCGACGTGTCGACCGCCCGAAGTGATCAAGATTCCTGCGCGTCAGGCTCGTTCGACATGGCGTTGACTGTCGACGAAGCGTACGGTCCACGGGGCGTTTGCGGCTGACTACTGTGCGCGTTATCATTGTGAGCTCAGTATGGAGCGACGAAGGAGATTGACCGCGCTCATCGCAGGCCAGACGACGGCCAGCGCGTGCCGTGATTTCGAGCGTTGCAGGGAGGTGGAAGCGCCGTCGAGCAAGGCACGTACGCGCAGCAGCTTCTCCCTGACCAAGCTGTGGATGCCGGGCGCAGTGTAGCGGCGAGGCGGGCGGACGCAGTCAATTCGACCTCGAGGCCTCCTCGTCTTTATCGCTGCTCCGGTCGGCAACCTTCCCAGAGCGTTGACATCTCGCAAACTCAAGAGCGATTCAGGATGCGGAGTACAAACGCAATACAACACGGGCGATTCTTGCTTCTACGACATGTACCGGAAGTACGGGTTCTCACGGTCGGTCAAATCCATGAACGCCGCACGGTCCCGCTCTCGCTCGACGTCGGACGGCGTCCAGCCCTTCTCTTCGACGAGGGCGGCGAGCTTCGTCGCCTTCTTCTTGTTGAGGTACGTTGTGTAAAAGTGCATCCCGGAAACAGTCGGGAGCATAAGCGCGAACAGGGTCAAGACGGCGATCTTGCCCGGGAGGTAGTCGGGCTTGTCGTGCTTGTTGAAGATGAAGGTGCCGATGACGTTTCTATCAAGACGGCAGGTTGGTCGACGGTCAGCGCTGTGTTGCGCGGACGTGAACCGGATCGGGTGGCAACTCACGCGAGACCGAAGCAAGTAATGAACATCGCATTCGTGACGGTCTTCTTCGTAAAGGACGCCGTGTTTGTGGTGGTCCATGCGTAGAGCAGGGCGAGACTCGAGCCGTAAGTCTCCGCCATAAAAATACCGGCGAGCGAGCCGCCCTTGGAATGCGGCATCGCCACCATCAACGCCGCGCCGATGACCGTCGGGATGACGGCGACGAAGATCGGGAGCATCCGACGCTGGAAGCGGTCCGACAGGAAGCAGACCGTCACGGTCGTGATGGCCGCGATGAGGCCGCGCGGAATTTGAAGGAGGAGGGTTTCGCGGGAATTGAAGCCGAAGCTCTTGATCTGTTCGCACGGACATCCCAATTAGTTTTCGCTCTGGACTCATAAGGGAGGAGGGAGATCTCCGAACGCACGAGCAAAGAGCTGTAACTCGAAAGACCGCCGTTCGGGACCGACGAAAGAAAAGTGAGGAGGATCAGGAGCCACGTCTTCGGGTCGAGGAGCGCCTCCTTGGCATGCTTCGGCTTGAACTTGTTCTGCTTGGTACCGCTGTGGTTGTCGCGGACTTGCTCGAGGGTGACAAGCTTTTCGCGCTCCGTGAGGAATTTGGCGGTAGCTGGCGAGTCCGGAAGCCAGACGAGGACGGCGATACCGACGACGTAGGCAAGCCCGCCCATAAGGACGTAGACTGACGGCGTTGTAGTCAGTTGAATGTCCGTTGGTCAAGCAGCTGCCGAGTCGGCGATGAACAACGAGAGAACGCACAGATTCGCCAATGCGCGATCGCGGTACCCTTGTAGAACGTCACGCCGTAGGCGCAGATGCCGCCTAGCATATTCGTCAATCCGTTCATCATGTAGAAAACGGAGATCCGGCGAGCCTGCATGTGCCGAGGATACCACGCGGCGATCATCGAGATCAGGACTGCGGAAGGCTGGGTCAGCTTGCCGGTTGGCGACTGGGGGCTGTAGTACATCGCAACATACTCGGCGAGACACAGCACTCGAAGGTCCCAAGGAGGAAGCGCATAGCGAAGAAGAAGCCGAAGTTGGCACTAGCGGCATGGAGGATGAGGAAGGTCGCCCAGAGGAGAACATTGACGCCGAGGTATTTGGCGAGCGGGAAGCGCTGAGCGAGAGTACTCGACGGGATTTCGAAAATCATGAAGCCCTGTAGAATCGAGGAGAGAAGAGGGAGAAGCGTCAGCGACTGGGGAGGAGAGCTGAGACCGGCGCAGCGTATCGAAACGCACGATGTAGAAAGCCGACGCGACGAGACTGTACTGGTCGTTGTTCTTGGCGAGCGGTAGTCCCATGACGGAGCTGTAACTGCGGCGGTCGAGTAAAGCTCGAGTCAATCTACAGCGCCGGTGGCGAAGACCGAGGTCAGGACGCACGAGAGCGAGTTCTTGTCGAAGAACTGGCTGACTGGAACGCCGAGATGGTCAGATCTAGTCTAAACACTCGGCAGAGGCTGCGCGAGGGCTGATCGACATACAGTAGACCTGTTGTCGAGCCAAAAAGAGGGAACAGTCAGAACGGTACTTGTGTCCAGTTCCTGTACACAAGGACTCACTGCCGCCAAGAGAGGCAAGACCTGTGCAAGTATGGTGTCAGAACCCAGTCTCGAGGATTCTGGAAGTCTCCCAGGGGAAGGGGAGGACGGCGGCTCACCCGGCGGTCAATCTTCTTCGTGACTGCCTTCATCTCGGCTTCCGTCACCTCATTACGCTCGTGGCCGACGATCTTCATGGCTTCGTCCTCTGCGTCTTCCGAGACAGTAGGGAGGATGCTGTCGACGGGCTTCAGAGCCGAGACTGGTGCGAAGCCATTTTTCGACTCCTTGTCGATCGAAGTCGTGGAAGCTAGGGAAGCCATTCCGGACGAGGGCAAGAGGCGATGTGTTGTGAGACAAGAAAGAAGAGAAGGAAGATGAACAGCGTTGCGACCGAGAGGTAGAGGAAGGGAGAGATAGCCGATTGGATAGGGAGTTCGCCGTGCGGGGGCCTTCTCGACCGCCTGCGGCCAATCGTAGCCGTCGGCTCTCGAGAAGAGCAGCAGGTGCACAATAGACCAACTGGCCGTATCGATCCAAAGTTAGGGGCAACGACTGTAGAGTTCCGGTCTGAGAAGGCTTGGCGTCGGTGGCAAACTGAGGGGGTCCGTGAGATCGTGAGAGCAGGCCGTCGGAGCCGGCGGCTAGAGTGGCAAGAGAAGTCATGTGCCGTGATGTCTCGCCGGACTGCAGCGACGAGGTAGTGCGTGGCAGCCAGGCGCCCGGAGTTATCGGTGAGAAGGTCCGCGCGGCAAGCGCCTTATCTTGCGCTGCGGCTTCCATCCCCGCACTTTGACCTGGTTCCGTCGGACCGACGGCAAAGGCAGCGAGCGATACCCGGTCTAGCCTAGAAAGCCGAGTGCCTGCCGGCTCACCAACGAGCGAAGCAGGTCGCACTCCAACCACTCTCGTCGTATAGCCCAAACCCCCTTCCGATGCCGCACGCCATGTCTCAGCGAACCAAGCTCCACCTCCACGATAGTCTGACGGACGACCCCGTCCCCTTTGCTCCGTTCCACTCGCGCCGCTCCGTCGTCTACGGTACGTGGACAAGCAGTGTCAAGGCTCTGCGCCCTCTTAGAATCCACACTGACTGGTCGTTCCTCCACAGGCGCGAAAGGTCTCGTCGCGTGTTCGCAGCCGTTGGCGGCCGAAGCTGGTCTCGAGATTCTCCGCAAGGGAGGCAACGCAGCGGACGCAGGTGAGCAGATCGGCTCCGATTGCATGCTCGAGCTATTCTGTGCTCGAGTGAGGTGCCGAGAGTGCGGGTGCTGACGCCGACTCCGTATCGACTACGTCAGCGGTCGCCGTCTCGGCAGCTCTCAACTTGACCGAACCCGGCTCGTGCGGAATTGGCGGGGATGGATTCTGCCTGTTCTACGACGCCAAGTCCGGAGAAGTCAAGGCGCTCAACGGGTCTGGGCGCGCGCCCGCTGCCCTCACGCTCGAAAAGTGTCGCGAACTCGGCATCGACGGCAAGGAGATTCCGTTTCTGAACATCAACTCGGCAACCGTTCCGGGATGCGCTGCGGTCTGGTGCGACACGATCGAGTTGCTCGGATCGGGCAAGGTCAGTGTAGCCGACACTCTGGCACCGGCAATCCGGATGGCCGAAGAAGGGTGAGCCTCTCCTCTCGCCAGGCCACACGCAGCAGCGCTGAGCAGAATTGCTTTACAGCGTCCCTATCTCTGAGGTGTCGTCCTACTCGTGGGTCAAGAACTACGACAACTTCCTCAAGCAATCTCCCAACTTTGCCGAAATGCTCGTCAAGGACCCGTCGACCGGCAAGTTGCACGCCCCGCGACCGGGCGAGATCTACAAGAACCCTTGCCTCGCCGAGACCTTCCGATCGGTCGCGGAGAAGGGCAAGGCAGGCTTCTACGAAGGTCGTATTGCCGAAGCGATCGTCGAACGTGAGTCACAGGCGGAACGCGGGCACTTCCCGCAAGACCGGTCCCCTGACCTGGGCCTACACGTCACAGTAATCCGATCGCAAGGTGGCGTCATGACGCTTGACGACCTCAAGAACCACACGACGACACCAGTGACGCCGATCTCGATCAACTACGGCGGTCCCGAGGGTGTCACCCTCCACGAAACGCCACCGAACGGTCAAGGGCTTACGGCCCTGATCGCTCTCGGTATCCTAGAGGCGATTCAGGAGCAGGGCAAGGTCGACCTGCACAAGACCGAGCACATGTCTGCGCTCTGGCTGCACACGCTCATGTGGGTCGGATCGAGGCCGGGCTTGTCTCGACCCGATCTTCGTGCTGATGTATCGTCGCGCGCACAGTTCCGCCATTCGTTTGGCGTTCGCCGACACCCGCGCGTACATCGCGGACCCTGAGCACTCTCGCGTTCCCGTAGAGGAGCTCTTGTCAAAGGTGAGACGCTCAGACCGATCAGGTCGAAGTACTGTCTGCTGACAGCTCTTTTCCGTGTCAGGACTACTTGCACAAGCGAGCAGACTTGTTCGACGCGACAAAGTCGACTCCGGTCATCAACAAGGGTACGCCAATCGCCTCGTCTGACACGGTCCTCTTCGAAGTCGTGGACCAGTACGGTAACGGATGTTCGTACATCCAAAGCAATTGTGAGCCGAAGCCCTGCACTTCCTCGAGAGTGCGCAGACCATGCTGATGCGGTCTCGATGTAGACGCGGGCTTCGGAACCTTTGCCATCCCGAAAGGCTGCGGCTTCACCCTGCAGAACCGCGGGTGCAACTTTACGCTCGAGGAGGGCCACCCGAACTGCATTGCTGTACGTTCTTCCGATGCTGGATGACGCTAGAGAAGTCGCTGACGTTGCTGATGTGCAGCCGAACAAGCGACCGTACCACACGATCATTCCGGCTCTGGTCACGCGCGGAGACCAGAAGGGCGGCGACCTCTTTATGGGTCAGTTTCTACGTCCTGCAATTCTGCTGCGAAGATGTGGCTGACCCTCGTTAACCTGTCGCAGTATACGGAGTCATGGGTGGCTTCATGCAACCTCAGGGCCATGTGCAAGTTCTCCTCAACATGCTCCACCACAACTTGAACGCGCAATCAACTTTGGATTGCCCTCGCTTCTGCATTTCGGCGGACGTCCCGGACGACCGCGAGAAGCTCGGCGACATTGGCACCAAGGTCTACCTCGAGGACGGGATCCGGCCAGAAGTTGTCGAAGAGCTCAAGCAGATGGGTCACGACGTCGAGCTCCTCACCGGCCACGAGCGAGGGATGTTTGGCCGTGGTCAAGTTATCCAGAAGCTGGCGGGCGGTGCGTGGGCGGGAGGCTCGGATCCGCGGGGAGACGGCCACGCCGTGCCGCAGATCTGAACGGCAGGAATTAGCGAGTAGACGCGCTCGTCTATTGCATTTGTACATCTATATGCGCGTCCCATCACTACTCTCTACCACGCTATCGAATCAGTGCTAGAAAGAAGGCGGGAGCTGCGAGGAGGAGATACGAAGTTCTCGATCTGGCAGCGGAGCTGGTGGTCGATTGACTGGCGCCGAGTCCGCCGATGACGCCAGCTGCGGACGACGTAGATCCTCGGGTGTTGACTCCGCCGCCGTACACGCGCACGCTGGCAATCTCGAAGTATGCATTGTCGAAATTGGATGGATCGACGACATAGTTGGCGCAAGTGCCGGTACCGCACGACGGGGAGAAGACGCCGGGTTGGCCAGCCCCTGCGCAGTAGCATAAAGATGTCAGCGTTGTGCTCCGACCGAAGCTGTAGAAGAAGAGAGGGACACGGACAATCGCCGCAGAGCGCAATGTTCAGGGTGATTTGCTGGGGTGCGAAGTATTGGTTGATGTTGCAGCTTGATGACGGGTAGTAGGCCCACGGGAGACCCCATGATGAAGGATCGGGCGTTCCGTTGACCGTACGTAAGTCGGCCGGGATGTTTGCTCGCTAGCGATCGGGAAAACGGTCAGTCCGCCACTTCTCGTTGGATCGGTCGAGAAGGCGGCGCGCACCGGGAAGAACCACATCGAGATGGCGTTACTCGAAGTCTCTGCGACGAAGATTCCCCCTCCCGCGTCGCCGAACGGCTGGCCGTAGCTTTGGTTCCGAGCGTCGGTGTAGGTGCATCCGTGATTCGCTGCGACCGAGTAGTCGCAGTCGTTGAAGGTGAGAGTTCCGGATTGAGTGACGTTGGTTGTAGTTCCGGCTACGGTGCATCCGACAACCGTGTGGAGCGCTGCTTGGTTGGTACTGGCAAGGTTGACGCCCTCGAAAATGTCCTGTTCACCACCCGACGGCCACGAGCGCGCGTGTGTCCAGAATGCCGGCCAAACGGCGCACTGCAGCAGAAGTATCGCATCAGCCTTGATCCTGGAGCCCTTTGCTGTGGAGACCGCGCTCACCCCGTATGGAACGTGGTACGCGTCCATGACGAAGAGGGAACCGATGTCGTACGCGGCCTGCGTGGTGATCCGCACAGAGTTGCGCAGGGCTCCGGTTGCAAGCTTCCTGCAAACGTTCATGTCCGCGCCGTCAGCGAATGTGTCCGCAGCTCTGTTTGGCGATTCGCGCCTCACGAAGAATTGTCGGCCTTCAGAATGACGTTCCCGGCGGGGTTCGTGTAGGCGACGGTCTGCCTCGCTGCCTCATTGGCTCCGACATAGTACACAGCACCTATTGAGGGTAGAGCGAAAGTGGTTCAGAATCATTCCGCAGCTTGATGTTCGAAGCGCCGGTTCCGACAGCGTACCGTTTGTAAGGTTGTCACGATTCCCCCAGAACGTCCAGCCCTCAAAGAACGACTCTCCTTGATACAGCGTCTGGAGGGTGTATCCTGCCTCGGCGGGAGCGATCAGACTCGCGGCGGCAACCGCGAGCGCCGATGAGCTGAAAAGCGAAGGAGCAGGCCAATACATCCCGCGGCGGTCGGTCGTACAGGCGAGATCAACGAGACAGAGACGTCTATAGCTGTCGAGTGAGGTCACAGAGAAACCTCGTAGCAGTGAGCGGCAACTCGCTTAGCTGCCCTGATGTTGGATGAAAGCATTCTTCGGCTTCTCGCGACCGTCCAGCCTCGGACTCGTCCGGAAGTCGGCGCCAGCTGTGCGTGTCATCTTATCCAGCCGTTCGCCCGTGCCGGTCTGGCGAGCTTTAGCTCGATTGGGCAAGATGCACCTGCATTCGGCCCAAAGAAGAAATTGTGGAGGCACGCGCGTGTCACCGCAGAGCTCGATCACTTTGGCTTCTCCGACGATCCCTTTTGGCACCGCGATGGTCGAGCGCCTAGGGCAACAGCGACTGTACGCGAGGCACACTAATAGCAGAATGCGCCGCAGCCAGATCGATAGCGCTACATTCGCCATCTGCAGCCGGTCGCAGCGGGGCGTTTACAGAGAACGTCAATCAACCAACTCGTTCGGAAAAGGGGCGTCCCATACGCACAGAACAAGCCTTACTCGAGAAAACAGTCAAAGCTACAAAGGAACATACTTGTAGATCAGTGAGCGAGAAGGAAAGAGACCACTGTTGTCCTCAGCCGGAAGTAGGGTGCGAGATCGCGCAGACGTCTATTCATCGCAAGTCTATGTGTACGCTCTACAGTGCCTTCCGCCCTCCCCATCTGTTCAGTCCCTGCGCTGGTAAACTTCGACGCGGTCGATCGCCAAACCGCGTTCGCGGATCTTGTCGCCGGAAGGCCATGTCGGCAGCCACACGTCCGCCCAAGCCCAGAAGCGCGACATGGCTTGGGGCCGCGCGTCGGTGTTGCGCCAGGGCTTGTTCGGGAGGTTGTCCATCCAGTACCCGTCGGTACCGCCGGTCAGAACGGCCATCCGAAGGTAGAAAGGCTTGTCGAACGGCGCAATGTGCTGGTTCTCCGAGCCCGCCCACGGGTTGCTGATGAGAGTGCCGTTTCCGAACGAATAGCCGAACTCGCCTGCGCGCTCCGTGGAAATTCAAGACACGTTTGTAGCTTCGGTAGAGAGAACGTTGAGCTCACCAAGCTTCCAAAAGGTCTTGCCAGAGCCGAACCCGTACCGGAACGCGATCCGAACGCGGCTCTTGACCCACATCGTGACCGAGGTAGGCGTCCAGTCGATGCCGAAGTCGTCTACAGGAGGAGAGTCAGGAACAACGTCGTGTATCTGGGCAGAGCGAACGCACAGTAGTCCTCGTTGAAAAAATTGCGGTAGACTGCAAAAACAGGGCGGTGAGTGATCCGAGGATGGCTTAATCTCGAGGCGACCACCGTACCTTTGTAGAGGCCTTGCGTCAAGTAGAAGCGGTCGAAGGACGGAGCATTCGCAGGGCCCCAGTGAAGTCCGCAGATCATCTCGTTATTAAGCTGATCGAGACGATGCGGCGCCTTGTTCCCGCGACTCTCGAACACCTGAGTGAAGCGCCATGGTCAGCTCGCCCCGCCCCAAGCGGTAGAGATAGCAACCATCAAGACTTACAGAGATGAGTCCAGAGGCCGGGTATTCGCCATAAGCGTCATCTTGCGGGACCAACGAGATCTGCGGCCACAGCCAGTCGCTGATCCGTTCAAAGGTTAGTACGCTGTGAAGCGATTCGGCCGGCAGCAGACTCACCCAGTCGGCATGCGCGCGCGCATAACCACCCGGCCGTACTGAATCGCGACTTTGTCGCGTGTCGAGATCATGGCGCTCTGAATGGGCGGAACCACCAAGGTCTGGTTGTTCTCGACGTCGGCTGCAATGAAGCAGTCTGCTGTATGAGGAGACGAGCAAGAGCTGCCGAGTTGCAGGAAGGTCGAGTTCATGAGGCTGCAAAGCGCAAGGTCGGTCAATCGGACGTCCGCGCAAGTTCCTAAACACAGCCGAGCTGACTGACGCGTAATCCGTCGGCAGCAGCGTCTCGTTCGTGAGACTCGGGACGATCCACAGGTTCCCATCGGCGACGTAGCTGTTGTGGTTCGTGAACCAATTGAAGTCGCTCTGGAAACGCAAGCGGAGGTTACGGTGTCAGACCAAGTCTACCTGGTGCCGGCTGCGCAAACTGGACTGACCGATTCGTCACCGCCGACCCGCTCTTCCACGCGCCAGTGAGTCTGGTTGAGCGAGTCGCCTTCGAACTCGTCCGCAAATACAAGGTCGTACTTGTCGTGACCAACGGTCAACGCCGAGTGCAGGATCGCACCGATGCCGCCGGCGAGACCAAGCGAGATGCCGAACAACGTCGTGAAGTAGGACTTTTTGTCGCGCGAGATGGTCTTGCGCCCCTTCATCCACGGTTTCGGCTGCAGACGAGGCGTGAGTGACGAGTCGTGAGCGAGCACTCCGGCGCTTGACAGCTCACATTTCCGACGCTTCGGTCCAGCATAGTCGATTTTTGGGGAGCACGGAAACGTTTGCGGGTGGCGACGGGAGGCGCAGGAGTGTAGCCGACATACGGCACGAGGTCGGCGTCGTCGCTCGACGCAATGGTCGTTACGCTCGGTCCCTGATGGTAAGTCAGAGCGGGCTGCTGCATGACAGTGCCCGAGTCTGCCCAGCTCGCACTTGGCCGGTCTCGCGAGTCCGGCAGCTCCTTGATCGAGTCGTCAGAACCCCCGCTGCTCGTCGACTCGGCGCGGTCGCGGCCGCTAAGGAGAACGGGGGCAATCATCCGAGTCGTGTCGTCAATGACGGTGATCTGAACAGGATCGTGCTAGTCAGCGGACGAGGTTCACCCAGGTTGTCGAGTCTGCGACAGACGTACCTCTGGCTGGTTGGCCATCGCAGGGGAAGTGAACGGCGAATGGCACGAAGGGCGGATGGGTCAAGCAGAGGAGCGCGCAATGCCGATGCGACGAGCTGATCGTCGGCGGACCGCTGGAGAGGGAGGGTGAATCACTTGCCATTATTCCGTCGACCGGCGGCGATACGTACGGCTGCTGAATCGGGTCGGACACCCCGCCAACGAGGCGAACGAGGCGCAAGGTTCAAGTCGGCGACGATGATCGAGACCTGCTCTCGAGGTGAAGGAGGATCCCAATTCGGATCGTGGTGCCCTTGCGTGTCGATCACAGATTTGGCGTTCGGCCGGGAGAAAAAGGCGGAAAGATTCCGGCCGAACGGCGCATCTTGCCGAATTGGGACAGATGCCACCGCGTGCCGACGGCTCGTCACCATCAGCATCGACGACCCTTCCTGCAAAGAACGTACGCTGCTCCTGCCGTTTCCTGATCGACACTGGGGCCGACACGTGCACGTTTTCATGCCGTGACGTTGCCCACTGGCCGCCTCCTTCCTGTTCGTTCAACAGACTCCGATTCGGTCTGCTCGCCGCATGCTGAACACACCGAGTCGCAAGCTACGCAGCGCGTCAGAGAGAGGATCTGCGTAGGTTTCAGAAAGCGATCAGGCTTCCGCCCCGGAATCCGGCGTGTCCGACAGATCGGATTGGATTCAGCCGCGCGCCCTCGTCCGCACTCGCTGGACGGAAAGGGGACTTACGTCGCGCAGACTTGCTTTCGCTCGTCCGCACTTGCATCCTTGCAGGGCTGACCTTCCCTCGCTCTGCTTGTGCCCCAAGTCTCTCCATATCCGGCTCGCTTTCGTCTGTGTTCCGTTCCCGTCCCCACTCTCGCCCTTTCCCTCAACATCCTCCGAGATCATGGCTGCCGCCGTCGCCATGAGTCGGAGCGCTTCAATGGCATCAGAGATCACCTCGCCCTCCGTTAGCTTCAGAGATGTCGCCTCACCCTTGACGGTGTCGAGGCGCGCATCGCAAATCTCCTTCGCCCCGTCATCGCGCCCGTCGTCGTTCGCTGGCCGGAGTGGCCGCGTCCGGTCCATTCGATCTATCTCAGAGGTTGCTGAGCTGAGTGCTGGTACGTTCGTATTCCAGGACTGCCGTGTCGTGTCGATCCAGGTGTGGCGAGACGCTGTTAGCTGACAGACCGACCTCGTCTCCGCAGATCTGATCGCACTCGCTCAGACTCACAGACGGCAATATCTTATGGCGGAGCACATCTTCAGGCGGTGTGAGGCTGCGGGCTGGTTCCCGGACGCCAATTGGGGCAACATCGTCGCCGTACGCGCATCGGTCGGCACGGCTGGAACGTCCACCTACGCCTCGTATCCTCTCGCCCATGAGGTAGACGGCGCCGACGTGCTCCTCGATGGTCTCGCTACCATCAACGCCGAGGCGGCGGTCATTGTCTCGTCGCACGTCGTCCGCAGCATCCTGCAGATGATGTGAGTGCGCAGGACGCGTCGATCGTTAAGGTATCCCGGAACCGGTCCTGATTGATCTGCATGCTCTGCAGCGACGATAATACGGAGCGAGTGGTCCTGAACGAGGACGTAGCGATCCAGGTGATCGACAGCCTTGAGGACCTGCGTGGAGCGAAGCGCCACCGTGAGTTGTCCTACTCTGGACCGTCTGCTCCTCGCCTCTTGTCGCTCACAAGGTGCACACCCTTGCAGAGTACGCGGCCTTTGTGCGGGAGAATCTCGCGCTTGTACTCTGGAGTGACGATGTCGCAACGCTCATCCCGCACGCACAGACGGTATGACCTTCTCAGTTTCCTGATGCGCTCGAGGAAGGGAGCTCATACCTTTTCCGTCTACAGCTGAGCGATTTGATGCTGTCATACATTTGGCGGGAGCAAGACGACACCGAAACCGAAGAAGAGAAGGACATCGACCAGGTTCCGCAAGTCGCCGTTCTGACTGGGGAAGCCGACCCGGAGGCCGCCGAAATCGCCGGTTACAAGCGACGACCCGTCGGCTTGCTCTCACCTTTACACGTCGGACTCGCCGTCGGGATCAACATCCTCGTCCAGCTCCTGACGCTCGAGACGATCATCCGAGAGTTTCTCGAAGACGGATACTGGCCACGGTTCTTCATCGCGCTCGCCATTCCCTTCCAATTCTGTGTCTCGCAGGTGAGCCCGGCTTCCACACTAAACTAGCAGTGTCGATCTCGGAGACTGACTGTATTACGCACCGCATGCAGTTCTTCTGCGTCGTCGTCATCGCCATCATCCTTCAGCTTCTCGGCCCGGTCAAGCAGATGCACCAAAACAATCGCTACTACTCGGGCGAGCGACCGCCTCGTATGCGCGGACCCCTCCCGTCCGTGACCGTCCTGATGCCCGTCTACAAGGAGGGTCTCGATACCGTCCTGCTCCCGACGATTCGTTCGCTTCAGGACGCTATCAAGACCGTACGCCCAGTCTTCGACTCGCCAAAAGAAAAGCATGCTGACTCTATATTGCCACAGTACGAGCTTCAAGGCGGGTCGGTAAACATTATGGTCTGCGACGACGGTATGCAGCTCCTCAACGAGAAGGACTACCTCGTCCGGAAGGCGTTCTACGAGGCGAACGCCATCGGTTACGTTGCTCGTCCCGGTCACGGCAAGTACTACAAGCGTGCCGGTCGATTCAAAAAGTCGTCGAACCTGAACGTCGCCCTCGAGCTTTCGATCCGAGTGGAAGAAATGCTCAAAGAGCGGCGCCCGGAGCGGAGCGTCGATAACCCTTGGACCTACGAAGAGGATCAAGTGCTCTACGAGAAGTGCCTTCAAGACGCTCTCGAGGAGAAGAAGCGCGTCTTCCCCGCCGAGAAGGACGACGAGAAGCCCAAGATCGTCGGGCCCTGGGCTTCAGGTCACATTCGCATGGGTGAACTCATTCTCATGTGAGTTTCTATCGAAGCCCTTAAGTACTATGTCGGGGTGAGAAGCTGACGAGGCTGCACAGTATCGATTCGGACACTCGTGTGCCGGTCGACTGCTTCCTCGACGCCGCCTCCGAGATGCATCATTCGCCGGAATGCTCTATCATTCAGCATGTTTCTGACGTCGTACGTGCACCTATGTTACTCGTCAGGGCTGCCATCGGAAGAGTCGTCCGAAGACCTGACGCGGATCGCAGACCCGGATTCTCGCTGGACGCTGATTCCTCGCTTACCGCTACAGATGATCGTCGAAGGGAACTTCTTTGAGAACGGTATTGCGTTCTTTACGCGCCTCGTAAATACATCGATCTCCGTACGTATAGCATCGCGAGACTTCTGTACACAGCCCGCTGGAGGCGAAAGCTGACTCCGCCCCTACTCGCCGACTCCTTCTACCGTCTTCGCAGTGGGTTTGCTCGAACGGCGACGTCGGGTGCTTTGTCGGTCACAACGCGTTCATCCGGTGGTCGGCGCTGCAAGAGATCGCTCAGTGGAAGGAGGACGAGAAGCGATGGCAAATCTGGTCCGAATCGCACGTGTCCGAAGGTGAGTTCTCCGGATCCGCCGCTTCCATATGTTTCCACGGATCGGCTGTACTGACTCTTACTTGCAGATTTCGACTGCGCAATGCGCATGCTGGTGGCCGGTTACGATGTTCGCTGGGCGACCTACTCGAACGGCGGCTTCCAAGAAGGTGTTTCGCTCTCGGCCGATGACGAGATCAATCGTTGGCAGAGTGAGCATCGAACCTTGACCCTCGTATAGGACGGCGCTAATGCGACGTGACCAATCCGCAGAGTATGCCTTCGGCGTTTCGGAACTTCTTCTCCATCGCTTGAAAGACTGGCCTTTCAAGGGTCCTCTTACCCCGATGGCGAAAGGTGCGCTATCCGGGAGGCTCAGGTCGAGCTTCTGCGGCGACAGCATTCCAATGACCGGGTCACAATCGCTGACACGACTTCGCCAACGTCGACAGACTTCTTCTGGAAGTCCAACCTCCCGCTGCACTACAAGCTGTCATCTTTCTCGTACATGATGTCTTACGTACGTCAGCTGCTTATGTGTGGCGCACGAACCTGCTGACCTAGGCTGGGCCGTACAGTACGGCATCAGCGTCGCGTTCCCCTTGTAAGTGCACCTTTTCCACTCGGGTACGGGCTTCTACACCACGTCGGCATCCTCCAAGGCGAAACGGGCTGGCCCACCAGGTCGCCATTTTCTAAGGCATTCTGACCACGCGGATGCTGGAGGAATGCGCTGCCGCTTCAGCTTGTCGATGGGAACGGAGCGCTGATCTCGACTGTTGCATTCGCAGATCCGTCGCCGGCTACATTCTATACGGCATGTTCATCCCAAGTCTTGACAATGCTTATATGCCGTCGTGGAAAGTTACTGTGCGTACTCGCTTACTCGCTCGCGTGGTCGGTCTACTCATATCCTGACAGCCTTCGCTGCAACAGGTCGCCCTCATGCTCGTCTTCGGATGCGCTTCTGCATTCGCCTTTGCGGTCCTGCGATACCGTTCCGGTCAATGTGGGCTGCACACCGCCCTTCTTGAGCAGGCCAAATGGACTGTGAGCTTGCCGTCTCTTTGAGCTTCCCGATCGAGAGACGATTCTGACGCCCTTCATACGCCTCTCCCTTGACCAGCCCTTCAATACTGTGCGCGCGTGAAGCTCGGATTTCTCAGAGGTCTAACTACTAACGTTGTCTTCCGCTGACAGCTCTTCTTCGCCGGCTTGTCGCTTCATGTCCTGACGGCTCTTCTTGCCCACGTAAGCCTGGAATCCGAGCCTTGGAGCGGTACCCTGACTAGCTCACTAACTCTGCTGTACGATCAGCCTGTTGGATACGACATGACGTGGGCCGCCACTGTCAAAGAATCGACGAATCGAACCATCTTTACCGAAGTTCCAGCCATCATGAAGCGGTTCCGTCTCTGCTTCATCGTGTGCTCGATGTGCATCGCCATGATCGTCGTCTTTGCGTTCTTACCCTTGATGGAGTGGCAAATCATCGACTGGGTGTAAGTACGCGTGTTCCGACCCATATGAGCCACGATGCTGACCCGCGGACCGCGCCTCTCCAGCTCTATCGTGCCGCTCGCGCTGGTCGTCGGAGGACATATCCTCTACCCTTTCCTGCTGAACGTGAGTAACATGCAGCGATCTCACGGCGAGGAACTGGAACTGACCAGGCTCGACGACGCGAAACAGCCCGCGATCATGTCGTTGCGGTTCTGAGTCTCCTTCTCTCCCCGGCCGTGCCGGTTTCTCCTCTCTCTTCCGCGCGCTGCGACGGGCGCCAGTCGCCTTTGTCCGCGCGCGATGTGCCTCCGTTTCTCCTATACAAAGCATATAGACTAGACGTCTTGACGGCGTTTATCCCCTTGACGGGGCCGCTTGGCTGGCCCACCCGAATCTATCATAGAAATTCTCGTCTCGGTTTTCAATAGGGTTTCCATGTGAATACAGATTCACCTCAAACTTGCTCCTTTGTGCGCCGAGGAAAGCGAGAGCGCGAGTTCATCGCTCGGCGCTGCGTTCTACCCGGACCTGCTTCTCGACACGGCGTCGCCCGCCTCGAGCTTCCGGAGGTCATGTCGATCTTTGTCAAGCCAAAGCTCAAAGCGCTCAAGGAGTGC
This sequence comes from Rhodotorula taiwanensis, assembly GCA_002922495.1. Lineage (NCBI taxonomy): Eukaryota > Fungi > Basidiomycota > Microbotryomycetes > Sporidiobolales > Sporidiobolaceae > Rhodotorula > Rhodotorula taiwanensis. The sequence goes on from PJQD01000116.1 coordinate 151,437, forward strand.
CTCGCCGTCAAGGACTGGGAAGGCGTGCAGAAGAACGCAGAGTGAGCCGGTCCTTGAATCGCTGACATCATGCCGACGAGCTTACAACGCTGGCCCCTTGCAGCGCTGTACTCGACTTCGAGTCCTCCAACTATAATGCGTGAGTCCTCGCCGCCCACTTGTGCTATACACGGCGTGCTCCGACGAGCTGACGTTCGGCGGGTCTGGTTCATGCGGCAGGCGAGTGTTCCTCGCCCTCGCCCTCTTCAACCTCGGCAAGGCGGACGAGTCGGAAGAGACATATAAAAAGGCGGTCGAGCTCTCGCCGACCCAGCCATTGGCGCGACAGGTGCGTTCCGAGTCGGCCCAATGTCGGCAGGTGCCTTCGGCCGCTCGTCAGGCTGACACCTATTCCCCGGCGGCCTCCTTCTACAACTAGGGGCTTGCGAGCTTTTACGAGAAGCAGGGGAGATGGGGCGACTATGCGCGTGAGCTTCAAGGCTTGATGGAGCTTTTCCTAGAGAGGTGTGTTCCATGTTCGTTCTCTCTCGTTCGGTCCCGGCTGAACCTCGCCATCCCTTGCAGTCAAGACGCATCAAAGTATGCGGAGACGCTCGAAAAGCTGCTGGACGTCCGACGAAAGCACGGCACAAAGGAAGAGGTGGGCAGTGCGCGAGCAGAGGAACAGGAAGGAGCTCATTCTGACAGCGCTCTCCGTATGCTCTCATGTTCAGCTCATCGACACCCTTTCGCTCCTCCTCGCCACTTCACCGTCTCGCCCTCTACTGCAATCGCTCTCGCCGTACAACGCAACGACCTCGAACGCGACCAACTACGGGACGGTTCAGCAAGCAGTGCGGTCCCCGCTGCGGATCCTCCTCGAGGTCACAGCCCTTGTCAGCGGCATCGAGACGGCAGCGATCGACGCAGAGATCCGCAAACGCCGGCAGCGTCTCGGCGGTCCCGCGTTGACGGCAGAGGCGACGACGAAGCAAGTCCAGGCCGAACTCCTGCCGAGAAGTCAGCTTCCCGGCCTGTGGCGGCAGATTCTCGACGATCCGGACGCCGGCAGCGACGAAGAATTGCGGAGGGATACGGAACGTCGCCTGCTTACACACCTTCGGACTACCTTGGCCGCGTTGCCGTCGAGGTTCGACCCGCCGAGCGTCGACCTGTCCGGCGGAAAAGCGTCGAAGCAGAAATCGGAAGCCGACCTAGAGGCGGAGCAGGCGACCAAGGACCGGTACCGTTCCGAGATCGAAACGCTCGCGAGGGGGATGTGCGTTATCGGTGTTCCGGAAGGCATGGCGTGGGAGGTCGAGGTCGAATGGTCCGACATTTACGCCGACGCCGACCCGGCACATTGGCCAGCGGAATGCTGGACCGCCCTGGAGGTCTTCTCGTCCTTTTTTCCGAAGTGAGTCTTGTGCGACTGGTCGCGGCATGTTGAGGCCGCTGATTGACTCTTCGCCGCAGTTCTGGTCTTGCCCAGATTGTCGTGCCCTACCGACAGATGCTTTCAGCGGCAGCGCAGGACACAAACAGTTCAGAGGAGGACGAGAACACGGAACGGCGGCCTGAAGAGCCGACCGGTCCAGGGCCAGACGAGATGGCCGATATCGTTGAACGCGGCTTAAACCAATCACCGAGATCTCTAGTCGCCCACATCCTCGCCTCGGCCTTCTTCCGCTCTCAGAAAGAGTGGGATGCTGTCCTACAAGTCACTGAAGCCGGCATCGCCTGTTTGAAGACGATCGAGGCAGAGGCGGGAACAGCGCTCGTCCGGTCAGTCCCCCACCGTACGCTTCCAGTTCCGCTATGCCAGCTCATACGCGCCTCCTAGGTCACGACGATATCTCGACGTTGGCGACGCTCTCGCCCTCGCCTACTGCGACCCACCGACTCATCATCTCCGAGCTCTCCGCCTTGTCGAAACGCTTCTCGCGACGCCGCCACCGGGTCCCTCTCATCCTTCTTCGCCCCCCGCGCCGCATCCCGACCCGTCACTTCTCATCGCCAAGGCGACTGTCTTGCAGTCTTCCGAGGGCAAACAGGCGGCAGCACTTCGGACCTGGGACGAGATCCTGGCGCTGCCGACGGAAACGCTCGGATCGGAGCAGCGCGTGTACGCGCAAGGCGAGCGCGCTTGGGCATTGCACCTTGCTGGTCAGAGCGACGATGCCTCTCTCGCTCTCGAACAAGCCGTCGAGGCCTACGAGACGCGCAAGGCGACCAGAGACAAGGAGCGCGAGGCTCGCGAGAAGTACCGCAGCCGGAAGGGCATCGAAAAGTCGGAGGGCGTCGAGGAGGGCGAGCTCGAGACCGAGCGGATTGAACGCGCACAGGCTTGGTGGCGGCTCGGAGAGTGCCTCTGGGCAGTCCGAGGCGAGTCCAAACTCACTGAGGGCCCAGACAGTTGCTCCTGCTGACCTCGTCCGGTTTCTACAGCCACTTCTGACGACTTGGGACAACGCGCGTTCGACGCGTACATTGCCGCCCTGCGAGCGTGGCCTTCTTACGCCCCAGCATTCACGTCGTTGGGCGTCTACTACCGATCCCTCGCCGAGCCGGACTGGGACCGCTCGTCAAAGTGCTTCCAGAAGGCGTTCGAACTGGACCCGCTGCAGGAAGTCGCTGCTCGCAGTCTCGCAGAAGAGTTCGCACAGCTCAGCGAATGGAGTCTCGTCGAGGTGATCGCTCGCCGCGTCGTCGAGGGGAACAAAGGTCGCGCGGGAATGGGCAGCAAGGCGGCGCATCGGCTCGCCTGGGCATGGAAAGCCATCGGCGCGAGCGAACTCAGCTCGAAAAGGTACCCAGCAGCGATCACAGCCTTTCAGGCGGCTCTTCGTGGCGAACCGGACGACGTCTCGACCTGGATCAAGCTCGGCCTCGCCTACAGGCATTCCGGCAAACACGTCGCTGCCTTGAAGGTCTTTGGCAAGGCGCTGTCCCGCGATCCGACGTCGTGGTTCGCCAAGTACTCTATTGCAGACGTCCAGCGCGACCTCGGTCTGCTGGAGCCGGCCATCGAGACGTTCAAGAGCCTCCTCGCCGACCGGCCGAGCGAGCTCGGCGTACGGGTCGTCCTCGCGGAAACGACCTTGGCGAACGGGCTCACCGAGCTCAGTAATGGCTTCCCGCGGAGGGCTGAAGACTCCCTGATTGACGCTGTGAGCTGCGCGCTCCCCGTCATCGAGGCTGGAACAGCCACGCGAATCGGCTGGAAGGTCGTCTCCGACGCGTTGTCCGGCCTCGGCAAAATTGCGGATCTCGTACGCGGAGAGTACCTCCAGCAGACGATGCGAACGATCGTCGCGCTGCTGAGAGATGCCGTCACCGACGAAAAGATGCCGAGCGTCTCCGCAGTGTCGGGCCCATTCCTCGAGTCCGTCGTTGCCGAGGCGTCGCCGCAAGATGCGGCGCTCGCTGTCGCCGTCGGAACATCCAAGATCCGCGTCCTACTCGAAGCACAGAACGAGACCGCGATCGGCTCGGCGTGGTTCGACCTCGGTATCGCAATTAGCAATTTCCGCATGCGACTCTCCCGGTACAGCGCACCGCCTCTCGGCGCCGACCAGATATTACAGCAGGCGATCCGCTGCCTAAAGTATGCGCTGCACAAAGAACCGCTCAACGCCACGTTCTGGAACGCGCTCGGAGTGCTCGCATTCGACGTGTCGCCACGCCTCGCCCAGCATTGCTTCATTCGCTCCGTCGAGTTCAACTCTCGCACTGCCGTTCCGTGGACGAACCTCGGCTTGTTCTACCTCGTTCACGGCGACGAAGATCTCGCGAACCAATCCTTCCTTCGGGCCCAAGTGCTCGACCCGGACTGGACTGCGGCGTGGATCGGACAGGCGACTCTCGCGGACCTCGCTGGCCACGCTGCGGAGGCGTCCGTACTCCTCGACCACGCCTTCTCGCTGGCGGACAGCTCACCTGAGGCGGACATCGCCTACGCTTCGCGGGCCTACGAGCGATACTGCGCTTCAGTTCCTGCCTCGGGAGAAGCTGCGGCCGGCTCGACTCCCTCAGCCGCCGAGACTTTCTCTGGGCCCCTCTTCGCCCTTTCACGGTATCTCTCCCGGCGCCCAGACGACTACGGCGCCTTGCACTTGTACGCCCTCATGCTCGAGAAGGTCGGCGATCTCACTTCGGCAGGGGAGACGCTCGAAAGGGCAGCCTCGCTGATTGAGGAACTGTACGAAACCGACGAGTCGCCTCTTGTCGAAAGTCGATACGTCATCGCGCAAACAAACCTCGGTCGCGTTCGTCTCGCCGCGAAGGACTACCCAGGCGCGCTCGAAGCTTTCGACGCCGCCCTTTCCCTCGTCGATCCCACAACAGACGGAGCAGAAGGCGGTCTGACCAGCGACCAAGCGACACTGCTCTTCACCGAGTGCCGGATCGGCAGCAGCCTGGCTCATATCGCACTCGGCGAGATCCGTACCGCGGTCGAACTCCTCGAATCGACAATGGAGGACGTCGACCCGGCAGGCGCTGACGCTTGTGGCGACCACATCGCGGTCGGACTAGGCCGCGCGCATTGGGCTGCAGGCGACGAAGATCACGCGCTTTCGGCCTTCTTGGATTCGCCGGACATGTGAGTCTCCTAGTGAAAAGGCAGCTCGGCTGTCCGAAGGCTGATTCATGGACCTCCGCTCCACTCAGGCCGCAAAGTCGACGGACCCCGATGTTTTTGCGCCGAGCGTTCCTCGCATTCGCGATCGCCACCGACGATTCGGTCCTGCTCGAGGCGACTCGAGCATCGGCATGGGATCCGGCCGTCAAGTACGACAACGACATCGCTCGCCTTCTGATGCTGCGTCACCTCGCCAAGGTAAGCGTACTATCTCACGTACACCGGATGTCTGCCTCTTGGCTGACAATCGCGAATCAAACAGGGGCAAACGAGCATGATCAGCTCGGCGGCATTGCGAGCGCTTCACGCCTCACCTTGGGCTCCGACTGCTCGCACGCGCATCGCGCAACTCCTGCTTTCATCGATCAAGCTGTCGACGAGCGAAGCAAACGACGAGAAGCACATCGCCGACCTCCGCGTGGTCGGCCGTCTGATCCGCGAGCAAGTCGAGCACGTCGAGGATGCGTCGACGCGCTCGCGGCGTGTGCAGACTCGCGGGATCGTCGCACTTGCTGAATCGGACATCGAGGAGGTGAACGAAGCAGGAGCTCACGTCGCGTCATCCCCACTCTCCTGGTTCGAGAAAGCCGCTTTCATCTCACCTTGGGATCCTTCGGTACGCAAGGCCGTGCAAAGAGTCGCTGACGTCGTATAGATGGCGTCATGAAATGCGTTACAACAGATGGATGCTGTCTAGACTTCTATGGCAATGCTAGCGAATCAGGTCTCTCAAGAACCGAGAGAGTGCAACGAGAAGGCGGTCAGTAAGACCGACGAGAATGCCCAGATGATGTACTGCGGGTACGCGGGGTTCGAGCGTCAGTTCGGTGAGAATCGCAAGAACTGCGCGAGTCGCGGTGATCGTACCTGCATGAGCAAGTATGCCGCCAGCAGGTCGGCGTTCGACTCTTGTCCGGGCGGAGCGAAGACGAGCTGATACGTCATTTGCTGAGTAGCCGTTGGTACACAGCTGAACAAGATCATGACTGCCGGAGGTAGGAGTCAGCATGGAGGAGAACGCGAGCCGATGAGAGCCAGGGACGGCGTACCGAAGCGCAAGACCTTGTTGCTCTCTTCGATGAGACCAATGCGGACGAGCTGTTTCACGAAGAAAAAGCCGATGATGGGCATGATGGCGATGCGGATGAGTGCCATCCCGACGATTCCGCTCAGCGGTAGGCGGCTGATGGGTCGCGGCACGCGGATCTTGGCGATCGATGCACCGAGTACGATGAGGCCCGTAGGTACCGACGCTCCGCCGACGAACGTCGCTGTATCGTAGAGCACGGCGAGCGGCGGTTTGCCATCGGGCGCCGTGGGATGGAAGGTCGCGCCCGCTGCCGGGGCGATGAAGAGGGCTCGAAGGGTGGGAATGAGCGAAATGATGAGCGCCGCAATCAAGACCATCGTGGGTGGAGACGTCGCGATAGGGCGTAAGAGGAACCAGATCGACTTCAAGACGCGGACGGCGGCGCTAGGGTGATACGAGGTGTGCGACGCGGCGTACTCTGCTTCGGGCGCGTCGCCCTGCAGACGATTCGGTGATCGCGACGGCGTCAAACGGGCACCAAAGTCGGACGGAATAGGCTCGAGGAGCGGGAACCCGGTCGAGTGTGGATCGCGATGGGGCTGAAGACCGGGCGCAGCCAAGAGGATCGCGTTCGGGTCTTCGACCTCGCTGCCGGCGGTCTGGGTCGCGGCGGTCACCATACGCGGGCGCTGCGCAACTCCTGTCCGTGCCGTCGTGACCGCGGCGTCAAGCTGCGCCTCCTTCTCTTTCCCGCTTTCGAGCTCTTCCTCCTTGAGCAGCTGCCGTTCGCGCTCCTCCTCGAGCTCGTGAGGCATCGGCCGACCCCGGAGCAAGCGGCTCCAATACTTGCGTACTGTGCCGTATTCGCCGTCCTCGTGCCGCAGCTCGACTTGGGCGTCGACGGGATGCTCGTAGTCGACTTGGACCAGACGCAAGCCTTGCAGCGGAAACGATGTGAGAAAGTTGATCAGGATGAAGATGGCGCCGTACTAGCGAGACGAGCAAACCGTCAGCCTCAATCCCGGAGCAGGTTTAAGTGCGAGCGGGAGCGCACTGCAATGCCGAGAGCGGCGTCCTGGTCTCCGTTGAAAGGCGCGCTCGCCATGACGGACAGGATCACCGAGGTGGGCAAGTCGCCCCAGTTGCCGAACATGTAAGCTGCCAGGATGCCATAGCGGAATCGGCGGGGAGTCTGGGTGAAGGAGCTGTATACTCGGTCAGATGGTGTCAGCCCCGGTGCCAAGCCGGAGGTTTCCCCCCCCCCCCCCCCTCCTTCGAGCGCGTAGCGCGCATGGCCAACCCCGCCAGGAACGCACTCTTCCAACCGTCCAAGAACAGGCCGATGAACGGCGGTAGGGGCGGCGGCCCGAGTTCAGTCTCGGGAGCGGCGCGCAACACGACCGCGAGGAAACCGCTACCGCCGCCTCACCCTGGCCCCGCCCCTACCCCCGCTCCCGCGCCTCATCCCAACGGCAATCCCGCTCCCGCCCCCATGCACGCCAAACCCTTGTACCCGCGCGCGATCCCTTACAGCGACGCGAAACTGCGCGAGCAGGCAAAGACGATGGCCGAACTGTTTTGCACCGTCCAGCGCGACGAAGACTTTCGTGACCGGATCAGCAAGACGTACAAGTGGCCCGACATGGACAAAGAAGGCGCGCAGCAACTCGAGCGGGCACTCCTGAAAGCGCGGCTCGACGAGATGAACGAGCGCGAAAAGGCGATCGCCAGGTCGTACTCGCGGTTGACGTCCGTCATGCTCGACCTGTTCGGGAACCTCGTCGACCACGCTGTCCAGTCCCGCCTCGAACCGCTGCACCGCCAAGTCGCCGACCAGGACGCCGAGACCAAGAAGCTCGTCAAGGCGCTCGACGACGAGAAGGAGGCGCGCAGCAAAGACCAGGCTCGGATCGACGTCCTCGAGCAGAGCGTCAATTCGATCCTCCGCGAACGCGCTCACGGCGCACAGAACGCAAGCACTGCTGCCGTATCGCCCAGCATCGCGTCGCCAACCGTCGTCAGCGAAGCCGACGCCAAAAGCGGCATCCTGACGAATGCCCAGCTCGCCGAGGAATACAAGTCCCTCAACAGCAAGTACCGAGCCGTGGGCCACGAAGTTCGCGCATTGCAGGCGGACACCAAAGCGCAAGTGGCCAGAATGACCGCGCTCGAGCAGGACTTGAAGGACAAGTTGGACGCGCTCGGCGCGCGGTTCGACAAGGTCGAGAAGGAGCTGCAGGTCGCCAAGGACCCGCGGATGCACCGTCCCGGATCGGCCGCTCCGGTTCCGGCTCCCTCGGCCGTCGACACTGCAAAGCAAGCCGCCGAACTCGCCGCGCTCCGAACCCAGTTCGACTCGCTCTCGTCCGAAATTTACTCGAGCCTCGGCAAGAGGCCTGAGCCGCCTGCTTCTTTGGACGCGGCGAGCTCGACGAGCGACAGTGCGTCGCCTCGCAAGGTCGCCAAGCTGTCCGAGAATGCGACCCCGAATGGTACGGCGACTGCGGCGGGAGAGGCCGACTTACTGCGCGAGCGACTCTTCTGCGTCGAGGCTCGCGTCGGCGACCACGAGACGCGTCTGAGCAAAGCCGAGAAGGCGACGCAGCAGCAGCAGCAGACCATGCTCGACGGCAAGGAGGCGGCGAAGAAGGGCATGTCGAGCAGCGCGAACGACATGGATATGAGTCAGGACGGCAACGACCAGGCCGGTCTCGACGTGCTCGAGCGGAGGATCAAGCAGTTGGAGGACAAGGGTGCGCCTGAACTGGCGGTGAGTTTGACCTCGCGCGCAGTGCGGGGGTGCTTCCGGTCTGACGCGGGCTGCTCTTCTTCGTGCAGCTCGCCCCTGTCAAAAAGGAGGTGGATGACTTGCGGCGGGAATTTGAGCAGGTGAGCCCTCCGTCAGACCACCGAGCGCGCATCTCCCTTCTGACAGCTGTCTCTGCAGCGGGTACCACCTCTCGATGCCGCCGAAGCGCCAAAAGCGGTTCTCGCACTCGTCCAGGAAGTGCAGGCGAACGTCAACACCGTCTCTGCCGCCGTCGACAGCCTCTCTGCCGCTGGACAACCGGTTCTCGACGCTCTCCGCGCGGTGCTCGGCACCGCCGACGACGGCTCGCTCCTCTCCACCGATCAGTTGCGCGACCGCCTCGGCTCGCTATTGACGCGGTGTCGAGACGGCCTCGAGCAGCTGTCAGGTCGATTCGACAAGGTCGACGAGCGCGTCGACAATCACCGCGACAACCTTCACGAGCTCAGGCGCGGCATCCACACCTTGGATCAGCAGATGGCCACGATGGCCGAATTTGGCGAGTTCATGCAAGAGTGCGTCAGGAAACTCGAGTCAGCAGTGCGTTCTCCTCCTTTGACTGACTCGTGTTGTCGTCGGTGGTGGCCTGTTGTCCCCCAATAGGGCGTTACCGTCGATGCGGGACCTCTACCTGCTTGTCAAACGAGCTCAGGACATGGGCTACATCCCGCAGATGAACGACCTCGTGCCCGGGTCGGGCGACGCCGCTCAGCCATCGGTCGGCGGCGGTGGCGCCGCTTCTCGCGGGACGACGCCTTCGTCTGCGTCGACGACGCTCGGGGGCAGCAGTAAAAGCGGCGCCGGACCCCGGTCGACAAACGGGCTCGCGAACGGAAGCGCCGGCGCCGTCGGCGGCGGCAGCAGTGGTCCGACCGGCTCGAACAGGACCAGTGCGACGCCGCTACCGAGCGCTAACGGTCTCGGTGCACCTGGGCCCGCGCAGGTGAATGCCGGGGCGGCGAACGGAGCGACACCGGGTGGACCTCCTCCGCCGGGAGCTCCATGAGGCGACGACGACGGCGTGTGAAGGGCGTCGGATAATCCTTGGGCGACTCGCATATATCCATAGTTTACCGCTTTCCTTTCTTTTGGACAAAGTGTCACTTTGGCTTCCAAGACGTGCTGCGGGCGATTCGAAGAGAGGTGGCCGCGTTTCGCTTCCTTCCGGGTCCTTCCCGACCTCGTCTTTGCCCCTCACTTGTTGTTGCTACACTACAAACAGCACTATGCCTCCCGTGTTTGGCGGATCCCCTCTGTACGCCGCATCGAGACTGTTGCGTCTTGTCGTCATCGCTTTCCCGAGACTGACCGTCGACATTGCGCTCATGATCGTCGGGCGCGTCGTACAGCTGCCCGACCTGCGGCAAGGCCGTCTACTTTGCAGAAAAGGTCATTGGGCCCGGTGGAACTGTACGTCCGAGACGCTCAACTGACTCGCGTTTGTTGACCGATGCGTCTCGCTCTCTACGCAAAACCGTCGAACTGACGCTGTTATTGAGCGAAACGACCTACAGCTGTACCACAAGCCATGTCTGAAGTGCAACGAGTGCGGCAAGTCGCTCGAACCGCGGTTGCTGGTCGACCATGACGGCAGGGTACGTTTCACGCACACCCTGCGGACGCTGCAACCGCTTGACTGCCTCAAGAAGCTGACCTGTCCTGGTACCGGACCGCACGACGTACAGGCCTACTGCAAAGCCTGCCACGGCAAGCTCTTCGGCACAAAGGGCTACGGAGCAGGTGCGCGTCCTGCCACTGCTTTACAGACTCAAGCCCGTCTCGACTGACAGCTTCCCTTCCAAGCAGGGGGAGCCCTCATCGGAGAGTACGCACCTCGAGCGACGCCGCCATCGAGCCCCCAAAAACCGCCTTCCATAGCGAGTCCGCGGCAAACTCCCTCCTTTGGCGGCGGCAACCGCGAGTCCTTCGCCTCGCCGACTCGGCCATCGGCTGCCGTGGCCCCATCTCCTATTGTGGCAGTATCTTCAGAGCCACGAGCTGCGCCAGCGCGGAGGCCATTGCCGGTTCCGCCGGTGCCGGCGCCGAAACCCCCTACCATCCCGAGCCGGCCCTCGTTCGCCTCATCACCAGCAGCCGACGTTACAGCTCAGGCATCCAGCGACCACACCGAAGCACTCCCAAGGGACAGCGACGCGTCTGCCGCCTCGCGCCGATCGGTCCCCGACTTTGACGACGACGACGTCCGCACCACCTCGATCAGCGCTTCTTCCCTCCCTGCCCCCTCGACCTCAAATCCGAACGCCGCTCTCCTCTCACGTGACCTTTGTCCGCGTTGTCAGACGGTCGTCTACCACGCCGAGAGCGTGTCGGCCCTCTCGCGGAAGTGGCACAAGCGGTGTTTGCGCTGCGCAGGATGCGGGACCACGTTGATGCCGAACCGGCTGGACGAGCGAGACGGCGAGCCGTGGTGTCGCAAGTGCTATACGGACAACTTTGGACTGAAGGGCGGGATGGGCGTCATGTCGGTAAGTCTAACTCGGCGTCAGCGCTTGCTCGGTGTATCACAGTAGCTGACTCTTTCGCTCCCCGGCTCGCAGCGACCGAATCTCTTCTGAGGCTCAGCACCTGGACAGACGATATCATATACACAGGTCATAGAGTATTTCATTATGCCTTGAAGCGCCCAATCTGTTCGCCAGCCTGAAAGCGAAGAGGACGAAAGAGAGTCAGCTCAGATGTGCGACCCTGCGCCTACGCTGAGATCGATGACGCGACTCACCTTGACGACAGTTTCCATGGCTTGCTCCGAGTTCTTGAGCAAGTCGGCGTCCCATTGGACCTTGCCGGGAGGGAAGAGGGCAATGATGGTCGAGCCTCTGTAAAGGCGATATCAGCTGGGGAGTTCTCCCAGATAGACTCGGAATGCGCGACTCGCCCGTAGGCTGTACCGCCCGGACGTTCGTTCGTCAGAAGCAGAGCTGATCAGTCCAGGCCGAGCTGCTCCGCTCGAAACGTTTTTTCAGGGGCATACCGAAGTAACCAAGCTCGTTGGCGCGCTTGACGTGCGCGCCTTCCGCTTGCGTCCTGACAATGGTACCGACGAGCATGGCGCCGACTTGCACGAACGCGACCGGGATCGTCGAGCCGTCCGGACGGGGACACACGAGCTCGGTGACTGCGGCGCCGGTGCGAGAGCTCGTCAGGCTGACTGAACGTACGGAGGCAGGCGCAAGCAAAGGACTGAGAAGGAGCGCAGAGAGTCGCACCATCGCGCTTGTTTTTCGTGAAGACGTCGAGATTCTCGTTGACGCACACGGGGTTGACGGTCTGTACGTTCCCACGTTCAAGCATGCAGACAGTGAGCATCATGAGGCGCCGATACGTCGCAAGGGCAGATAAGGACGCACATAGTAGCATCCCTCGATGCTCTTTGACTTGCCGACCGTGCCAGCGACCGGGGAGTGATAGCGGTGGTAATCTGCGGGGGCCAAGCGGAAGACGGCGATTTCGCCGTTCTCATACTGTTTCGCTTGCTCCGCATCTTCGAGCAGGCTCGCGATCGTAAAGTTGTGCCCCTGCGAAGATGAGGAGTCAGGTGCGGTCCCCATCAGCTGCATCGGAGAAGGAGCAGTAGCCGCACCTTGATCCAGATCTTTTTCGCCTCGTCGACGCTCTGGAACACGGTCAATCTGCAGTCCGCCGCGCTCGAGACGACGTCCGGGTCCTCCGGACTCGCAGGCGGTCGCGCGTCCGGCTTGAGCCGGCGGTAAAAGAACTCGTTGAACGTCTTGTATTTGCCGATGTCTGGTTCGAGGAGGGCTGACGTGTCGATCTGGTAGGTCTGGATGAAGCTCTGGATGTGCGCGAGAGCATTGACTGGCGAGTCGAAGGCAGCACCTTGCTTGATGCTCTGGGCCTGTGCACGAGACGTTGATCCGACCGCAGGCCCCGCTCGTCAGCTCGGCCGCCGATTCATTCGGACGATCCGGAGTTGTTGCACCGGCGCACCTTGAGCATCTCCTCTACTCGGGGCATGGCGAGAAGCCTCGACTGTTCACTTCCGTGGTACAGCGCTTGCATCCCGATCCGGACGTAGATAGGCATGCTCTGCAGGAACTCGCCCCTGTCAGCTTCACCGTCCAGCGTTCTATAGTGCAGTACGGCTCGAGCGGTACACAACCTCACACGCAGAGAGGCAAGCCCGACTGACCTCCCAGAACTTGTTTGGCGGGTCGTCCCTCGTCACGACATAGTTGCCGACATGGTACTCGGCCGCGAGTTTCTCAATCCCGGGCACATAGCGCTGCAGCCAGCTGTGTTTGACGCCTGGATTTCGGGTCACGCGCTGATTAGCTGGCGGCGACATCTCGTGTAGAGACGGCGAGAGGGACCGGACCCTTTTCGGCAGGCGTGTGGATGTCGAGGTCCTTTGGCGGTTCTCCCGGCGCGTGCGTCAGCCCGTCGAGCGCCGTCTACGAGTTTGACGGTTCAGGGAGATTGTACGGTGCGGTACGGCAGGACTGCGACGAGTAGAAAAGCGTTGGCAGGCTCACTTGGAAGTCGCCGTCGTTGATCTCGCGAGGGTGCAGGTCGTCTGCCTTGTCGCCCGGCTTGACCTTTTGCGCGAGTTGTTTGATCGCTTCTTTGACCATGCTTGGCAGTACTCAGTGCCGTGTGGACGGTGAGAGTGTAAGCAGAGCGGGAGGCGCGTCATCCATTCCCGTTCCCCCCCGCATTCTCGTCGCTGACACGTGACACTCGCAAGCCCCAAACTTGGGCCATTGCGTCGCGCGCTGAATTTAGCACCGTTATGCATAGTCTATAGTAGCTGGCCCCGCCGCCGCGAATATGTACAATCAACATCGCCCGTCTTCGAGATCCCGTCGCCGACTGTGACCGTTGCCGGGACCGTCCTCTTCCGACTCCTCCTCTCCGTCGTAACCGCCCTCATCGTCGTCGTCGTCGTAGTCTGAACTCGCTCGCCCATCCGCCGCACCTCCTGACCCTTCCACATCGAGCGCCTCGGCCACTCGTCTCACCGCCCCCGGACTGGCCGCAAGCAAATACCCACCACCGAGCGTCAAACTGACCGTCCTCTGCTGCCCCGACTTGGGTCGACTCGCGACTGGAACCGGCAACAAGTAGCTCCCGTTCGCGGGGAGTGCGCCGTCTCCCGAGTGAGCAGCGGGTGAAGGGATGAGCTTGGTCGGGAGGGCAGAGTTCCGAGACGGGTTGATCGAAGTGGCGGGGAGGTCGAGGATGACGGTCGCGTTCGGCGGGAACGGACCGCGCTCGACATCCTGAGCCTTGGCGCGCTTTGCCTCGGGGGCGCCGGAATCGTCTTGCTGACTCGGCGAGTCTTGCGTGAGGAGGTAGACGCCTGTCGAGACCCCGCGGAAAGTCAAAGTCAGCTTTCGCACCAAACGCCGCCAGTGAAACGCGAAACAAAGGAGAGTCCCCGCACCTCCACCCGAAACTAGGCACCCGAACGCAAAGTTGAGCAACGACGGCAAGCCGACGCCTTCAAAGTCGCGGTACAGGATCGCCGACCCGACAATCGTCGAGAGCGCAAACGTCATGTACTGGATCGGGATCACGACGCGCGATTCGAACCTCTGGACTGTGTCGCGATCAGCGTCAGCTCAGTCACACGATGAGAGACCATGGAGACCCAAACTGGCACGCACGCGACTTGTTGACGTAGTTGACCTGGAGGACGGCCGTCACTGCGAGGACGAGCAAGACGGGATAGGCAATCCAGTGCTTGAAGCTACCAGCACGTACGCGGGTGAGTCAAAGCAGCTCGGTGGCAGATCATGGCGAGGAAGGGCCCTCACGTGTCGAGAAACATGAGGTTGAGGAAGGACGAGATCGCCTTGGTCGAAAGGACGGTGAACGAGCCTGCACGCTCTCCGTCCGCTCTCAGCACCTTGTCCAGTCAAAGACAAGCTTGCCAATCGGGTGGACTTACCGGCGAGGGCGCAGAGCACCAGGTCGATCAAGACGAACCGGTCGCCGTACTTGGTCGTGCTCAGGTAAGCGAGGACGAGGATCGCGGCGAGACTCGTCGCCGAGTAGGCGATGAAGAGAGGATGCGAGATGGCGTGCAGGAACTGCTCCGGAGTCGGCTGTGGGCGGTCACCAAGCACGACAATGCAAAGCCCCGCACAAGGTCTGGATCAGAACACTGGGTGCGCTTCGGAACGGATGCAGCGGTGCCCTCGCCCACCTTGGTGTCGTTCGATCGGGAAGCGTAAACCACTGTCGCGCCCCCGAGAACTGCGATCGCGACCCCGATAAGGTCTTTCCTTCGGAAGGGCTGCGGGGGGGGGGGGGGGGGG